>OY735211.1:51999345-52026845 GCA_963457665.1 Thysanoteuthis rhombus
TCATATGTTTTTAGCCCTGATTACAGAAATAATGAGAAGTTTGCGATTGGGACTGTATTTTCCGCCTTACCTAGGCCTATTACCAGCTTCAGAACGGCTCTTTTGGGTGTATCTTTGGGGGTAGGGGAGTCAGATAATCGACGCAGCAGGTAGGTTGCTGAACAAGTTATTGTCTTAAGTGCAACGGAGTCAAACGTTGATTACATGATCAGCAGCAGGAAATCTACCCGAAAAAAGGCTTATTAACAGAACTGAAGTGAATATCCGGTTTGGTACAAATTTAGAAGCACTGAAAATGAAATAGGCGGAAAAGAGTTAAATGGGTTAAATACTTACAGTGTCAACTCGAAAATGAAAAATAAAAAAGCAACTGATTACTTAAGAATGAAACAGGTTCCTCATCTACATATATAATGAACAGTGTGATTATTTTCTGTTTCCCGCTTCGTAGCAATGAACCCTTTCATCAAAAAAGTTGCAGAAAAAAAAATCCTACCCACTATTTCAAACAATGGATTATTCCACTGAAACGAGTTTAATAGATTCTTTTCTAAGAATCTAATCTTGGAAATTCAAATATTTCAATGATTTTTTTTCCACGGGGATCTACTAGTTATTTATAACTTCTGATAATACCCAGAGAAGGATTAAAATAAACTGCCTGATTATTGAAGAGGAATATTCGTTTTTTCTTCTTTTTTTTTTTTTTTAGTTTGAAAAGGATGTGTTTTGTTTCTGGTTCATTTAACTGGATGACTGACCTAATGCAATTCATTGTAAACTATGATCTTACATTTGTATAGAATCTCTGCTAGAACAGATGACAAAGTAATGTATTTTGTGATACAGAAAGAAACGTTTAGTTTGTGATCCCCATTGCCCTCGAGAATTACATGAATCTATCTCTGCTCCCACTGCTAGATGAGAATTGCTAGACCAGATATATATGACGTGGGTCTCATTGTCGATGGAAGATTGCAATAAGTAATTGATTCTTTCTATGTAACCTTGAATCATGCAGGAACAAGAATACAGGGGGTGTTGAAAAGCTCGAATGGCCAAATATGGTTCAGTCAATAATCTAAAACTAATTAGAATATAAACGCAAGGATTCAGCAAATAGGCAATCTACAATATAACTGAACAGTTACAGTGATAAAATAACACTATAATTTGGTGTAGGGGGTCATTCTCTTCTTTCGATTTTTTTTTTTTTATAAACTGGTCTATAATTTATTCTTAGTGGGGTATGTCTGTTCAACAGGTGAATCCGATTTCATGAAAATCTTCTGGTCAAAACTTGAAATATTGAGACGCTGTTATTGATTTATTTATGATATTGTTGATAGCAACAATGAAAACAGAAATATTGCCTGAATTCGTAGTAAAGATTTACACAGAATTTTTAATGCCATTGCGTCGTTTAATAATAATCTCATTTAATTTTGTTCTATAAAAAAAAATTAACAGAAAAAATAACCTGATTCTCTCTCTCTCTCTCTCTCTCTCTCTCTCTCTCTCTCTCTCTCTAAATTCCGTACCGAAACCACTTCAAAAGATTACATTAGAACATAAAAAAAATCACTTTTTACGTTCACAAAATATGTGTTCATTCCATTTAAGATTTTTATTGTAAATCAAGGTGTCCTCATATATTGTGAACTTCTGACACAGACGACATTAAAGGTGACACTGCTATGTCCGATCATGAAAAAACATATCTGGCGAATATCTCTTCTATTTATAATACGGTGAAACAGTGTTTGATTAAGTCTTCTATGTTCGCTCTCCGTTTTGTTTTGTTTTTTTTCTCACTACAAGCCTCCCACATATATAGCGAAATAAATGTTCACACAATCTCAAAATGCTATACAATTGCTAACAGTAGAACAATATTTTTTCGAAAAGTGAAGAAGAAAAATCAATTAATATCACTTTGATTTCAATGAAACAGCACTATTTTCAGTAAATATCATTATGAAATGAACACACCACTGAAGGTAATGTACAAGCACGGTAGACATTTTACTGAATCTCACTGTAATATATTGACTGTACTCGCATGAAGGGTATGAAAAGCTCAATAGATCAAGGTATGTCCAGATACTGATCACTCGGCTCTTGAATGGTACAACTAATCACTGTGGTGTGTCCCAATCATATTCTTGCTTACTGATAAAATAGCTGTTGGATTTTTATATTATGAATTACTGAATTCAAATGTATTGTCATTGAAATAATATTTCAATTATATGGAAAATTCATGAGGGGAAAAGAGAGAAATTAGAGAAAGAAAGAGAAGAAGAAGAAAGAAGATAATGAATACTCTTTCTGGCAAGCTTGGATCTCCTTACTCTATTGAGTAGCAGAAGCCATATGAAGTTGATCTGCGTCCTTGTCTTGCTTATGCAGCCAGGCGACATTTTGATATGTGCTGACTCTTTTATTTCCCTCGGCCAGCTTTCCCTGTCTATAATCCTGACTTCTTCCTTGAGTTTTATTTATTCCTGAAAATCAGTTTCAAATGATAACTTTGCGATTGCATGGTAATATCAAGAACGTTATGTTATTTTCTGCATGTTCTCTTTCATGTCCAACCAGAATATGAAAAAAAAATAAGTAGGGTTGACTACCTTCTAATAATCATCTAAAAATTATCTCTCTACTCAAACTTTACAGACAAAGGATATAGACGTATACATGGTGCATTATACATGTAAATGCCCCTAAAATCAGTATTTGAAATGCTGGCTGTGTTGCTGTGCTTAAAAACTGAACTCGGATGCCGGTGCTTTACTACAATTACAAACAAGTAATCTCTCTATGTACGTGGTTGGTTCTTTTAATAAGTTTAATTCTTCACAGGTATGAACGGAGAAGGGTTCTATGAAAATACATCAAGGATAGATAACAAGTGCATATCCTTAATAACTGCCGAATTCCAACATCAATATAAGAAATAGAGTAAATTTATGATAAGAGTGAAGTTTTTATAAGATCGCATTTGGTGGACTCAAATTAAGTTCAGCTGACGAATCTCGGGTAAATCATACCCCAGAAGAAATCGATTCAAAGTCTCACTTTTTGATTCTCAAGTACAGAATAGTGCACCGCATGAAACTCAACCCGACATCCTCGTCACTTCCCTAAGACATGATTGGATATAAAGTCGAAAGCAACTGTCTGTGTGTCTATCTGTGACTGCGTAACCACATAACATTGCCACAGAAATTCGTTGTTTGTACTAAAGTGACCTCAACATCTCTTGGAATTTGTGGAAAGAAAGAATCAGGGGTCTGTATTCTTGTTTATACCAATTATAATGTGTTCATTATTTTCAAAAAAGGTACAATTCATAAATATATAATTCAACACTATGATCTTTTATTGGGGTCATTGGCTCCATTCGGGCAGACTAGTGTCTTTGGAGCTTGATCGATCGGAGCCAGTTTTAACTATTGATTTATGTTTGAACAATGTCACTGACTTTTCTGCTTGCAGAAGGTGTCACCAACAAATTAATTTGCAAATGGCAATTTGATGTGAGAAGACTTTTGAAAGGGGTCAACGATGCGTAGATTTTAATAATTTGAAGTTCCAATCTATTGCCAACAATATCGTCTCTTTTTGATATCTGCCATTGACAAAATATCGGATACAAAACTCCGATAAAAATGACTGTTGATGATTTCAAAATCATTATGGATGAGCAACTACGAAAGCAATATAACATTGGAAAAAAATTGGAAAATTTTTTTCTATCAAAATCAATATCCTATTTCTTTCTAATTAAATTAAAAATACTTTAATAATTTCAGGATATGATTGAATCCTGCCAAGGTTGACAATGGTTTGAATAGCTTTTGATAGTACCTGGGCGTCCAGGAGAATATGGTAACGACTCAAAACTGACGTTGTTTAATGTTCGAAATAACAGATTTAATTCTGCAGCAAATTGTTTTGATTTGGATTATTATCTCCAGATATCTTTGGTACCCTATCAAGGTTGACAAAGCTTGTAACAGATTTTAATTGTACCCTTTAAAATCTAAAAAATAGTTTCGAACGGGTGGAGGGCATAAATTCGAGAAGTATGAGTAGATTTAAGAAATAAAGGTAGATTCAAGAAATGTAGCTGAATTTTTAAAAAAAAGGAAATTCAAGAAGTGAGAGTTGATTTGAAGAATAAGGGGAAATTCAAGATATAAGGATAGACTTACGAAATAACGTATTATCAAAAAATAGGAGCATTTTTTAAAAAATGAGAGGAGATTCAAGAAATAAGACTAAGTAACTTTAGCAAGAAGTAAGCACTTTGATTCCGATACTAAATCAGCATTGTCTTCCAACAACAAGGATAGTTACTGTTGGGGGCGGGGAGGATAGGGACAAGTACCGAAAGATTTTTTTTTCTTTTTTATACACCTGTTAACGCTAGCTATAGGATACTAAGTACCAGTTAATTCTTTCTGAATGTGCCGGTGGCTGAGCAGAGAAAAGACTGGGTCTGCTGAGAGAGACACACTCGTGATATGTGATGCCCAGGCTGGGGCGTTTCATGTTGGTTTGCTTTTGGTCACTGATACAAAGTTAAATATCATAAGAATAATTTCTCCTGTGATTCGAACCTTCAGACCAAGAGATAGGCTGGTAGATTCTATATCTAGAGTGAGCTCCTGTATAACAGCACTACTTCTTTTTTATTCTTTCTACAGATAATCGTTTTGTTTTTTGGAATGATATAAGAAAGGTGGTCCCGATTGTTAAGTTCCACATACCCAATCACTTGATGTTGAAAACGTTGTACAGTTAAAAACAATTCAATTTATTCGAAACAATAATAAAAAGGTCTACGTATTGACTGAGGTTGTTTTCTTTCTTGAATTCTCCACAAACTTGAAAGCTCCACCAAGTGTCGCAAAAGGCAATTATAAGTTGCACGAAACTCTTGCTTTAAAAGTATTTCGGTACTTCGGTTGGGACTTTTGTATCATTTGATATACTTTATTTCTAATTATGTTCAGATAAATTTCTACATTTCAGAAATGATTTTTCGATGAAGTGAAAAACACTCCGTTTTGAAATTTGGTTGGTATTGTCTGAATCTTGACTTAACTTCCAGTTTAAAACAATTTAATATCAGTGACACAAAAAGCTGAGCGGAAAACGCAGTGTGAACAGACCCTTCCGGAAATAAGCATGCACAATTTCAGTGCCATCATATTTAATTCACTGACATTTGTTGACTGATTTCAGTAGTTGCAGGCATAAAAAGGAAAGTTCTTAATGAGATATTTATAAATTGATTTCATCCAATTCCCAATCAAAAGTGCCGTGGTCAAATGGATCTGGCTTATACCAGTATACATCATGGATTAGGTTTTGAATTACAGCAGACATCGTTAACTTTGCATGACCGTCCGCTTTACAGTGACCAAAAAATAAGAAACTAACGAAAGAGTGAAATGAGCTTTTATATACATATAAAGATGAATACTTATGTCATTTACCAGTGCAATCCTGAGTGCCCCAGTCTGTACAAACAACTGAAAAGGGACACTGGGGAAGAAATATTCAAAATATTAGATTGTGACTTCGGAAATAAAGATCTGCATCACTTTCTCGTGACAAGCATGAGTGGTGGAACAAACACATCCAGAAATAAACAACGTTTTGGCATAAATCTGGCACTGAATGAAGGGAAACAAGTGTCCTTAATACAATTCATGAGAATACTTTTAGCAATCATCAGCAAATCTTTAAAAAAAAACATAGGGGTATATTTGACGAGCCTGTTCATTCCCTAGATGGATGACTAACAGGGTATACCAGACTCTATAAGTGCCATATGCTTCATATGCAGATTTGCAGTGTCAATCGGAAAGTTTGTTTTGATTCAAACGGATCGCAGAGAACGGAAATGGTAGGGACGAAGAGTTAATCCGAAACTAATTGAGTCGAGAAGAATAAAAATCCTGCACAAGACTGAATGAGAAATGAAGAGGAAAGATCCAGATAAGGGAAGATGCATACCTTTTTATAAGTTGCCTCCTGTTGCGCAATTCTCCGTCGGGGAACAGAACTCAAACAAAACCGAATTCACATTATTTTGTATGCACAATAGCACGACAGAGAGAAGTTTTGTGGTATTCAAAGAACTCCTTTTTTCGCAGTCATTTCCCTATATAATCACTAGTGATTTCGAGCGAAAACATTGAGTGACTTCCTAATTATATTTACTTTGTCTACCTGACCTATCTTTCTTCCTCTGTTTGTCTTCCACTCAGTTTTGGATCATTTGACCTCTGCTCGTGCAATGCTGGCATACAGCTGGTTTGCAACTGCTACGCAAAGAAGCAACAGGCTTCTCCGAATCACCTTTCCCAACCGTGTACTTTTAGGATTCTTTCAAACCACTTAACCAAACTCCTAATTTTAATTGGTCAACAATCATCTGACCAATACTTATATCAAATATGTTTGTTATATCTAACTGATCCTGTGTGCAGGCATTCATCTCTGAACCCCGGGGGAGGAAACCCCAGAAAATCTTCTAAAGTCATTGAGTGAGTGCCATCTCACCCATAATTGCACAAAAACCCACATACACGTCCGCTGTGACCAAAAACTTGCTTATATATATATATATATATATATATATATATATATATATATATATATATATATATATATATATATATATGTATGTATGTATGTATACGAGTGTAATAAAATTAAACGCTAGGTCGGTCATCTTGCAATCGAATAGGGATAATCCGAGCCTCCCCTTATCTACCATTAGCAGCTGGGGATCATGAAGAGACCAATATGTGTCAATTTCATTAAAAAGCTGAGCTATTCTCTGTCAATAGGGTAAGCCTAATGCCCCCTTGTTACCCAAACTCTCTAAATAACCTAGCTGAAAGAAACTATGAATGAATCGATGGATTAGAAAAAAAACTTGAAAAGTTATAAACTCTGTTGAAATGTTTGTATGTTTTTTTTGCGTTAAAAATCTTATGGCATTATAAAAACAGATGTTTGTGTCGATGAATTTTCGAAACGCAATTCGTAGGAAGAGGAAACAATCATTTATCGGTAGACAAGAGCAGCTGCAAAGCTTTCACTTTGACGGAAAGAAACATTACAAAAACTATCATAACATAATTTTGAATAATGATTTCTTTGTCTGAACTCGATTAAATAACATTCAACTTTTAGAAGAAATTCTGTCTGAAGTTTCAAGACGATACATTTATACACAGAGTGTTGATACATCTTTACTAGTAGTATGCAGGTCATTATTCAGGCCGAAAAGTTACAATAAATCACTCTGAATTGTTATTAATGAATGCATAATCAACATCATGAAACACTTTTGGATTACAGATGAGATGTTAGTTTTCATTTGCGTTGATAGCAGTTCGTTGTTCAATGCATTCTTCAAATTAGTGCAATGTAGGAGTACCTTGATCCAATACTTCAGGCAAAAATGCTCCATTTCAGAGAAGAAAATATACAAACTTTCTTATAAGATAATTATTGATCGATAGAAAGTGGATCATTGCTATCATGTTAGCTCGAATTTAGACCTGATCTTGTTACCTTTGGGGCGGGGATACGTTAAAAGATTTTAGGATTACCTTGGTTGAATATTTTTGGCTAAAATGCTCCGCTTGGGAGAAGAAAATGGACTCATAAACTTCCTCAAACAAAACTCGTGTACCAACGCATCATGATACCGCGATTTGTTTCACAATATACTTTAGGACTTTCTTTAAGTAAGGCTAATATGATATGCCGTTGACAAACTTGCCCGTGCTAAAGAAAAGCTCATATAATAACGAACTCAAACAGGATGGGTACGCAGTCTTTGGAACACACAGTGTAGAAAAATAAGCACCTTACCTTTAACATTTTGATTCTTGTGACTGGAACCCCACTTATTTGCAAAGTTACGAGAGAGCCTGTTTCTTTGCAGTAAAACGAGAGGTACAAAAGTACATGCATACATCAACTAAATGTCCTGGACAAGATCTTTATCCTGCAACTATGCTTACTGAAATCACTTAGTACTCTTTTTCTCTATGAATGACCTGGTGATTGTGTTGACTATGTCATCTCTGCTAAAAAACTTACGTCTCCTCTCTTTTTAATGTCCGTCTGTCTCTCTGATCCCGTTTCTCTGGCTGCTTCTGACTTTGTTTCACCAGATTTTCCAATTTTGTTGTCCAACTAGATTCAATTAGGGCAAAATTTCCGATTCTCATCTTATTGAAAATACTTAACATTCTAGAATCAGGCGTATGTTTCTAAGCAGCTCGAATATCTCCTTGCAGCTTGCATTTCGCTGAGATGAGTGCACATGTAAAAGCATTTTGCACGATATATATATATATATATATATATATATATATATATATATATATATATATATATAGCGAAGGATTGAATTTTCTGAGCTGTCAAGATGATGCATGGATCCCATTAGGTTGACATTTCTGGCTATATACAATTAGTTAATTACCATTTCGAATACATTGTAAGTAATTTAAGAGCCTCCAAAACAAGTTTTTTTGCCAGGACCAATCAATATTGTAACAATCACATGCTTGATTCTGTCAATCATCCACTCAATATCTTTTGTTTCGAATGAGGCTAAAAAGCCTTTTTAAAATCAAGCTTTGTTCTTTGGGTCACCGAAGCTGAACCTTCGAATATTTTTTCTCTTATGGAGTAGAAAGAGAAAGAAAGAGAGAGAGAGAGAGAGAGATACAAACACATAGAGAAAGTGAGTGAGTGGTAAGAAGAGAAAGAAAAAGAAAACATTATAAATAGGAATATAAGAGAACACTGTTTTTGCTTATGTTTGCAAATATGTATTGGTATAAAAATCTTCCAAATCAATTTTTGTTCTTTGTTAAAACATCAGTACATACTTACATTATAATTTGGGAAGAAATTAAATACTTGTCAACAACGCTGACATGCGGCTCAGTTACGACATAAAAGATACCCAATGAATTAGTCAGGCAATCCTTTCAAATATCAATGTTAGTTAACCTTCTTAATCTTTTTCTGATTGATTTTGGACACACTTCCAGCAGGATAGAAAAAAGCTGGCTTCAATTTATTCAATTTATACAAAAATTCAATATATATATATATATATGTGTGAGTGTGTGTATATATATATATATATATATATATATATATATATATATATATATATATATATATATATATATATATATACATGTATATATATATATATATATATATATATACATGTATATATATATATATATATATATATATATACATATATATTCTAGAAAGCTCCACGGCTTTGAAAACTAAACATCAAAAACTTTTTCAATAGAGATTTTGGTGTCATTTCTGAGTCCATTTCCCAACATCTGTCAATGCAATTTACGTCGTCTTCAAAAATTTTTTTCTTTGTTTCCCTTACATTTTGTTATCATTGAACAATTTATTAATTGTTTCTTGTTGAGATCATCAGTTGTTTACCATGTGACTGTTTGGGGTATTTTATAAATATAACTGTTGTATCAACATGGCAACCCAGCAGAGTTGATCTAACATTACTTCTCTTCATTATATTTTTATATTTTTGCCATTCATGTAGTTTGTCATTTTACATAAGCTTTTACGCTTATTGTACATTGATAATATTTCATTCAACATATTTATTTTTTGAAACTCACTTACGTCAGCCAGGAAACGTTTTTAACGATAAGGGATCAGTATGTATAACAATAGACATGCCTCATTGTTCGTGTCATTTCTATTGAATGCTCACCCACGTGAATATTAAATCTGTTGTGTCAGTTTTGATCTCAGACTACATGCCAATCAACTTATGATATCAGCTTTAAGAATAATAATTACAAAGAAAAAAACTCTTTTAAGTCGATTCTATATCAACGAATTCAACAGGATGATTTGACAAGTATTTTCGACTAACCTTGTAGTTCATTTTTCCAATTCGTATAAGATCGAACTTCCATCAATATTTTAAAAACACTTTTAGATATCAAATGAAGTATTCTTATATACATGGTTGGAACAGAGCCACTTCAAAGTGGGTAGCAATACTTCAATAGGCAATTCTACTAATATTCATCAACAAATTGTTACATGGCATCCAATTTTGATTTCCCACCCCAGCCGACTGCCTATCAGTCAAACAAATGGAGTTAAATGTTCTCCCCTTTCCCTGGTTCCAGTCAATACAATGATGTTTCACTCTGTCAAGACTGGATCCATCTATTTTGGTTACCTAATTCCTCCAATATTAATGCAATTTCATTTATTTCAATATAAATTACTCATTTATTCTTTTTTTATACCTTCATTAACATATTCATCGAATGTAGTAATTATTTCATAATGGCCAAGTCGATAAGTTTAAAGGGATCAGGATGTCTAACTACAGCTTTAGTTAATTGTCTAAAAATCTTATTAAGTTCACCGTCTTGATTGACCATTCTTACAATTTAAGAAACATTTTTTTGGTATGAAATCAATTAATCTCTAAGCTGCTCTTACAATTCTCAAATATTTCGATAATATTGTTCCATAAAATACATACGCTTGAATACTAATTGTTCGAAAAAGTATTCTCTCTTAACAGAACGGGGAACTATTTTGTTTATCAAATAATTTGTAGATAAACATTCCATCCTCGATTTTAATATCAAAATCTTTTCAATTTAAGATCTGTAGGATATATATTACCATACGATTTTCAAAAATTTCCTCAATCATTAAGAGAACATAAGTCATTAATAAACTGGGTATAACCGTTCGTTTTATATTGATTTTAATTGAACATGACATGAATATATATTCATGTTTATGTAAATACAGATTTGTCCAGTAGGGGGGCAGGATCAAGTCCCACAGGGACACCAGTTATCTGTTGGAATATTTCAATATCTATGCTGAAGTACCATTCCCTAATAAGATGGCTAAAAATTGCCTCAAAGGTAGAATACGTTAAGTCATGCCACATTTTTATTCTACACCAGAAAGCTTTAGAGTTAGTAAACCCAATATATCTACTATTTCCTCCTGCATATGCCAAGTATATACAGAGTAGCACAAAAGTCGTGAAGGGGTTCAAAACATTCATATCTTTTTAATTTTAATGATTGTTGGAAATCATCTTCCAGAAATCGAATATAAAGTCAAAGGGAATTTAATCAAACTACGTACAAAGATTATTTTATTTCAAATGCCTGCCATTCATGACTTCAAAAATACGTTCTTAAGGATATTTTCTCCATTGCATAATAAGCATGAGATGTTCAATGTTCCGAACTGAATGTGGTCCCCCTGTTCGTGGACAGAGACTAATTTTCAAAAACACCCAAACAAACGATGAATGATAGATTCATATGGTTGTGTCTGCAAGTTCAAATAACAGGAATATGTTCCTTGGGTTAAGGTCAGAGCAATTCGAAGTAAAATTCTTTTTATAAGTCTGAAAAGAGGGGAAACAAAAAAAAATTGAATCAAAAAATCTTATGCTCGTTCAATTTTTTTGACTTTTGGACCACCATCCATATATATATATATATATATATATATATATATATATATATATATATATATATATATATATATATATATATATATATATATATATATATATATATATATATATATATATATATATATATATATGTATATATATATATATATATATATATATCATTGAATAATGTTTGTTGCAATTCCCTTCTGTTTTTCTTTCTTGCCTTTTTCTTCCCCATAGTTTTTTTTAATTTTGCTTCGTATCTTTTCTCTCTTTCTTACATTACAATGTTCTTTTCTCTCTCCTTCCCTTTCTCTTTATCATGTCATGCTTTCTTCTTCTCCTTCTTTTCTGCCTATAATTATTTCTTTTTCTTCTCCTAGGCGAGGGACTGGATTGCACGCAATGTTCCACTGAGGGCATGAGGTCAATGCAGTGGCCAAGAGGACACAACTACAAGAAGAGAGACACAGAAATGTCGGAGGTGAAGTGTAAGAGAGAGGATCCACATTCTCTCTTGGGACGAGATTTGACAATATTCCAAATCGAAACAGATGACCCAGAAAGACGGGAGAGGATACAACCGAAATGTTGTGAAAAATGTCTGGTTAGTCATTCAATAGAAACTGTCACATAGCCAATGTATCTCAGCAACATGCTGTTTTGGGGTGATAAATTTTTTAAAATTTAAAACTGGTATGATCGATGAATAAGTTACTCCCCTTGCCTTTTGTTGGACAGTGATCATGGAAAACGTCCAAATTTCATAAAAAGAAACATGAACTTTGCTGGACAAAAACTGAAAGATACACTAAGCATAAACTTACATTACAAATTGAATCTTACTGTAAATAAACTTTTTAGATGGGAATTAAAAGAAAACAACTGTTTCCTCTTTTAGATAAGATGATGAGTGAATGTATAAATGTTAAAACCGAACATTTTCCATGGATGTTGTCTGCACATCAAAGCTTGCGTTTGACGCCTAACGTAACCGAACATCTCATTTTACCCCTGCACTCTATATTACAAACCTTGTCTCAACATTTGATCGGACGGTTTTATTTGTATTTACTATCTGGTTTGATAAATTCCCTGTGTAGGTACAAATTCTGTAATCTTTAAATTTGACCAACACTTAATCAAACAGTTTTAGTTCCGATTCACTATCGACTTTTTCTATTATTCATGCAACTGGTAAAAGTCCCATAGACCGAACTGTTTTTTAACCAAACCACTTTTAATTAAATGGTTTCACTTACATTGACTATTGTTCATTTTTCTACCAATGCTATCGGTACAAGTCCTTTAGCCCAACCGTCTTTTTAACAGACAACATTCGATCAAAATGTTTTAATCCAACCATCATCTGATCGAATTTTTTTCACGTTTACCATTAGTTTGTATTTCTATTTATATAATTAACTGGTAAAAAAATCCTAATTCGGCAATCAGACAAACATTAGATTAAAACATTTTAGTCAAATTTCCCATTAGTTTGAGTCACTAGAAATCCATTTCACTTGTAGAAATCTTGTAATTCGACAATGTTCCAATCAGACCAACATCCGATCAAATGTTTTCTTCCAGTTTACTATTAGGCAGTGTTCCTATCAATCTATTTTACTGGTACAAGGAGTGTAATTCGACCATTTTTCAAGCTGACAATCTTTTGATCAAATCTTTTTTCACATTTACTTCTAGTTTGTGTTTCTATAAATCCATTTTACTTGTACAAATCGTGTAATCTGACAGTCTTTCAATCGGACCAACGTTTGAATAAAATGTTTTATTCCAGTTTACAATTAGGCTGTGTTCCTATTAACCTATTTTACTGGTACAAGTCCAGGAAATCGACAATCTTTTTTTCAGAAAAACATTGAATTGAAAAGTTCTATTGAAGTTTCCTATTAGTTGGTGCTTCTTTTAATCTATTTAACCGGTACAAGCCCAGAAATTCGATTATGTTTCAAGCTGATCATCCTGTGACCAAGCTTTTTTTTTCACATTTATTATTAGCTTGTGTTTCTATGAATCCATTTCACTTGTACAAATCCTGTAATTCGACAATCGTCCAATCAGAACTGCATTTGATCAAAATGTTTTATTCCAGTTTATTATTAGTCTGTGTACCTATGAATCTATTATACTTGTACAAGTTCTATGATTCGACAACGTTTTAATCAGACCAACATTTGATTTAAACGTTTTAGCCAAATTTTCTATTCGTCTGGGTTTTTATTCATCTATTTTACTGGAACAAGTCCTTTGATTCGACCATATTTCAAACCGACCATTATTGATCAAATCTTTTTTTTTCACATTCACTTTGAGTTTCACTTGTACGAATCCTGTTATTCGACAATTTTCGAATCAGACTAACATTTGATAAAATGTTTTATTCCACTTTACTATTAGTCTGTATTCCTATTTCACTGGTGCAAATCCTTTAAATTGACAATCTTTTAATCAGATCAATATTTGTTCAAAACTTTATATTCACATTTATTATCATGTTTCTATTAGTGAGTTGTTCTTCAAAGACATTGCAGGTTTTGAGTTAGTGAGCCCGAAGGATTTTATTGTATTGCTGTCGCCCACCTGCTTTTAACCTCTTGACACGTGACATAATCCGAATGGTAAATTTGACCTGACTCTTACCATGTTCAAAATAGTGAAATCACAAAGAAATGACCAAAAATCGAAGGATGGACACTTGGAGGGTATAATTATTGAGAATGTCATCAAATATATAAAAAAGAATTTCTGAATTTATCAAATCGTTAAAGTTTTTGTTTCAAAAGCTTAAAACATTGCGTTGTTAAAATATGTTCATCATCATTAAAATCATTTTCCAACTAATAGACGTTAACAATGCTTGAGCTGTGATTCAAATATCATATTTTGGATGTGGGGTCTGATGCAGTAAAAATGATTAAAAATACATTTTAACATTGCTGCCTTGTTATATCTCCGATCGACCATTTCTTTGTTATATCACTTCATCGAGACTAACTCCCTAATTAGGGCATCCTGGTCGCCGAGGAGTTGCCCTTGGGTTGTTTTTGAATTTTTTATATGATTTGCAAAAAAAAAAAAAAATACACAAGAGAATAACATGCATAAAAACAACATCTGCTCATTTTACCATTACAGCGTGATTTTATTTAAAATTTTATTTAATCCTCTCAGGCTTATATACAAATAATAAACAATATATATATATATATATATATATATATATATATATATATATATATATATACATACATACATATATATATATATATATATATATATATATATATATATATATATATATATATATATATATATATATATGATAATTGGATAAAGTTTATCCAACGGTGATTAATTTAGTAGACAATATTCGAAACTCGAATTTTTTAACAATATATATATATATATATATAAATATCATTTGCATTACAAAAAAAACTATTTTCTCTAAGTTCAACGTTCTTGCAATTTTATTTATTAATTCATTTTTTTGCATTCAATAACAAGTGATTCGGACTCGAAACGTGTAATGCGAATAATAATATCATTCAATTATTCCCATTTCAAATGATGTCTACTAAATTGCATATATATATGTGTTTGTATATATATATATATATATATATATATATATATATATATATATATATATATATATATATATATATATATATATTCTAAAACAATGAACTCATTAATGAACAAAAATCAATGACCGTTTAATTATTAGATATGGACTGGTCAGATATAGAAGAGGAGTTAATAACAGTGTAATCTTTCAACTAACAGATTACTAAACAAGTCATGGATTTTTTTGTAGTTCGAACAGTTATTTTTTGTGAGTGTCATTTTCTTATCAAGTTTTTTTTGCTTTGCATTTAATTGAATGATGACTTTCTGAATAAAAGTCTCTGAAAGTCTCTAATAATATACAGCAAAGTAATATATGTTTATAATACATAATATTATGTATATTATATGAGTAGGTGCAGATGATAAGTGTCCAATGAAAAAAATTATATTTTCGTTATTTACACAGCTGCAGTGCCCAGTTTTGATCAATTTACGACTTAGAATGCAGCGTGTTCGACATTCAAAATAAGAAATTATTGAGCATTGTAGATCTCTAGATATCGGAAATGAAAACTCTTTTAAAAATGATTCATTGGGCATGTATCATTTGCACCAGCTCATATATACTAAACTGCATTATATATAATGCATAACATAATATAACTGATAATATAGATATTTTGCATATAAAATGACGTCTCAATTCGAAAGTTTAAAAAAATAATAATGTAAACAAGGATAAAGGAACATTTTGCATAAAACAAACGAAATTTCAAATACAACAAAACAAAAACATTTTTAAAATTATTACCAACTCAGAATTACAAAAAAACTTGATTTTATCTTATTTTATATTGTCTGTGGGGTTTTAAAGGTTTCGATTTTATTTTTTTTCGTTTTTTCCAATTCTCTGATAAGCACTTTTTCAAGTGCTCTTCAGGATGTAGCTTTTTTATAAAAATAATTACAAAATTTGGAACGTTTTTTGATTTACCCTTAGGGAATGACAACATGTTAAGATTTTTTTTTTACTTTTTCAATCAATTTTGGGCTTTAAAAGTCAGGTACTGTTGTTAAGGTATACTGCAATTCTTTTTTTATTTTTTTTTACAATTACAAAGCTGATTGTTAAGATAACATAAAGGATACGTTCCTTCTGGCTTTTTTATTATGATAAATATTCTAAGCCAGTATTCTCACTTTATTTTGGTTGCTTGGCTCTCCGGGCTTACTCAAGTACTTGACACATTTTTTTTTTAATCTTTTCTTAGAATTGCAATTTCTCCACGGATTAGTTACAGAGAGGTGTGGGTCTTTTTCATAGTACCCAACCCACAAGATGATTATAGCTATTGCAACTCCCCCATATTTTTTGTCTAAACAAAAGTAAACAAAGAAGTTCAGGGCAACTTTGCTGTTATCATCACTACGAAATATTAACCCAGGGTTGATGTTAGGGTTAAGGGTTCGGATTAGTCGTCGGAGCAAAGGATTGTTTATGTTAGGGCCTTTATTTAAATTAATTTTTTTTTTTACTCTGGTTTAGAAAGCAAAAATACAGTGAATAGTAATATCTACAATGAGTAATGTGGTGACTCGTCTGATGCTGTCAACTCATACTGCAAGACGGATTTTAGTTGCTTGGATCTGTGGCGGACTAACGGACACAACGGTGGTTTTCAAAGTCCCAGGTCACTTTGTTCCCTTATGATTCTAGGTCAGTATCTCCCCTTGTGATTCCAAGTCAATATCTCCCCTTGTGATTTCAGGTCAATATCTCCCCTTATGATCCCGTATTCCCTCAATTCCTCCCCCAATTTGAATCATCATCGAGTAATTTTTTTCACCCTTATACTTTTGCAGTGGCGTTTATTGAAAGAACGTAATCCTCTCCAATTTCTCGTTAGGCTAAAATTACTCCTTTTAGATTAGGAACCCCCCAACTTAGATCTTGAATTCCTCCCCTGGAAATCGAGTGTCTCCCGTTTGAGAATTGCTTGCATGCATTAAGGCTGGAGAGCCCATCAACCGAAAATAGTGATCGAAACAACAAAGGTGAAGATACTTGTCGAATAATGATAATATTTCACCTCAGATAATTGTTCTGAATTCAGTAGTTTGTAAGATTTCTCATAATCAGTTCATCTTTAGAAATCGCTTTATCTGAAGCAACATTTTGCCCATTCGTATAATACTTTGTTTAATTCTTTTGTTCACCCTGTTTCATATCACAGTATTTTTCAAACACCATTCATTTTAGAAACCTATATTTCCTAGGATGGGGGTATTTTCCAAGTTCACCTAATCTGGCATAAGGCCACAATGGGCATACCAGTGAGGGTCGACCTCACTATTCATACTAATTCATCACTTTTGCTTACAACATCATAGGCATTACTACTACTACTGCTGACGTCAAACTACCACCAGGTTACTTACCACAAAAGAGGTGTTCCCTAAGACTACTATTACCAACGCTATCTTCATACTTCTACCACATTAATTACTTTTTTTTATAATTTGAAGTAAGATCTGTAATATTATAAATTATATTTATCATAAGAGACAGACTAATTTGAAGTGAGAATTTAACCATTTGTATAATTGTTTATGTTTCACTGTTCGCATCTCTCGTTCGACCATGTTTCATATCACAGCATTTTTTTCAGAAACCATTCATTTCAGGAACAACTCTTTTGAAAATAAATTTCTACTAAGCGTACCTCACTTTGGCACGAGACCGGAAGCCGCAGGGTTCCAGTGGGGATCAAACTCACCATTACAAATGATCAACGACCTGCTTGCTAACCATTAGCCGATGACAAGGCGCCACGATCTCTTCCTTAGGTAGCTTCTTTTCTATCTTAAACACGTTGACTCCTCGACCTAAAATAGCTACATTCCTGGATTGGGTTATTTACTAACCTGATGTAGTCTAACATGAGGCAATTGTGATGTGCCAGTCAGTGAGTGCAAGGGGGAGAAGAACTCACTAAACTAACAAAATGGCCACCAAGACAAGCTTGCTTATCATTGCTCCATGTCAGGCAACCATAATATTTAGTGAGTAATCGATATATCCGCAATAGTAATGATATGCAGAACGAGCTCTGTTAATTAATGCTCGTAAACACTCTCTCTCTCTCTCTCTCTCTCTCTCTCTCTCTCTCTCTCTCTCTCTCTCTCTCTCTCTCTCTCTCCTGTCGACAACGAGTTCGACCTCTACTTCTAGAACGAGGCTTTACTGCAAAATGTGACTTTGCACGAAGCGAGACACATAGCTTAAGGGCCACTGACTACTCAACGGTACTATTCCAATTATATAGTTTGCACTCCCTAGAATAAGAGATGGTTGGATATGACGTCACAGTAGTAGTGAAAGTTCCCAATATTAACTTCCTTATAAGATTCATTTTTCAATATGAATTGGTTCAATTAAGTCTGAAGTAATAACTAAAGGTGCTATTGATAAACTTTGAGACCAGGAGTGCCAAACATGTGACATCTACGAGTCTCATCTTTATATTAGTCACTTATGTGATCGCAAATTGCCCCTAGATATGTTATCTGGCCAGTATACGGTGAACTTACATGATATTTGGCCTGGTATAGTAAATGAGTTTGACACACCTTGAAGACATTTCGAGATAGTCTATTCAGGTGTGTGAGTGTGTATCATTATGTGTTTGAGTCTTTGTGTGTACCTGTATGTGTGTGACTTTGTTTGTATCTGTGTGTGTTTTTATGTGTATCATGTATGTCATTGTGTGTATCTGTGTGTGTTTGTCTTCGAGTGTATCTGTATGAGTGTCTTTTTGAGTGTATCGGTATGTGTCTCTGCGTGTATCTGTGTGTGTGTGCTTCGTGTATTTGTATGTGTGTGCGTTTTTCTGTGTATCGGTGTGCGTCTACATGTATGTATACCTTTGTGTGTATTTATATGTATGTGTTTCTTTGTGTGCATCTGTGTGTATTTGTGACTATACGTATACATGTGCATCGTTGTGTGTATTTATATGTCTGTGGGTCTATCCATACATGCATGTGTCACGGTGTGTATCTGTCCTTGTCTGTATACTTGTGTGTGTGTGCGTAGATGTGTGTCCCTGTACATGTGGATTAGTGATTGTTATGCAGTCACCTACGTTCATTCCTATAATCATGAAATTACAAGAAAAACGTAATGATAATTTCCCATTATGAAAATATTTAATTATCCTTTGGGGAAATAAAAGCAGCTATTATTGAAGGAAATCGTGTGTACATATTTTGCATACTTTTATGATAAGCGTGGATCTTACGGGACACATCTAACGAGGGTCGTTCAAAGCCAGTAAAAAGCCCAGGTCGGATGGGAAATATAGTCCCAATTTCGAACTGCAAACACTGTTATATACATTTGAGACAATGAATTTAAGACATAAAAATTATCTTTTATAACATGTATTGAAACTAGCCATCAGTCTTTCTCGATCTCTCTTAACGTCGGATTCGTTAAAATCTCAACACAAGCATTATTAGTAGAAACAATATAAACTTGATTTATTATTAAATGAAGCATTGGCAACATTTATAATTGGTTTGCCATGAAAAACATAAGAAAATTCAATAAAAGAACGTTCTAGTTGAAAATCCATAAACATAATTACCAATATGCAAATGTCTTCTGTCACGCTAAGGGACGCAACTGACATTGTAAAACGCAACTGAAGTAATAAAAAGGGGGTTTATTCATGTTTTAATGGCGTATTGAAAATTCTAAATTTAAAGAGAAGTGGAAAAAAAGATTTTCTTTCAAAATAACGAACAAAACAAAGCAATGGCTGTAATCTGTTCATGGTAAAATGGAAGCTCTCCCTCAAGTTCACAGCAATTCGAATTTCTATCTTCCATGTATATAAAATGCAATGTGTATTAAAGGCTATTCTCCAAGTTCGCTGCAATGCAAATCTCTGTTTTACACTTATATGAAATGCAATGTGTGTTCATATACTTCATACATACCGTTTTTTTTTTCACAAGGCTTCATCTATTCAAAGATAAATAAAGGAAATATTACTGTTGCTAAAACCTGGCAATATTCATTTAACAAAGTATCTACAATTATGATACGCTTACTAAGAGCTAACGACAAGATAGCTATAACAAGAGCTGTGATCAACAAACCGTGTCACCTTTACCATCAAATCGGCTTATGTTGTATGTACCAATACATTACCTAACGTGTTTTTTTTTTACAGAATAGCATGATTGTTTCCTATTTTACCTTGCGTTTTCGTTAAGATAGAAGTATTTCCTGATCCTTACCCCTCTTATGGTTGCTCTTTTGTAAACATCTCCGTAATGTCTCCAAAAGACATCTCTTTTCTAGTAACTTCGCGTATCTCTTTTGTGAACATCACCTATGTAGTTTTCTTTTCGAAGCTTTTTTATAGGTTAATCAATAATTACCAACCAGCTTTCTTCTTTGCAGTTGCCTTTGGCTTTTAATAGAATTTGTCTAAATAAAGTTTTGTGTTGGTATTTTTGAGGGGAACAGATTCTATATTATTATTATGTATCATGTCTTGCTGAATTTGATATGCGTTTCAGTTCAAATGTCTTTCATTATGTGTCAACAGATCTCTGTTAATATTGATCTATATTGATGACCCTGGAAAAAGTTTAGAGGTAGTCATCGATTAAGAAACAAGAAACTATGGACCAGTGCCTCTGAAACGAGTTCAGTGTCATTCAACCTTGGGTATTTATCACAAAATATATTTGACCCTTTCATTTCTTTGTTTTTAATCCCTTTAATCAAATTCCCCCATCGTGTGTAAAATCACACGTAATTCATGAGGTAAAGTGTTCATCACTTTCGATACGACTCCGATTCAAATATACCGTCGGTGACAAAGGCCCAGTTTCCTTTACAAGGATTAGCTCAGCAATCCTCACAAGTTTCCAGGATTTTTCACAATGCTTTTATGACCACCCTCTCAGCAGGATGGAAATCCAACTAAGGAATACCCCCAACCTAATCAGACAGCTTAGAGTGTACTCAATTGGTTACCGAGCGAACAGGAAGTTTTTTAATTTGTTCATTCATATCGGGCATTGAACCTGGAATCTTCTGCGTGTCAAGCAGACGTGCTAACCAATTTACTCTCCGAGCATATATGAGCTAGGCTTATACCCCCACCAAAATGTTATATTACATGATAATTGGGGAATATCCTGCTCCTTTGAAATCAGAAGATCAGATATTGAAAATAAATATTCTATCAGATGAAATATTGTCAACCATGGAAGAAATAACAGATAAAAAAGATTTAATGGTTGGCAATACTTCATCAAATAAAGTCTAATAATTTTTTCAAAGCTTATAATAACCCTTTCAACCCTCAACCCTTCACCTTGGGATAGCATGTACATCAATTCCTGAGGGTTAGAGCACAATTTGATTATAGAAAACGTTTTGTGTATTGACTGCAAAAATGTTTTTGTATAAATCATTTGATTTTTACAATTTGTTTGATGTGCAAATCAAATATTTTTAGTGGGGGCGTAAAACTTGTGTCACTTCTGTTGTCAAATGGACTAATGATGTATGGTTAAATAGAAATCAGCCTGAAATATCAGGTTGACTCTCTAAAAGGGTTAATCCAACGATAGTATCAGAAATGTAGCTCCGGAGAATATTCAAAATGAACCTTGTGGAAGATCCACAAACGTCATCAACGACGACCAAACAAGGAATATTATGGACTAAGTTTTTAAAACAATAGTTTGAGATCTTTCAGCAAACCCTTGACAAGCTGCGTCAGGGAAAGTGAAAGAATTCGGACAAATGCATTCCTCGTAAATTGTCAGAAAATCAAAAACCACGTTGTTTTGAGATTTGCTTGTCATTACTTTCAACAATTACGACCCTTTCATGTTTGATTACTTGTGTTGGGAAGATGAATTATTTCGATAAACTTAAACGCATACTTTCTATGGAAGGAATGATTTCTATTTTATGTGTAGTGTTTCACTTTTGCCTGTTAAAATCGAAAGTTTCATAGGGTAAAATTTCAAAAAAATGATAGTATAGTGGCTCACCATCAGAATATTCCAGTTTAAATGACAGTTCAACTTCATGTCTACATACAGGGTGTCACTAAAGTAACGCCTGGTTTAAAGTTAAACAAGGTATCTAAACATAACATGTAACACAAGGCTATTTTTTGCATATCGCTAAAAAAAAGCATCGTATGACGTAATATGTTTGAATACACTGCTAATTTGGGGACCAACTGGGCGTTACTGATATCAATACGCATGGCTTCGTGGTGGAATTGATAAAAAAAAGTCAGTTATCACATGCTTTGATTCAACAATTCATTCATCAACATATTTATAAGTTTATAAGAGCGTGCGTGTGAATGTGTATGCTTGTATCCATATACGCGTGTGTGTGTGTGTGTGTGTGTGTGTGTGTGTGTGTGTGTGTGTGTGCGTCTAGATATATGTATGGGTGTACCTGTGTAGAATATTCTCTAAAAAATTTATCTCATTAAAACTCAAATATATCAGCTTTTTTTTCACGTTGATTCACGAGAGTATATATGTTAGACATTTGCGTTGTCTTTGTCTTTCTGCGGTTTTCGTTGGTTTTTCAACTTAGTCGGATGGTTTTAGGAACACGAATGCGATTTTTGTCACTTAGATGGTTGGATGGATGTTTTTCTCCCCATCTCTACTTAATAAGGTGTTTCTCTTGAATCTCCCTGCTTTTCTCCAGCGTCTCTACCAAATGCAGATTTCCAGACATTTTCTTAACTCTTGGCCAATGCGTCTATTAATTTCAGATTTTCCAGAATATATTTTGAATCTTGGACGATGAGTCCGTCAAATTCAGATTTTCCAGGCATTGTCTTGACTGATGTCCAATACATCTACAAAGTTTTATTTTTCAAGCATTTTGGGGGGCGGTTTGGCAATGCAGGTACCAAATTTTAATTTTCCAGAATGTTTGGCTTTTAGCCGTTTCAGTCATTACATCTATCAATTTTTTTCATGATCCTTATCAAATGCATTGACTAAATTTTGATTTTCCTTGATTTTTTTCTTGACTCTTGGCCAACGTGTCTGGTAAATTCTGATTTTCCAGATTCTGTTTGCTGTGGGTGCGAGGTTCCAAATGAAGTTTTTATATATCAATGTGTCCTTCCCCAAAATGCTGCACATTGATTTCAATACCATCAATAATAATAATAATAATAATAATAATAATAATAATAATAATAATAATAATAATGATGATAATAATAATAATGATAATAACAATAATAATGATTACTTTCCAGCAGGGGCGAAACGAGGAAGCGCCAATCTGATGGTGGGTCTTCACTCCAAGACAGCGTTGTTCGTTTGTTTGTTTGCAAGTTTACGTGTTTCATGCAGCCGCCGATTCCTCAAGACGAAACGTAATGTTTTATGACCTTTGCCAATTTTTACGATCGGAACAGGACTAGAAGACTCCAACAACCCTGCTATTTACCAATATCTAGAGGGAGAAGTGGATTCGTGCCTTTCCGAATGGCATTAATGCAAAGTGAATGGAACTAGAGTTTAAACTCTGCTTGCCGATTCCAACTTCAGTGCTATCAATCGTTAGGTCGGCCAAAAATCGTATATTTTACGACCATAATCAATTGTTCGTATAAAAAAAAGTTGGCTCCACAAGCTTTTACTAAATGCTTTGTGACGCTGTCATTTCTCAGCATGTTTGAATGTCATGGGCTTCTATAGAAAAATATGGAATTTTCCTTTTGTTCCCATCACACTAGGTACATCTGACTAATACAGCTTTGCATATTGCACTTTGCCAGTTAAGTTATAGGAAAAACCTAATGACATTTCGACAACTCAGCTCTTATTATCTTAACAAAGACTTGGGTTTTAAGGGTAAGATCAGGGGATAGGCTTAATCAATGCTGGAGTCATGATTACTTAACCACTAAGATAGAATATGTGTGAAGCGATATCTGCAAAATATATTGTCAGTCGTTCCAGGAAGGCCAGTGCTTCCACTGCCCTCATAACTATCAATGAATAGTTTTTTAATCCCTGTCAAATTCATTGGAAAAGTAAAACGAACAAAGAAAAAAAATATCTCAATATATCTTGTCAGTCATTCAAAGAAAATCATTGCATCGTATGCCTCTATTCCCATTTACGAATTATCTTGAACCGCCATCCTACTCACTGGCTAAATAAGAATACAGGGGACAACGAAATGTCTTGCAAGATATCTTGTCAACCGTTCCTGTACATTCACAGCTTTCACTGGCTTGGTCACAATCAACGAATCGTTTTGAATCTCTATCCTTTTCGCCGTCGGAATAAGACCGAGGACAGAAAATATCATATGAGTTATCTCGTCAGCCGCCACTAGACAATCATTGGTTTGATTGCCTTAAAGACAACCAAAAAATTGTTTTGAATCTATATCCAATTCATTGCCCGAGGAACACCGAATATTAAAAAAATATTCTTGCATCTGCCGAGCCTTGCAAGATATATCCAATTCATAAACTATTTCTCCCTGATTTTATCTTGTAATTTTTGACAATATTTCCCCCACCAGAAAACCCCCTCTATTTGCCTGCTCAATTCTGGTATATTTTACTTACTACAGACCGATTTTTTATGTAAAGATCTTTGGTTTTAGTGTAAATAACCTTCAAAAATAATTCGCAAAATTTAATCTCTCGGACACTTTGTCGCCAGAGAGGATTTTGCAGAGTTCTTTTTTTGTCGTAAAGCAAGACAAAGAACTCTGAGCTGAATATGGTTTTATTTTTTCCCCAGGAATCAATACAAGACAGTTTTATCACTATCCAATCTTCTTTGAAGATTTATGTATTTTTTATACACATATACACATATATATCACTAATTCAAAATTTTTTTTTGGCTTTTCTTTTATATTCACGAAGACTTGTCCCAGTACATACGTATTTGATGTGTCTAGATCATCAAATTTTCCCCTCTGATATTTTATCCAGCCTTCGTAATAGATATTACGGCCTTTACCAATCGAATGATTTTCTTCTTATATTCATAAGATAATCAGCGCTTCACTAATTTAAAGAAAGAGTCTTTAAGTCATATAATTTTTTCACAGGAAAGAAGGAAGCTTTAGATCCTAAAAATGCCAAACGTACACATCGGCGGGCAGGGGAATATCTTGGTCAAAATGTTGTAATTGAAACAACAGATATGCATATAAGGAGGAATAATGAAGAACATCCAAGTATTTTCAGCAATCCTAGGAAGGCCAAAGAACACATCAATCGAAACCTTGTGATAAAAACACTAAGATAAGGACACTCGTCTAATCATGGTATAGAATATTAAACAATACACTTCTTAGAAAATTTGACGATGCTTGGAAGACCAGAAACACATCGGCTGAAACGGTGTGATCAAAAGAACAAAGATGGGGACATTCATCCGAATGTAACATGAAATAATGAAAGTATTCCTTATTTTACGGCGATTGAAGTGTGTGGTTTTGTTCCGTCTCAGGAAGCGAAAACTCTATCAGTTGTTCTTTATTGCGCTACGCAAATAACGTTCACAGTCAGCCAGTGACGGAGTTAAGAGTAAAGTAAACTAAGTCAGTAGTGTGAAAGGCTTTGGGGATCAGGAAAACGAGTTGTGAGCTCTTTTTCCAATAAAATGCCTTCAGAAAATAAGGTACATCTTATATGCAGTAAAACTTGGTATCTCAGAATCCCCGTTGAGATATAGTTTCCGAATCGTCTATAGCGTTTTATCGTTCTCGGTTGGTTAATTTGAGGTTTCGACCAAGAAGTCTCTGATCTTTCCAATGTGCTCCCGGGATTTATTAGTGAATGAGATAGCTTTTCTATTGGTCTTCAATGCATGACATGCAAGTCAAATCATTCTTAGTAATAGGCCAAATATTAGTATTTTTTGCTCAAGATCCCCCTTGCATTTAATTACAATATCATTATTTCTTACGAAGAGGCCCGATTTATCTCTACCAGAGGGAGTAGGCTCTGACGGACTCTAGAGCCATGTTAACTGGCCAAATAGCCCCCTCTTTGTTCAGCTGTGTGTTTTCTTCATAATTTCTAAGTTTGTTTTTAAAATAATCTGTTTTTTTTCTACTAAAATTATTTAGTTGAATTGATTTTTGTCATATTGTGAATTCAGATATTATTCAAACTCCCCGCTACATCTATATATTTTTTTCCTTCTTTTTTGTGTTACGTTGTCGAAAATTTTGTTTAAATTACCCATTACTCACTTATGAATATCGAACGAAGCTCCCATATTATCAATCTACTGCTAGAAATGTCACTCTGTTCATCTTTTTGACACCCGCCCCCATTAGCTGGAATGTTGCGTTGTAGCTATTTATCTTTAACCTAGGTATCCCTTTAAATGCATCCGTAGAGGCTTCCTCAACTAGAGTAGGCATTCCCATTTATCTTTCATCAACAGTATATCACTTCAACTTATCAAACAAGATATTTAATCATATATTTAGACTTTTTGGTGATTACATATTTTCTATCAATTAGACCATTTTGTCTCGAAGAGAAAAGCATATCATACTTGGCCGACGATTAGATTTTTTTATCTATAGGTCATTCATCTTCTGGCGTCTTTTGTCCTTTCGTCTGTCTTGGAAAACGGTAAACAATGCAAACAAATCGAAAAAAAGTTAGTAATTTGGACAAATTCCAATGTCTTATTCGTTCCTCAAGAAGAAACGTTCTTCAATGTGAGGAAAAATAGTTTAACACGAGGTTTTTTGTACATCTTTCAATTTTGTTATAGTTGTAAATTCCACTTTTCACCCTCTTCGATACTGAATTCAATAGTCTATCATGAGCATCGGCTTTTTAATGTCCGTTGCTGCAAATAGACCTTCCTCAAAATATGACAGATCTCTTGATCCTTAGCAAAATAATATCGATACCTTCTGAATTCGTCTAAATCGATACCCAATCCTTTTGTGTTGGTCACATTTTAACATATGATCTCTGGGGATCCATGTTGTGACTTCTATTATTTATACAATTCGTTAAAATTTCTTGTGTTTATATACAAGACCATGGATACATATTCACGTATGAGCCTCTCATCGCACGCATACACGCATATAAATATACATATATGCATCCATACAAAAAATTCATGCACATTATCGATAGCTGTATATATATGATTATACATGTGACATATTTCTATGTATATATATATATATATATATATATATATATACATATATATATATATATATATATACATATATATATATATATATTTAATCACG
>OY735211.1:52029345-52109345 GCA_963457665.1 Thysanoteuthis rhombus
TATTTACAAATCTTGCATATTCATCCATATACATTTGCATATATATCTATATCTATACATACAAGATATAAGTATTTACATATGTATATATATGTAACTTTTGTTGACTTAAACTAATGATTCCATCAAATTTGTACTTTAGACTGAATTTGAAGTCTTCATAAACCCGAAAATAAATACTTTTTTTAAAAGTTTGTTGGTAAAAACATATTTCTTTTTGTAATAAGACGTTTTGAAATTGTTTTAAATTTTCGATCAAAAATGAACATAAGAATTATGTTCTTTGTTATTTCTATGTTCATTCTTCCTTCCATGCTGTTTCCAGCCTTCATTCTGCTGTTTTAAAAGATTCAATTTTTCCATCTTGAAGATTTCAGTATCAGTAATTCTTTATATACTCTTGTTGTCAATATGTCAGTCTGTGAATTTGTGTGACATCACCGATATCACAATAGACGTTTGCTTATTTTCGATTCAGATTTCTTCCTTAAATTGAATGTCGTCTCGATATGTTATATATATATACGTATATATATATATATGTGTGTGTGTGTGTGTGTGTGTGCGCGTGTGTGTGTGTGTGTGAATGTGTGTGTGTGTGTGTGTGCGTATGCGTATACGCAAAACAAATATATATATATATGTGTGTGGGTGTGTAAATTCATTTTGCATCATCAATGAGTAATGACACACATATGCTTATATATATATATATATATATATATATATATATACATATATACATATATATATATATATATATATATATATATATATCTTTTTAAACCCTAGATCAACGAGTAATAGTAAAAATATATACATAAATCATTTCCTTTCTCTTGTTTATGCCTCTTCTCTCCCCTCTCTTGACATCTCTTAATTGTCTTCCATATTTCTCTGTGCACCTCGCTTTTCTCTCTTTCTCTCCAATGTGTCTCACATCAAACTCTCTTTGAGTCTCTCTTCATCTTGACACTTCACTCCTCCGGACTCTTACTCCTCTCTCCCTTTACATCTTAGTCATTCTGTCTCACTCTTTCCCTCTTCCTTTCTATTTCTCCCTCCCTCTCTCACACACACACACTTTTTCACCCTGGCTCGCCCCAACTCGAAAATCGGCTTTAAAAAGGATCAAAAAATCTTGGAACTTTCAATGGTTCTAGAAAGTTTTTTTTTACATCAATATATTTCTTTATGATTGTGTTAATCACTGAATTTATCATTATATACATATTTTTATATCATATATATATATATATTGTTGTTACTATTTTTATTCATTCCTCCTCCCTTTCGGTTGGCCTCTACGTTGTATGAGTCGAACAATAACTTCAAACGATTTTTAAAAGATACACGTTGGTCTGACTTGCCAACGATTAGAAAAAAACGCTTGACATTTTCTCTACGCTTTTTAGTAAACATTATTAATATATAGATATATATATATATATACTTTTTTTCGTTTTTTCAAACGTAGAACTCTGTATTAGAGATGGTACACACCTCAGTTGTTGACGCTCTTTGTAAAAGTCTTCCTCTAGTGCCCTCTGCTGTTTCGCAATCCTCCTCCTTAAGCTCTTCATTTGGGTCTATCATTAAGTTGCGGGTACATCTGTAGATAATGTAGATGACACAGGCCACCAGAGTCAATGTACCAAGCGTTATGATAATGCCAAAACGCATTTTTTCTAGCGTTCGCTTGTCGACGTTGAGACGTCGGTAATATTCCTGTGCAGGAGACAAACTCGTCTTTGGATAATCCATGTTGATTGATCCAGCGTTTCTGGATGCGTTTGCTGGAAGTTATATTCTTTTTATGGTGATCCTTATAGCGATGCAGGTATTTTGGATGTCGGCGCCGGTGTAGCGATTGGCTGTTTGGGGTTGCTAGTTTGGGGATGTGACGTGTATTTGGGTTCGGGACCAGTTTGCAACGACCCTCCTCATCAACCGCTTGGATTACCGACAGCAACAAAAATAGGCTTTCAACTGTCATAATAACACCGCGTTGACCGCATTCTCCTCTAACCGACGTAAGTTTTTTCCAAAAAGAAAACAAAAATAAGAACGTCCCTTGTTTTTATTTTTGCTTTTTGGAGTTAAAATAACCACAAAAACCGCAGAAAAAGAAAAGAAAACACCTTTTCTCTTCAAAGTTGACTCAAAATATCCTTCTCTCCCTAAAAAAAAAAATATTATTCATCAATATTTAAGCAACTTTAGAAAACAAAATAACACCCTCACCAAGAATGTCTTTTTTTAGTTAATATGCCGAGGCCAATAATAGAACAACGGGAATTCACCAGAGATAAAAAGTGTTGGAAAACAGTTATCGATCACCGCAGTGTACTGAAGACAAAATACAGACAAGGTGCTAACTTCAAAAATGGGGTCGTCAATTGATTCCCTTTCTGTGCTGCTTAGCAGCTAAAGTAGCAAAATGTTAAATAACGTTCTTTAGCGCTGGATATGTCAAGTTGTTTAACGACTGAACATGAAAATCTCCAAGTCTGTTTTATACGAAGAAACGAGGTAAATGAATAAAAAAAAAATTAATATAGTTCTTTACACAACCTACATTATATGACAATCTTAATCAAATTTCTTTCGTAGCAATTTGTGTATTCTGCATAACATGTCATTGTTTTTATTGAAAAATACATCAGGCAAATGAATGCACGAACATATCTATAAATATAAATGCTATATATATATAGACGCTATTTCGCTAATGTCAAACTGGGATCTTTATATAAGTAAATGTGCTTTTTTAAGTTCTCTTACACACTAATATATGTATATTCATGTATGTGTATGTACATGTGTGTGTATGCTAGTTTAAACTAACCGTCAAGAAATGAAGCTAATTCAATTGAGAAATTGTCATAAAATTCAAATGATATTTTGTACAATCATATTTCTCTTACAAATAACGAACCAATGAAATAGTCATCCAAAGGAAGTAACACTTGATGGAACAAGTGATTCCAGTTGTATTATTTTCTTCTCTGTTCTATGTATTTATCTATTATTCTGCAAGCACAAATCGAATTGATGAACCGGTGACCTTTTTTGATACGATCGGACAATTGTTAGTCTGAGCAGATCGAACCAGCTTCTCAGATAACATGCAAACAGTAGAGCCAGACAGACATCAGTTACCTTGAATAACTTTAACGATTGGTTTATGAACAGCATCCAGCATTAAAAGGTTTCATTCCCATGAATGATAAAGCACTCAAATTGATAACGTAATGAAAAAGCAAACACTGGAAGATCAGACAATAACTCTGCAACTAGTTATTCTAACTTATCTCAACAGACTAAATAGTATCGTTGGGAAGCTGGTATTAGCCAAAATAGTGCACTGAGAACAAAATGAAGACAAAGTGTGAACAGTAAAAAGTGGGACGTCAAGTGACTAACGTTGTGTATCTCCTAACAGCTAAGATATCCAAAATGTTAACTTCATTTAGTTCAGACTTGGTTAAAAAACTAAAACATGGGTTAATGATGCAAACACACATATGTATTACAGACTGACATATGCTTATGCCAATATACTATTTCATACATGTATATATTGTTTTTCACTGATATAACCATATGGATATAATTGAATATGTTGATATGTGTAGTTATGATTTCATATTTCAAAATATTTTTACACTAAGTGCTTAACACTCCAAAATTGATTAAATATTGATATAGATTTGTCCCTTTTTTTTCTAAAGAGTCAGTATATATCCGGTGAAAGGTGATATATTCCTTACTTAATAAATTTTTCCAATTATTGTTTTTGTACAAACTTCACATTTTATCATATACATTTTTTGTGAAGGTGATCATGCAATTGATTTTAACTTCGAACCAGATGTGTTTCTTCTTTCTTGACTAATTCTGCTTTATTCTGGCTCTAAATCAAAGATTCCGACGAAATGGATCGATGAAAATAACAATGTATATCAAATGGGGTTCACAGCCATATTTTGTAAAATAAAAAAACGTTAGTTAATGGGATTATTAATTATATGTACATATATACATATATATATGTATGTTTACAAGATAGTGGATGGGTTTTGCTTGGGTTTTGTTTATTATTTTTGTTTTTTGTTGTTATTTTGAATGTGTTTACGATCGTCTTATTACTGAAAATCGATTTTTACTCCAAAGTTTCGCGGGAATACGAATGGAAATTTGGTCGCTCATGCTACAACACTAATGCCAAGAATGATAACGAAAAAAAAGGAGAAAAATATATCGAAACTAAATAATCAATAATGATAACATTGGTCGTAGTGTCTGAAAAAAGGTATAATAATAATAATAATAATAATAATAATAATAATAATAATAATAATAATAATAATAATAATAATAATAATAATAATAATACCAAGTGACCCTTAATGCATTTTAGATAAACTCACTCCAACATGTTGCCCAGTGTCACTTGATTTCTTTTGTTGATATAATTGGTCAGTGTTTTTAGAAAGTTTAACACATTATGATTCTTCCTTTTTAGTTTAGTTTTTTTCCCTCTCCTTTTTTCCTTTGTTTTCTTTTTATTCAAGTTCTTGTAGTTTCTTTTCTTGTTAATTAAAAACTGTCCTCTATTTTTGTTGTTGGTGTTGTTGTAAACGTAGTTTTCTCTAGTTCCTCTGCAAAAAAATGTAAACAATCGGTAAGTTACGTAAGCGAATCGTTGAATCACGTAAACAATCGTGGAACTTCGTAAACAGTCGTGCAATTACGTAAGCAATCTCGGTTACGATATGACTTCTCCAAGGTAATAATTATCCATAATGACTCTCTGAAAATATCCTCTTGTCCGTGGATTTGAATGTATGTAAGTACAAACAGATATACACACAAATGAATAAGGTGTTTTTCTTCCCTTGATTTCTCCCCTTACTTTCCTGAGGTTCAACATTCAATAAAGCTCTTGGGTCTATATTTCTGGACACTGCTACGCATATATCCCAGCGTACCTTTAATTGTAGACGTTTGTATTATGAGGGCGTGCATCAATGTGTACTTAGTACGCATGCGTATATATATTCATCATTATCATTGATTTGCAGTCTTTATTTATTTGGTTTTTTTCCTTTGTATAAACAACTCTAATTGCACGTTATCTTTTCAATTTTTTTTTAGTTTTATTTTTACTGATTTTTTTTTCAAATTTTTGGGGGCGGGTTTAGATTTTATTTATTTATTACAATTTGGCTATTTTCTCTTTGTTTTTGGCAGTTTAAGCACAGGATTATCTTTGATGCTTTACACTGGATTTTTTCAATTTGTTTTCTTTCTTTTAAATCGTTTATCAATCAAAATGTTATCTTGATTTTTATTTTTGCGAAATAAAAACAATTGTGTTTCTGTTTTAATGTTGCTGTCGCTATTACCGTTGTTGACTAGTTGTCTTTTCCAGATTTTGCACTGTATTAATCCGCCTGTCTTGTGCTTGACGTTGGTTAAAGCTGTTAGCTTGGTGAGGACGATAATAGCCGACTAATTCCTCGCAACAACCTGTCTGTGACACATGTGCAACAGCAGGATATCATCATTTCCTCAAATTAAGAGAAAATTGGAACAGAAAAGACGTAAAGTCTTACATAACTTACGCCATAAAACAATCGAAGAAATATTTTCGTTTTTGTGTCTCTTTCGATGTCTCGTTTTCTGTTTGGCTGTTTTAATAAATAATCAGTTGTTTTTATTTCTTCTTCATCATCCAGGATTTGTGATCAGCAATGTCACTGTTGAATGAAAAAAAATGAAAAAGAATAAAAATGAGGTAAAAAGAAGAGAGAAGGAAAGAAATATACAACAAATCATTCAAAGAATAATCGTATTTCGAAACAAAGATGAGGAGAAAGGGAAAATCAAGTTTTATATGAGCAAGGCTACAAAACGGAAAAAAAATCCCTCACCAAGAAAAATGAAGGAAATAAAATGAAATTGCATCAGTGAAAGAAATTGCAATATTAATGAGAAAAAATTATTTGTAATACAAAAATGAAATGTTACATTCGAGATTCTAAAAGACGTCAAAGACAGAGTATACATCTGAGTAACGGTTGACGAACGTGCAATTCATTGTTTTGGGAAACACAGAATAAGAATTCTCAAGTGGGATAGATTAAGAGACAAGGATCGATAGACAAACAAACAAAATGGATATGAGAACAAAAGGTGGAAAAATCGATAACAGCACGCACACACACACACACACAGGGGCACATACACACACACTCTCACACACACACACACACACATATATATATATATATATATATATATATATATGGATTGTTCTAGATCCCCTATATATGTGTGGCTGAGAGTGGAGAGGATGTACATACGACAGAATGTTCTGTAAAAGTTGACAATATGGAAAAAGGAAAAGACTTGAGACCACTTAGTGCAGTATTTCTCTGTTAAATAGAGTAATTGCTTACGTTCCACCTGTTGTCCCGGATTTCATCAGAGCTTTGTGGGGTGAATAGAGTTAGATCGATATACTTGAAATATGACCAGGCCAAGAGAGAAAGAGAAAGGGGGGGAGAGAGAGAGAGAGAGAGTGAGACAGTGGCTGAAAGTGGACATATGAGCATCGATATCACCGTGAATGGACAATTCTTCATATGCAAACATGAGACTTGAGAGGATCGTAATAAATGAAACCTAATAGTCCATGACACCTTTGCCATTAGACTAGTGGATGGGAGGGGAGCATCATCACGCGAGAGGACAATTTAGGAGACAGAGTTTTTTCTGACGTAGTTTCAGGCTTGAAACGTGAATATAGTTGTTGAAGCGATGTATTTGGGGTGTTTTCGAGTTAAGAAATGTCTAAAGGGTCATGAAGGGTTAAATTGATCAATTTTGGAAAAGTGCACCATTTTGCCATTTCGTCCAGTAGAATCTTAGCTCACTTTCCTTTTTCGGTAATCATAACGCTGCATTGGGAGGAGGAAATTTATGTCAATGTATAAAGGCCAGATGCTGATATTTCTAGCTTTTCTTGATCCTGACATATAAGGTCTCAAATATGCCCTGAAACAACAACGATGTTCCATCTTTGAAGACAAATATGAACATTTATGACAAACTGCAACATTTATTTGCCATTTCCAATGAAAAGAGCAAAAACACTTGTTGCTAACTTTTTTTTTTCGAATTCTTGTATTAATTCTCGAATATTTCTTTTTTATTAGATCATCGAAATTTTGTGTGCTGATGTTACAAAATCATTAAACGATTTCCCAATGCTTTAATAGAACACTACTAAAACAGCACTCTCTAATACCCCTCCCCTGATTAGCAATTTCCAATCAAGCCGATGGTGTACAAGAAAGACTTTAGTGACTTTAAGTTACAAAAAAGATCCTAACAGTGACTTCTTTTCTCTTCTTACTACTGGTGTAGATTCTACAGTAAATGACTACTGTGGTGTGAAATCCCTGCAGAGCTTTCAATAAATCTAGCCTTGTGCCATACTTAGGTTGAGCTGAGTTAAATATCATATTTTATATGACACATCCTAATACAAAAGTAGAATAGCCAGATTTGAAATAGCTAATGATGTAACACACAAGTACTTATATCCGGTTTGATAAACCGCTGCAAATAGTTGTCATTTGACTCTTCATGTGCAACAAAGATCGGCAGATTTATAATTGCATTTGATGCCTATGTTATACCTCATTCCACTTTTCCTACATCAACTGATAAGAAGATCACAACAATGATGAACTCTTTGCTTAACTGTATTTCTATGGTAGGGATCTCGTAAGTGGTCCTTTGGGTGTTGATAGAAAATGCAAAAGATCGATAAATACCAAAGGGTAAAAAAAAGGGTCAATAAACATCAGGGATCTATCGGATATTGTCCTTATGTTTTAAGTCCTCATAGGAATGGGATGCAGATAAACAGCCTAGCTGGCTTTGGTTTTCCTCACTCAAGCAGATGGAAAATTCACGCCTGCTTATTCATTGACTTATTCCATATCGGCCCATGAGAGATCAACGATATCATGAAGAGTTCGATGGTCTGAAAAGATTGGGGAATTTCGTTCCAGGGTTGTCTTTTGCAATTTTTCACAATAATTCACCATCGCTGACTTTCGTGGACCTTTTTATGCTCATCTCTAATACTTGCATAGAAATACTGAAACCACAAATGAATCGTTAGCACGTTTGCAAGTGCTATATAGATGTTTCTCTCTGTTTCAGTTGCATGGGGTCCCAATCTGAAGTCATACAAATGGACAATCCCGTTTGTACCACAAATCTGTTTACATTCAAATCTGCTGATATGTAAATCTCCAAATACTTTTTCAACAAATCACAAAGATTGAAAATAAGGCCAACTTATGTCTTGATAGTTAATGGAATAACAATGAAATGACTCGGGATGCAAGCATCTCGAGGTACTGGAATACCCAGTGAACAGAGTCGCCCTTTCGGCATCGCCAATGTGTCCAGAAGGAAAGCAGAGTGCATACCTTTCTCTTCAGTTTGTCCACAAGAGCAACCGTAAACCTATCAAAGTTTCCAACCAACTTAAAGGGATTCCGGTCCCCAGTTTTGATTCAGAGTTGTGCTTCTCTAAGACTCGTTACCTTCCCAAAGTTATTGAGTCCAGTCTGCTCTGCTAGGAGGGAGATAGATTTATGCTTTCCCCAATTGTATTTGTGCGAAGTAAACAGCCCGACTGGATTTTGAAATTGGCTCGCCGATTCTTTGCATAATTTTGTAATGAACACCGTTAACCACTATGACACTCATACCTTTATTTTTGTGTATGCATATATGTATGTTATGTACATTACATTTTGCCCCATGGAATACAGGAATTATGATAAGCCAAGTGAAGCATAATTTTTCAACATAGGGTGTGAAGTACTACGACAGTTTCAAGCACAGGAAATGGAATCGGGAAAGAGAGTTAATCGAAAGCTGCTTATGTTCGATTAGCACAATTACTTTTGGGAAAGGCATGAATTCACATACCCCAGCAGTGGATAAAATACCAAAGCAGTTAGAGTCCATTAGCACAATAAAGCGGTCCATTCATAAAAAGCTTACCATGACAGGGGAAAAATAGAGCTTGGCTTTGGAGGAATAGCAACTCCCCATCCCTCTGGAATACTGGAACCACAAAGCAGTCATAAGCTTTACAATGTAATCACAAAATAAAGAAAAAATGAAACAAAATTCTACAATCAAGATATACGTATGCTATGATCATAGAAATCCATTTTCATCACTTCTATGAAGGGCAACAGATCTTCAAGAAATCCTCAAAAGAAGAAATCACTCTAGGTTGGCAAGCTCTTAGTTGAATAAGCACAGCCTTCAAGAGCAAGAAAACCTCATTAGTCCTAAAAAGAAGGCTATACAATCAATGTATCGTCTCAATAGTCAGCTAGGTAGCTGGAACATGATCCTCAATCTGAGAACCGTGCAACAAGCACAGGATTAAATCATGCTCAACATCACATGGAGAGATCATAAGACTGCAAATCATATCAGTGAAAACAGAAATCAGAGGTATGATCAAAGTCCATTAAAAAACTCAAAGGGCAATGGACTTATGATGTTCCAAGAATGTCAGATAATGGCAGGACATCAGAACTCATTCCGTAGATTCTCAGAGACCATATGTGAACTTGTGGCTGGCTAAATATAAGGTGTGACGAACGTGGCAAGCATTGGGGAACGTCAATGTCCAACGACGGACTCCGAGAGGCCGCTGCTGCTGCTGCTGCTGCTGATGATGATGATGATGATGAATGATATATTTGATGAATTCAAAGTGGCTGTTGTTGCAAAGGCAGCACGATGGGCGTTTTAGAGCAAATGAAAAAGACACACATGCAACATAATTCTGCAAATACATACATACGTCACACGCAAATACACACATACTACATACTCACACGGTCACTAATGCATATGCATACACATGCCTCATGTATACATGCGCACATATACCAGTTCCACACATTTGTGAATGAGTATAAGTGTGTGTTTGTGGTGTGAATGTGTTTAAGTGTGTGTGTGTGTGTGTGTGTGTGTGTGTGTGTGTGTGTGTGTGTATTTTGCATTTTCAAGGAAACCTCTTTCGATGAAAAGTTGTCATGCAGTTGCACGTAATCATAAACTCATCTGAAAACAACGCAGTTACTGATTTTCTGTCACTTTCTGCGAATCTTTCTTCTTTGTTGGTCATCCTTAATGACGATTACGGGTTTTCTTTTTGAGTATTCTCCAGTTCATACTAGAATCTCTAAAACCAACGTTAACACAGTGGATTTCAACCTTTCCACCCTCCACCTTTTAGTAATTGAACTGAGCCTCTACGCCTCTCTTCCTAATTGAATGATTAGTTTGAAATGAATTCTACAAATACGTGGAAAAAAACATAAATTTTGTGTTTATAACGACATTACACAAGAACTTCTTTGAGAAATTCCCGGTTAACCCTGCAAATCAGACACTGAAACAACTTGTTTGAATATTGAAAAAGTTATCTCCCCTTACAGCTCAGAGTAAATAGATTTTCTTTCCCATTTCAGGTAGATTTTATAGCTGGAATCGTTAAGTACACTCACAAATTCGTACAAAGGCTCCACAAATGCATTGATGATAAATTGTATACAATGTATTGACGATAGATTGACACAATGAATGGAAAATATTTCGGGTATTACTACAATAATGGAAATAAGAGTAAGCAATTTGTTTGTTTCAACTTTATTTTTAAATGATCGGAGACTACTATCATTTAAATATCATATATTGTTTTTTGACAAAATAATGAGCTGCATTTGTTAAAAATAGAATCAAACCATCAGATATTAGTGAACTCAACATTTAAGGAGCCTTTGTATGATTTTTTGAACGTACCTAACATATGTAGCACTAAAGTTAACTAGAAATGAAAATGAATAAATCTAACATCTTTCAGCCTCCTTTGTCAGAACGGGAGGTAGTTCTTTCCAATATCAACAAAAGCCTGATATGTTTGGAAAACCGTATTCCAGATACAAATATTTTTACGGCATTTAAGGACCACTATTTAGTTTGTTACCTTTTCAGATGCCAAATTGATATAGCACGCCTAAATATTAGCTGTAACTAACTTTAACTCAGGATGAAGCTAGAAAAGTCTGAAAAAACAATAACAGGAAGAATTTACCGAGCAAAAAACATTTTAGAAGATTATGCAAATGATAAAAGGCTTCACACTTACTAAGATAGACATTTGAAAATCATCCCAAACAAAACTTCAAAATCCTCAAAATCTATCTAAAATAACAACATTATAACATGAAAACTACCTATCCATCTAATCCCAGTCAGTTTAGATCTATCTATCTATCGATCGATCTAAAGTCAAATAAAATGTAATATGTTCAAAAAATTGACAAGTTTGTCTACGTGAAGACCAAGATGTCAAAGATAGGTATTCCAAATTAGTTAGGTTATATCTATTTTGGCCGCTACGTGATCTGTATAGTCAGATTACTTGACATTCATATACTTATAAACCTTGAAATGTCCAAGTTATATAATAATCTGTCCGCATATCTGTTTGTTTCATCTCAATATAAATGAAAATCTAATTCTGATTCTCTCTCTCTCTTTCTTTCTCTCTCTCTCTCTCTATATATATATATATATATGTGTGTGTGTGTGTATGTGTGTGTGTGTGTGTGTGTGTGTGTATCGTGTGTATCTAAATGTCAGTCTATCTGAATCTGTTCGTATCTATCCACACCGGTTATATATATATATATATATATATATATATATATATATATATATATATATATATATATATATATATATATATATATATATATAATCATATTTATCTATATCAGTCTGTTGCCACCGTTCATATAACATGCAATCTACAAATATATATAGGGCAGTCATATGTCGATTTTGAATAGTAAGGTGAAGAAAAATACGAACAATTGAAAAAAATGTGAATATCTAATCAAACTATGACCCATTTGAAGAAATAACTTTTTCCAAGCAATCATCTAATGACAAGGTACAATCTCCATAAAATTATTTCGGTTTAGTGATCACAAATTCAGTAAAAGCAGGAAATATGGCTTCCCTATCATTGAACCTTTTATCATGGATATGAAATTCAAAATGTTTGAAAAGATGATAGGAAATATTCCTGGTGAATATGGACCATTCTGCAAAATATAATATTTTAGTTCTCTGGTGGTAGACATAGTCAGCTGAGACGTTTGGTATCTGAAACTGACAAGGGACATTTCGTTCAGTCCATGCAGGACACATTTTCCCAACTGCTTTCTCTTTGCTTTGAGATGACGTGATATTGTCTCAGTGGAAGTCGTAAAGTCTTCATAAATAGTTGAAATCGTTATTTGCTGGCCGTTGACTACTGCTTCCATGAGTCCATCATCTTTAAGAATAGGTTTGAGCTTCTATCGAGGTTTATTATTCGTTTGCCTATTTATAGACCCTAACCTATCGAACCAATATTGAATAATTCACATTGTTGAGGTTATTCACTTCTATTGGCCTTTTCATTTTTGTACTCACTTGCAAAAATTCATGGCAAAATCATGGCAAAATTTCAAATCATATTCCCAAATCGATCCACATTTTTTCCAGTAATAGTTTATAATATCTATTTACATCTAATCAACAGGAATTGCAATTACATGTTTTACTTTCAGCATGCGTCTGTTTGAACAAGGAAATGCGACGATAATCTCATTAATGCACTTGAGAAAAGCATGAATCTATTTCTCCTCTCCGTAAACTATGGGTAAAATCACTGGGAAGAGCAAGTGAAGGGGGCCATTTAGGGAGTTTGCCGACTTTAAGTCTATTTTGTATATAAAAGATCTCGAAGAACATCAAAGTTCAGTCGAGGAAGAGAAATGGTGAAATGCAAAACTCGAGTAGGAATCGCTCAAGTCGTACACAGCGTAAGAACTCTGTGTTTATTATGTGTTACAACCTAAAAAATCTACGTTCTACTGTTGATGGGTTGATTGGAAACTCTCTGTCGAGGCTACCGTGAATTTTGCAAGTGGAGCTCCCTAGATTGATGCGATTTGATGCTGTCTCGTTTCATCTTTAAACTGAATAATAATAATAATATACGAGCCGAGCTAGGACAGTTTTCGTTCACTTTTCGCTAATGTCGTTGGTAAAAGGATCAATTCATCTCTTCTACCTCCAACTATGGGTAAATATTTGAATAGCATTGTCCATTTAGTTCCGGTTGGTAACCATTGAAAGAGACTTGGGAAATCCAAAACCTCTAGCATCGGGAGAGGATGGTGACAGATGGTAATGGGAACGTGTTTCTGGTAATGTATGTTTAAAGGGATTTCGATGGCGGTTCGACGGGCCTAACAAGCCAAAATTGGTCAGGATAAAGGAGAATAAAACCAATGCAATCTCCACAATCTCCCCAAATAACACAAATAGGAAGGAAAATTTATTTGTGTCTCAATTACAATATGATTACACCATTCAACTTCCCTTTTTTTTTTTTCTTTTGCTTTTTTATGTTCCTTGGTATTCAAGTGTTATTTCCTGAATGATTGCGTCAAAAAGTAAACGGAAAATGACTATTATAACATTCAAACTTTGGTTTTTGTGTTCAGAACATTAGTCGTCAGTTGGTACTCTGTTATTTACTTATCTTATCTCAGACAGCTTGGGGGAGTTACTACAAAAAAAGCATATTCCTTATCTAGAGTTGTGACGAATTGATTTGTATTGCATAATGTTATGAGCAGTAGGAATATCAACGCTTTTCAGGTGCCATCCATCGCCTCCCACGTGATGTTGTAAATGCCTACGTTGAATTCGGATGGCTATGGCCAGTCCTGCTGTTGGTAGTGCGCCAAGGTGTCCCTACTGCCCGAAGGGAAATAAAGTCACGAGAATGTGTCTCCATTACCGACAGACATATCCAGACATGCTTTGTATATCTCATACATCTTAACAGAGTACACTCCGAGGCAAAGATTAAAGCCACTGTTAGACCACAGATAAAGAAGAACGTAGAGTGCAAGGAACTCCCTCAGAAGCCCACAAAAAAAAAACAGGGGAGTTTAGTACAGTTTTCACACCCATTTTAGTTTTCCAATGCAATCAGAAGGCCAAAAATTATGTTGAGCTGGTTGAGATTATGGTGTAAAACGACAGAAAAGGCTGCAACCTATCCTTCAAAGTTGATATCGTTGTCACTCGTCTTGATAAATTCAAGAAGAACACTGGAATGTACTTGGTGGCATAATATGATGGACCTTAAACACTGCTACCAATGATTACAATGGTGTTTGGTTTGTGAGAGTGAATCATGGTAAAATCGTTAATCTCAATAAACTCTTCACTTATGAATCGTTTTTGATGATTTTGTGAACGTCAGTGTACTAATGCGTTGATTTAAATTCATATATTGTCGTTTTACTGGGGAAAATATGATTTTTTTTGGAGTGTGAATAAGTGAGTGAATTTCAATATATCTCTGTCCTTTTTACAAAGGCAGAGTTTGAAGGGGAAAATATGCATATTGTATTTTTTACGCATGAGAATATTTACTACCCAGGAAATAAGAATGCGTTGCATAGTGTTATTAATTCACTTATTTATCAGCCTGAGCATATCTAGCTAAATACGTAGTTGAACAGCTGGCTTCCTTCTCGTTTCCTTTATCTCTTTCTCTCTTACTTTCTCTCTCTCTCTCTCTGTCTCTGTCTCTGTCTCTCTCTCTCTCTGTCTCTCTCTCTCTCTCTCTCTCTCTCTCTCTCTATCTTATTTTCTTTCCAAACGTTGTTTAGACCACTGAACTCATCTATTATATTGTTTCCGTTTGTACCACAGTGCCTCAATGAAACAATCCCCCCACATACACATATATGTGTGCATGTCGATGTGTGCGTGTTTGCATATATATATACATATATATATATATATATATATATATATATATATATATATATATATATATATATATATATATATAATACTTTTCAGACATTCCATGGTCTTAAGCTAACTGTAATTAATCTTGAGAGTTTGGTCAATCTGAGTATAAGCGTATATTAGGTCAAATCTTCTACTTCCATTACAGGCATCAAACTTACTACGAACTTGCCGGTTTGATGGCTCTGATGGTCGAGTATTTTCACATGGCACCTGTTTCCAATATTCGGGTTCAAGTAGAGGTTAGAATTCCAAGTTCTGAAAATCATAGCAGGATGGCAAGCAAGCAAACAAAGCCTGCTTTGAAGCTTGAAATTGGATTTTGTATGCTGAACATAAAGGTAAATAAAACCTTCAAGTCTTCTCAACCCATTAGTTCAGTGAGTTTGTCCATCGGTTCAATCTGAAATGTATTGACGGGATAGATTTCTCCTCTCTCTGTCTCCTTCTTTGTCTGTCTGTCTGTTTGTCTGTCTGTCTGTGTCTGTCTCTGTCTCTCTCTCTCTCTCTCTCTCTCTCTGTATATATATATATATATATATGTGTGTGTGTGTGTGTGTGTGTGTGTGTGTGTATGGTTGTGGAGGAGTAAATAGATACGGCGTAGATCATGAATGAGTACACACTATCACTTCTTTTATTTGGTTGATTTTTTTCTGAATCAAATATTGCAGGATTTTATTATTTAATTTTGAGTCTTTTGCCCTGCAAAAATCTCATTGAGACATACTCATTTTTGTATGGCATGATATTGATATATTTTTGGCGTGAGAGTTTCAATGCTACTGAGTTTGGATATAAATGATACCTGATAATATCCGTTTTGATTTGATCCAGGAGAAAAATAATATCCTGCTACGTTCGGTTTAGAAGGATATTAACTTTCTATGTACACATTTATGGTCGATACTGTAGATATTAGGATAGATAGAACAATATATATACATATATAAACATGCATAAATAGATAGATAACCTGAGATGAGGTGATCTATTGTGTATTTTACTTGCATGAAAAAAGTAAAAAAAACGAAAATTGGGGAATAGTCATCGGTTGTTTAAACGCTGATAAATCAAGGTAAAGAAATTTCATGTGATTTTCTTTATTTTGAAAAATCTTTTATACATCATACATTTCGAAATGAATTGTGCTTCTACAAGCTTGCAATTTGAATAATAACACAATAGTATATAGAATTATAAAAGCGTTATATTACTATGAAACTCTAATTGAAATAACCCCCATTAATTCATGGTGGATGTATCATTCAGCCTACACAGAATAGATTGACTAAATAATTATGTACGATTCGATTTGGCTTATTAGCCCACTGGTTATTCAGCCCAATCCTTAAGGGTGACGATATGTTAGGCAGCTACAGGTTTGCTTCTTGCTGCGACTTTTATTGTTCATTCTTCGTACGCTGTTTATTCCAAACAATACATTTTCGGCATATATATATATATATATATATATATATATATATATATATATATATATATATATATATATATATATATATATATATAATTGTGTCATCCACAGACAGCTGTTTCAATGTATTACATCTCTTCAGTGTGGCTATGGACATTATCCCATTCAGTAGGCAGAATTGAAACCCTCACGTCGGACCCGGGGGCCGATATCCTACCTCTGGACGACGGAACTGGGTGGTCAGAAAGGCTGAATAATAGCGATATATTGATTTTACGCCGAAACTCCTCATCCACCAGAATGCGCTATTCCTATGGAAGAGCATTACACAAGCTTACATAATCTTATATATATATATATATATATATATATATAATATATATATATATATATATATATATATATATATATATATATATATATATAAATATATATATATATATATATATATATACGTATATATATATATATGTATATATATATATATATATATGTATATATATATATATATATATATAAATATATATATATATATATATATATATATATATACATATATATATATATATATAGTTGTTAGTCAGGAGTTTACTTTGTTGTTGTATCTGGTTGTTATGGCTTCGGCTTCGAGGAGATCTTTTATTTCGGGGAAAAAAGCAAGTAACTACTGATTCTGAAATAAAAGATCCCCTTGAAGCCGAAGCCACAACAAACAGATACAACCATATCAAACAAAGAAGTACACTCCAAAGATACAATTCATCAAAAGCTCCTACAGAATTACGCAATTACAATAATGAAAAAAAGCCGACGAAACAAACAAATCTGACTATCACACGAACTTACAAACGTAAACTCTCCTATGGAATTCATGAAAATGAATTAAAATCAAACCATTCGATAAAAAAGCAAAAAATCAAGAAATTTATAAGTGCCACCAATGCTAAAATTGACTACATAAAACTTCCAAAAAATAACCGGATAATACACACCTCGATTTCTATACGATGATACCAAGATAGATAAACCTAAATCTTTACTCTGCTTTCATACACATCAGTCCGTTATAGTCCTTCGTTGAACATAGACCTTCCCCAAAATCCACCATATTTTTCTATCTTCGGCGTTGCAGAGGCAATATTTTCTGACTTTTTCAAGTTCATCTCTCCATCTAGTATTCTACCAATCTCGGTTCCACATATGACCTCTGGGTATCCATGTTTTAAGTCGTGATGTCCATTGGTTGTCTGCCATTCTTGCATCATGACCGGCCCATTACCATTTAAGTTTTCTAATAGATTCTATGATGTCTCAGACTCCGGTTTTCTTCCTGGTATTTTGTGCTGTCTTTAATCTCTCCATGTGAGCTTGAGTATGATTCTCTCATGTGCTCGTGGCGTGCTCTTCAGTTTACAGGTCTGTCTCTTGGTTAGGTTGACTATCGGGAGGATGCATTGGTTGTATACTCTTCTTTTTAGGATCGTTGGGATCTTCTTGTTTTTGAAGGTTTAGCTTGCTCAGCCGGAGGTTTGCAATCCTGCAGTGATTATTCGCTACCCCAAATCCCTACCCCATTTTACAAACTATCAAAAACCACAAACCAACTAATTTGCCACACCCAACCAATAAAAATAGTAAAAGTCCTACATTCCCTAAAACCTAAAACAATGAAATGATGGCCGCATGCAACGTCGACATTGTATTCACAAACGTAACAGTAGGAGAAATTGTTGGCCTATCATACAAAATATATACATATATTCACCCTCCCTAATAATCCTTTCATTTTAGAGAAGTAGTATTAGCCTGTACTATACACGTCCCATTTTTAAATTCACATATTAAAAGACGGTATATCTATGGACTCAGTATTTGATCCATCTTATCATTCGATGACTTCAATATGGCACATCTGGAAACAAAAATTTCCAAAAATCTAACCAAACACACCATTTACTTACGCCATATTGGTGACATTCTAATATTAGCAAAATCAAAAAGCTAAAACTGTCATAGACAAATATTTCACATCTTGACTTCGTATAATAACTAAACAACAACAATAATACACTTCCCTTCCTAAATATACTAATTGACTCTAATAATGCTAATTTCACCATGAAAAAAACAACTAACACTGTAAAACTAAAGTCTTCCAGTAACTATATTCTATAATCAAAGGAAGACACTTTAACACTTATCTAAAACGGATTCTCCAACCATATAATAGATGAACAAATCAAACTAACCCTTCAAATTATCAACAAGAACAAGAATAATAACTCTATCCATCAAAAAGAGGTTCTAACATTACTGTGTACTAATGTAACCGAATGCATTTTAACTTCCAAAAAGACAAAAATCTATATAAAATATAATCCGCCGATACGTATCTACCATCGACCCCTATGAACATCTAAGACGAAAAATTTTGATAAAAAATCTGAAACTCTGAACTTCGTAATGAATCAAAACTCCTCCATCCATAAACCTTACGACAAAAAATCGATGTTGTATACTGATGTCCAGTGGAGAGTGCATGTCCGACAATATTACACGTATAGAATATAAAACCACAACAATATCAAGAATACTAACATGCAACTTATCAGACACTAGCTTCATTTGCCAACATTCCGAACTCAACACACTTGCTCCTTTACCAATATACCAAAATATTCATTGGAAACGCGAGAATCCCCAAGAACACTTGCAACACGAGAAGCAATTCTAATGAAAACTGAACAAACTCAAATAAGCAAAACCACACACGAAATAGAAATGAAAAAGTAATATTACAATATACATCAATCAATTTTGAAATATAACTTTCATAACCAAATTGGATAGAACCATAACTTACGACAAACCAAAATTACTAGATTTCAAATGCCATTCGAAATCGAATATATATATATATATATATATATATGGGGGAGGATTCAAAATGTATTGATGAAATATCACAGACACCTCTATTTAACAAAATTATCAATATTTGAAGCAATGTTTGCTCAAAATTGAGAACGCTGTAATCCCAACGTCATTAAATATCGCTACCGACAATACTACAAATACTACAAAACTAATTCAACAGTCTTCTACCAAAAGTTTCCTGAATCCCCCCACCCCAGTCATCATCGATCTTCCCAACCATCCTTGAAACACCCGATCCATTTAAAATTTTTTTTCTTCTTTGACAATATTAACTTGAATCAACTAAGAAGTTTGAATCATTTGGGAGTTTTGTAATAAAATTGACGTTTTCTCTACCTCAAAATCGTTCTTTCCATGGCATGTAATGTATCTCTTTTCATAAACGCACCCTAACAAGACGAAGACAACTGATCCAAAGAGAGAGAACAGTCCTTAAGCCATCAAATGATCCCAATGACATATTCAAACCCACATATTTAAAATAAAATTGTATTTTTATAAAATGGAACTTTAATAGTAATCCTTTTACTTATGTATATATAGGATAAAGCAATCAACTTTATATGAACTTTATATGAAAGGGACGGAAAATTAGCTGACCCCTAGCATATTTTCCACGGTCCAATGCAGTCATCAAGGCGTTTCAAGGCGACATAGATGTCATTGTAGTCTCCTTTGTCAAATTATAAACATTCTGGATGAAACATGAGTCATGGAATGAAAAACCATTGAAGGGTCGTTACGACCTTTTTGAAAAGATGAGTGAAAGCATTACATTGCTAGAGGCAAAAGCCATCAGTGTCTGTATATTAGCTCTGAAGCATTTAGTTTCGCAACGTGATGTATTAGATTCCTCTTTTCCTGATATTAGTGGATTGGATTAACAGTTTATTGGAAATCCCTTTGGAATTAATACCAGATCAGTTGTGAACAAACTGTTCCAGCGATGTGTATAATTAAAAACAAATTTCGCGCAAGATTGTCGACCGAAAATGGAGAACAGTTGGTTCACAGTAAAACTGTGCATGGAACTGAGTTATTTGTTGGAAAGAGTTAATCTCATCTAAATCACCAAAGACGTATTTCTGTTCTATGCTGGGGCGTGGATGAACCAGAAAGAAGCGTTGAAATATTCTGGTGTGTCTCTGTCCACACTTGGTCGTTTGTTGGAAAGAATGGTCATCATCTACCTCACTAAAGAAATAACATTAAATAAAAAGAAATTAATAACAAATATTACATGACGAGTGTCAGTTCTATGAAATTCATAAATTTTATTCTTCACACAAACAGTGTTGGGGATTGCTAAGAGATAAACAAGGAGGAAAAGGTTGAGAAACCCTGTTTTATGGAATCTATGCACCAATATGATGCAGAAAATAGCTGGGAGGAAGTTTTCGAAAATTTAGAAAAATTCAAGTACACACACACACACACACACACATATATATATATATATATATATATATATATATATATATATATATATATATAAATATATATAAATATATATATGTACATATATATAAACATATGTGTGTGTGCGTGTGTATGTATGTATGTATGTATGTATGCATGTGTGTGTTTGTGTGCGTTTAAGATACAAAAGGTGTTAAAAAAGATATATATATATATACATATATATATATTATATCTCGGAATTTTTGAGATGAGGTATTATTATTTCTATTGATATTCGGACCAAGATGAGGATGGTCCGAATATCAATGGAAATTACATATATATATATATATATATATATATATATGTGTGTGTGTGTGTGTGTGTGTGTGTGTGTGTATAAAATCGAAAAATAATTGTCTTTATTTATATTTTTATAGACTCCTGAACAGTTGCACCCAACAATCTATAAAAATGTGTATGATGGTAAATTGACCCAAGGATGAATGTTGGACACATGTTGATGATCTATATTCAACCACTAAAGTTCAACTTAGGATCAGGTCAATTTCTGCATTTTCAAATCTGGTGGAGATGGCTGCACCCTAAAGCAACAGAATTGATTGCAAGATGAACATATGGTCAGTAATGATTACTTAAATTCAAAGCCGGTTCAATTTTTGTGGGATCAAGTCAATTTTGTCCTTTTCGATCTACGTCTCAAATCTAATGTAGACAGGAAGTTCAGGTCAATTTGTGGCTGGCATTTTCAAATTTAACGGCTGCATTCTCTGGCCGGGAAATAAGTGTACCAGGGCTACTTGACATTGCATGAAAATAGATAAGTAGTGATGACCACTAGTGATCTCTTGAGCTCAGTTCAGAGTTAGAATGATTTTAGAATTTTTAAATATGAAGGAATCTAATGTGATTGCACCCTACGGAAATTTGTATACGAAGGTAACTTGATCCTATCATGAATAAAGAATTGGTGGCATTGACCATTCCTAATCTTTAAATGTCAGTTCAAGGTTAGGTTAATGCTGGAATTCTCTAAAAGGGTTGATTTCGCATTTTCAAATCTAATGGGAATCGCTGAACATTATGTGCCCCATATTTCTGTCATCATCAGCTTTTTGGCGTCTATCATTAGACTTAGAACTTCCACAAGATTTGCCACACCACAAGAGGCAATTTGGTGACAGGAATTGTTGGATTCGTCAAGTTTTGTCCAGTCTAGGAATCCACATTGTTAGCGACAATATACAATGGTTGTTTACAACAGTAAATTGACTCGATTATGAATATAGTTGACTTACGATGATCGGTAAATGTTTTCCGAATAGAACCAATCCCGAATGTTCGTTCAAACTCTTTTACTCGTTTATAGAACTTTTTCAAAATCTCATTGTACCAAAACTCATTCTAACGACACTATCGTACGTTTGGTTGGATATTATCACAAAATTAGAATGGGAGATCAGCTTGAAAAATAGTGTTTATCAATCTGTCTGTGTAAAAGCACAAAGACACGCACACTAAAAGCACAAGAGCACGCGTGCACACACACACACACACACACACACACACATATATATTCATGAATGAATTACTGTAATATATATATATGAATATATTTACGTCTATATGTAATGTATGAGATATTTATGTTTGCCATATTCATTTGATGATATAATGAGATATTAATATATAATATATGTGATGCTAAGTTTTTCTTCAAATCTTCGAAACTCTGCATTATGATTCATAAAAGAACATTGATTACTCTCATGTGTATCCATTCATGTCTGTCTTTCCGTCTGTCCGTCTACCATCATAACTCCAAAATGTCTCAATTAATCTCAATCACGTGGGTTTAGCCGTAGGCTTCAGAAAGATGGTTTCAATTCCGGATCGGATCAGTGGATAATTTTCTGATTGAGATATTTCTACTGGAAAAATGTTTGTACATGAACGGTTGACAGAAAGGTTGAATTCGGATTACAAGGGAAGCAACCAAATATTCTGAAGGAGTAACTCTACATTTATATAGTTCTGTCTGTTTATCTTTTTTTTTAATTTACTTTTTTTTTTCTTTTTAGTTTTATGTACTGTTGCCAAAGGTATGCCCTCTGAGAGTGCTGTTTACTTTTCAAACATACTTTAAATACTTTGGTTGTTACCATTTTCATTCCATGGCCACACCCTTAACAGATATGGCGGGTCATATACGTAAAAAGGTACATATTTGTTGGATGTTTCATACCGAACGTAAATATTCTCCACTTAAAGATATTTCTGAAGGCCTGATTCAGCTAAATTTACTGATGTTAGAGCAACGTAGCAAACTCCACTGCTGGCATAAACGTACATATTCCCAGGGTTGGGGCAAAATAATACATCTGGCTGTCGACTATCAGGTGAGGGACCAGGTAGGGACCGAACAATGATTCATCTCAAGCTGTCAAGTGACCCTCTGATGAGGAGGACTGTTTTTGGAGACAAGTGTCAATGATAGTATGATCTTCTAGAAAAACATGCACTTCGCTATTACATGAAGTAGTATTCATTGCGTTCAGCCAAGTACGGCACAAGGCAACACCAAGCGCGCGTTGTAGTTGTTATTATGAACTCAGCTCCCGACAAATATAAAATAGGACATGTACTCAAACATTTGTAAATGGATGATGACAAAATTAATCAGTTAGATGTCTTCGAATTCAAAATTAGCTCACCCAAAATGTGTGGCAAATGGTGAGTCTAGTTCATCATCAAAATCTTCTGTCAGTTCAGGTCCACTGCTAGAGAGTAGCTTTCTTCCAACCCCTTCCATGACAAGACATGGGCGTGTTGGATTTAGGGAGCTAACGACAAATCAAGCTTACCAGTTGCCACTCACTTAGGGCTAGCTAATTTTGAAATCAGAGTTATCTTTCTCCTAGACTGATTGCTCCCCAAAGCTAGAAACCCTTGCGTGACCTGCTATTTTATCCATATCTAAAAGGAGGATATATACATTCATACTTTCCTCGAAGTTTACGCAAAGTGAACACGAATTGATACATAAATATATAGATAGAGAGAGGGAGAGAGAAATTCTAGAAAGACATGAAGATACGTGACTCAACAAACTTATAAATTTCCCTACCCGTGGACTTAATACTAAACTTGACAACCCTTACCGCACAGAACATCATAATCCTCCCACTAATCACAACTACACATCCACACTCCACCCTCCTTCGTGTAGATATCTAATGTTGGGAACTGATAGACCACTACCAAATGAAAACTTAGTATGGTATTTCATTTGTACAAATCAGAACCAACTAACTGACCTTTAAGTATGTAGTCTGTTGACCTCATAACCCCGCCATCTATACGATCTCCAACCCACACATACAATCCAATACTAAGCCACTCCCCTTCAACCCTGGCACCTTAAGGCCTCTCCGAGACTCATGACTGCTGCTACTATAACATAACCGCAGACATGCGCAGACTTCATCACAAACAGAATCAAGTCCCTCAAGTCAGGATGACCGTAAAGAATTTGATTCAAATTTCCGCCTCCAAAGCAAAGCATCTGATGATAATTTTTTTTTCTATAGAAAACTTTTAACGACTGAAACGTACAATCACACACACACACACACACACACACACACACACACACACACACACACACACTCAAAAACACGCTACTGAAGATGAGAATACCTTCCGAAACATGTTCAATGCACTATTTGATTTATTAATGGATTTACTGATTAATAAACAAAGTTTCCATATACTAATACTCCCGAGTCCGTCTCACTTCGTATTGTTCACATTATATATATATATATATATATATATATATATATATATATACATATATAATTCTAAAGCAATCCGGTAATTCCCTGACAGCTACCCCAAAATAAGGACAATGCTAACCATCATGTTCCTAAGTTGCAACCACGGTAATTACTCAAAGATGTAAGAGGTAACGATTACAGATGTCATAGACCATTGATAACCCCTATAGATACATAGGGACTTACCAAGTTAATCCAATAAGGAGGCACAATAAATCAAAGAAGAGGTCAGAATCACATCCACAGATAGACGATGGCAAGGGACTTCATAGATACATGAGGTACAGTCCTGGACAGTGTGGGACAGAAATCACCTGCTGATGTATAGTGGCCCACTGAACATACCGTATAAATCTTGATGCATCCTTAGAAATAATAGCAACAGAATAGGTAAATAAGCTGCTACTTTCCCAACGCCAACATGACAGCATAGTATATATATATATATATATATATATATATATATATATATATATATATATATATATGCATAGCTTCTTTTTTTTTACCTGTGAATCATCAACTCATCAACATCATTATCAGACTTTTTGCATCCATCGTTGGACGTAGACCTTCCCCAAGATTCACCACAATTCTCTATCATGGGCATCACAGAGCCAGTATTTTCTGAATTTGCCCAGTGAATGAAAATCTTATATCTATTATCCAAGACAAATAAAGGTGCAATATGTTAAGGGAGTCTGAGAGTTTATTTCCGACGGATAAATCAAAATTTCTCTCTCTCGATTTGGAATGGTGTGTATGCAATAAAAATATGATAGATACTTTTACGAAGTCAATTTCGGTAGATTTGTAGGGCATTAGTTCAGAATCGATGTCACTAGTAATGTCTTGCAAGACTTAGCTACTAACCATCGCTCTATGTCAGTCACAAATGGTACACAGCTAAAAGGTCAACTTTTCAAGTGGCATTTTGTCTTTCGTCTATTTCTTAATCATACTTGCCTGAAGGTCACCCAAGGCGGCCTCTGTGCTTGATGTCAACTCACTTCCTATTTACAGAATATTTCCGTTTCATATCTGCAATTACCGTGATCCAAATTGACGGGGGTCTACTGAATAGCCAACAGGTCAAGTGAAATGACCTCCGGCTGATAATCATCTTTTCGAGATTTTTGGAATGGGGGGTTTTCGGAATGAAGAGCAAACATAGGAAGCTAGTGAAAGCCAATCATCCTATACACAGCTTAGAGGCCACACTAGGCATTGGGTTGAAGTAAGTTCAGATTCACTGAGACATCAGTCAGTAAGGTTTAGAGAAATATTTTTAAGGCAGGGCTGACTGGCGAGACATATATCCATGTGCATAACTGTGCCGTGCTAAAGGAAGAGAGGGTACGCAGGACTGACTGCATCAGAACTCCCTCAATCAGAGAGAGGATTTTTTGAAAATTCAAGTCATTTAATGGACATTTTTATATCATACGTGTATTTGGACACACACGCACAAACACACACACACACACACACACACACATATACATATGTGTGTGTGTATATATATATATATATATATATATATATATATATATATATATATATATATATATATATATATATGTGTGTGTGTGTGTGCTGATTTTTGCATCCGTGAATTGTTTTCACGCATCCCCAGAGCATTACACAACCATAAACATTCACACACACACAGATTCCACCGTAGCGTTCAGCGTTTGTTCTGCAACGACCCGCAGTAGAGGGAGCACACATGCCCTTCTCCTCATTCCTACACCTCTGTGGCATTTACTTCCCACAAACCGGACCACTAATGACTCAGTCAAACATACCATCAATTCCATATTTGGATCTGGTAGCGATGGATGATTTCGCCACACAAATTAATGATAATTGATTCTTTCCTTTACGTCTTGTACAGATATATTTATATGACCAGTGAATCGACGTAGATTATGATTTCTCAGACTATATTATGGTGAAATGACTATTCAGAAATACTTATTGCGTACAAATGTGATTCCTCAGGCTCATTTCGACTTTTCAGCAGTTTATCCTGGCTTTGTCAGGAAATGATCCATGCCTTATGGTGGGCGGTTTTATTGATTAATAATTGAATTAAGTGGATTTTAGGGGCTCTGAGAAATCAAATTGGGCTGGGATATGTGTATGGTCAGCAGAGAGATATCAAATAGCATAGTAGTGTCGGGTAGTAAGTCTGCAATGGCTTATGATGCCAATGCTGATGCTGATATATTGGATAGATGCAAAAAACTTTTCTAGCAATTTTTTAGTAAAATCGTTTTTTCATATTATTTCATAGCGTCATTGTTCAGTCATCGAAGTCTTTTACTGACTCCTTCATTTACTCTATATTCCCCCCCCCCCAACAATTATCAAATCACCATAACCCCATAGATGGACACTCAACCAAACAGCCAAAATGTCCTCATTTTCCCTTCGCTCGTTTCTGTGTGTGTCTGGTATATGTGCATTGTCTCCAAGGGGTTTTGGTCACATTAATGGGGCTACAACCTTATAAACTTGGAAGAGTACATTACTATGCACCATCGAAAAACATTTCTTTTTTCAATGCTTTTTAGGGTAGGTATGGTGAATTTCGACCAACACTTATTCTGCATAAAACTTTTTTGAATTTTTTCAGAAAATTTCAGATACTTTGGTAATTGGCTATGGCAAACGAGAGAGCAACGTCGATTCATTCGTGTGAGGTGAGAATATTATTTATTGATATTTTCAAATTCTTGAAACCGATGAGCGAGCAAGTAATATTGTGGAGAACAGAAACAAAGTTACAGGTCCGGAGAAAACAACGTTCTTCTCAGCTCCAAGATCAATTGCCGCATCGGATTTAAAAGTTGAAGGTGCCGCAATATCAGTGGATAATGTACGAAAATAGCCTGGAAAGCATCCAGCCATTACATACATATATATATATATATATATATATATATATATATATATATATATATATATATATATATATATATATATATATATATATATATATATATATATATATATATATATATCATTCAATATCTGCAGTAAAACAGAGATGGTATGATAATATGATTATGGAAATCCTGCTACGGGTTAGTTTCACGCTTGTCTGTCTGCGATCATTGAACGGGTTTTTGTAAAAAAAAAAATAAATGCCAGCTCTTATATATACCCTATTTTTATTCATCAAGTTTTCCATCGAGTGTAGGGTTCTGGGTTTTAATGTCTAGAAATGTGTATTACGGTTATTAGAGGACCATCAAGAAATTACTGGTTGTGTATCATAGCTTAATTGTTGATTTATCACTCCACCGGATAGATAGTTACATTGATTAATTGCGTTATTGAAATTAGAAATATATTTATGTTCGCGTGAACTTACTTTAATTCATATGCATTGTTAGTAACATCATAGTCATCAAACAATAATTCAATGATTAAGGAACACTGCAAATGAAAGCAATTGAAATAAGATAGAAATGTGTCCATGTATGTGTGTGTTGTGTTTGTGTGCGTGTACATATGTGTGTGCGTGTGTGTGTACGTATGTGTACATAGGTTTTTCGGGTGTGTGGCTCGTGCTTTCATCTTTCGTTTATAGTTGTTCTGATCGCTATCATCAAAAAGATAGGGTGTTCAAAAAGGAACTTTCTAATCCCATAAAAGATATTTAATATATTAAATCTCACGAAGTCGGATTGTTCATCTCAAAAAGGGGTAGCATTTTTGATGTGAGATGACTTTGGTATGGAAAATTTCTTTTTGATTGGTCATTCAATCAAAAAGCTCTCTTGTGTTCGAATACCCTGCTTGGCAGCGAAAGGATTACTTGTCATCATCATCAGCAGCAGCAGCAGCAACAGCAGCCGTAGCCATTTATTGACCCTTGCTACATTTCCTTTCGAAGGTTTTTCAAATTCACCTGTTTCCTAGTCCAACAACTTCTGAACTATTTCAGTGTCGTTTACCTTTGGGTCTTTATAACGAACGTTCATCCACACACAACTAAATTTCCTCATATTTTTTTCAATGATTTTCGTCTTTTTGTCTCCTTTGTATGAATCTACGAATAAATTCGTTTGCATGATGAGCTTTTCTGGTGTCCTCAAAAGGTTTTATCTCAGTAATCTTAGGATATATCCTGCTCCTTCAAAATCAGAAAAACCTCAAGTAGACAGGAAAAAAACATATCAATGCCATTAAAAATCAATACAGGATTACTATTAACTAATCCAATGGCAATACCTTTTTAAAAATGAATATCTAAGGGAGTTAAGTTTTTCAGCCGTAATCAATTGAGACATTCAGCCGTGGGTGAATCATTTACTAGAATAAGAAGTACTTCTCCTGATCACTATTTATCCTTTCAATCACTATTAAGCTGAACTGTGTATCATATTATGGAAGTACGGTTCCGGGTTGTATGATATGAATTCTCAGAGGATTAATTTTATATCGTGAAATTTTCTGAACTGTTGAATGAACAATGGATGTTGCTTGGAGTGAAACAAGTGATAGTATGATCCAAATAGTTCTGAAAGATACACGTGGAAAATCACCATGACAGCTTGAAGCGTCGCTTTCAACATCATGAGGACAGGTCTTGTCATGCATTGAAATTACCTGTCGACTCCTTTGTGCATATTAAGATCTATTTTGTTCCAACACCTCATTCGAACGAGCCAATTGCTCACTCTACCGTTGCGTAGTTTGTCAGGGTTCCAAAAATTTTTAGATTTTTTTTTTTAGATTCCACCAAATATAAAAGGTGATTATCCACTTGCAGACTCTGTTTAGGTTTTGGTATTAATGGCTGGTATGGATCTAAAACCAATTTATTCCTTTTGAATTTTCGTAATGAATTGTTCTCCTTATCATATTTTCCCCTGTGTCGAAGAAAATACCAGGATAATTACCCCGGAACAATAATTGATCTCAATGGCCATTACAAAGGATAAGATAAATGAGGAATAATTACACTGCTTTGCCTAAACATTTACATGATTTCGTATAAATATCCATGAAACCTTTATAGATCTGAGAGAAAAAATGTCTTTTGAGGTCAGTTGTTCTGATTCCATCGAGAAAAATAGAAAGATAAGTGTTTGAACTTTGATCGATATTACTTCTTCAAATTCATGTGAAATTCATTTTTAGATGTGTTCATGCACATCTCTATTAGGTTTTTCTTTCCCAAGTTGACTTATGTCATCTATCCTTTTTTTTCTACTCAATTGTCCATGGTTGACTGACGTCATTTATTCTTTTTTCAATTAATTCTAGTGAAATAAATAAAAGATTACGCGGTTTCCCTCTCAGTAGTACGTTGCTTTTTTATCATCAAAGAATAATCATTCATTCTTCTTTATCGACTCTCGAGATAGATATAAAATTATGTCATCAAAGTTCACAGGCATGAGATTATAGATTGAATTTTTTTTATAGATATAATGTACATAATTCATGGTTTCCCTTCAATTAGTCCCCTTATTGGTGGTTTGCCCTACAAGGTCCCCTTTTATCCGCGGGATCCCTTTTAGAGTTCATCCATATCCGCTGTTTTTTCTTCAGTTGTCTGTGGACACATCATTAGAATTCCGTTATTCTTCCAGTATAGTGGGAAAAATTTGGGTGAGCTATTCAAGCTAGGATAGTGCTGGTGGTGGTCTGAGCAACCCTTAAAATGCTGTGCAGGTCTGTTTTTCTTCGTCGAGGAATAGATGACGTCATTGTCGAAGTGATAGTCGTCGTTCAACAACCCAAGTCAACCACGTCTCTGACAGACTGTTTTGAATGTTCATATATTAACAGTACTTATCGGTACCATATGTTCTGTCAATTGATACAAGACCAGCGTGACCCTGATGGTACTTATAGTCATAATAATGTTTACTTAGATGTTTCTCCGTTTCACAAATTCAGTTTTTCTTATATGACTTTCAAATATGAATTGAAAATATAATTGCTAAGAATTTTTAAATTCAAAGGATCATCGAAAACAAGGGTTTAGCTATTGGTCCGTAGTGAGTCCCTTCTAGCCAAACTCAACCCTTCATCTACTGATAGCACTATAAGGTACTCTATTTCTGTCGGTTAATTTGAGATCTGAGCGTCACTGATGTTATTTGTAAGTCAGTTTTTCTATCAATTGATAAATGTTATTGTTTGCTAGAAGTATTTATTATCCTGTAATATTAGTTTTCTCTGGCTTTCAAATCTATATAAAAAAATGTAATCACAAAAGATTTTAAAAGGGTTAAGGGTAATCTTCTTAAGATAGCAATGTAATAAACTACTTCAACACAATTTGATGAATGAATAATGCCTCAATTAACATCTCTATTTACAATTCACATTAAAAATACGTATTCAACATTAATATATTTATCATTGCAAGTGATGAAAATGTTTGGAACCCGATGAAAAAAAATACGAGCTTATCAGTGCAGAGAAACATTTATCAAGGTATTTTTTCACTAATATTTTTATGTATTTCAAATATTAACCCCTGTCAATTATTTTCTATCCCAGATTGTCCAAATTCAATTAAGTGATTCCTAAAATCTGAAAACTAGTACTATTACTGCATAACTTTGTAAATCATTCCAGTATTTTGAGAATTTTTTTGGAGAGAATATCAATTTATTTTTGCAATGGACATAGCAAATGAATTACCTGTCCTTTCTGATATTTTGAACATTATTCCATAATTAAAAAAATAATAATATCTCAAAAGTTTCAATTAAGTCCCAAGTCATACAGCCTGCATGATTGTCTGTCAAGAAACCAAACTTCTAAGATGGTGCATCAATTAGATGCTTTATCGTGTTAGAGATTTTTTTTCATGTAACAGAGACCTTGATCCTTTGTATAAAAATCTGCATCAAACAACTTTGGTTTGTCTCTTTTTGACAACTCATGCTCAATGAAAGATCTTACGAAGCAATGCGTTTGAATAAAATTCGGTTTCAAATCAGTCGACTTTTCTGATCCTGCAACATACCTACGGGTAGGATTGTAAAAGCCATGCGCAATGCTACAAGTAATGCCAGCGTTTGAAATCAGTAAAACATCAACAAAAGACGAAGTGAAATCTGGACAATATTCCCTGTAAACAGAAAATGACCATATTGGAAAACTGCGCGTTGTCGTCGCCTGACTTTCTCTAAGGTTTCTGGACGTGTACAAGTTTGAGCCTCATAATTTCAAGAGAAAAACTGGTAATGCATCATGTTTCTGCTAAAATTGGGCAGCGTCCGCTGAGAGATTTTTGCGAAGCAAGAGACAAACCTTGTCTCCCACCAGCCTTAATCTTCAAATTTGGCCCTTGACATCCTCTTGTTCCCAAAGCTGACATCCACCTGAGAAAGTCGTCGATTTCAGGAGATAGGGGAAATATAAGAAAATCCGCTATGAGACCAGCACACTATCCCATAGAACAATAACCAAAACAGATGAGAAAACTGGATACATACGTTGGGAACGATGCATTGATAAAGGAGTAGGCTATTCGAAAGGGTAAGTCTTAAAAGTTGAGAAAGTAATAGATTTGTTTTTCTTTTGAAACACATCGTACAGTAATGCAAAAATATCCGATACATCCGTGGAATTCAAGAATTCAGATCAAGGATAAAAATATATATAAAAAAAGATACAAATTTTTTTTAAAGTATCGAAACAAGATTGAGTGTAGTAGTATTATGTAACAAACTTCAACTTGAAGATCAAAAAGTATCAAACGAGTATTTCATATTCAGTGATCATTTCCATCAAAATATATCTTTTCAGCAAATAAATCTTGCTTTACAAAAACAATAAAGAGCCAAGAAACTTCAAAGGCACTTCTAAGAATTTCGTAACATTGTGCAGAAGATGGTACTGAAAACTTTTGACATCAGCCTAATAGTCGTTTGTTTGCAAGAGAAACAAGCTCAGCTCAGTCATTCATAAGACGTACGTTGCGTGATGCAATGCTTAGGTCTCCATTTCGCAAACGATCATTGAAAATCCAATCATTAGTTGTAGCAAGTGTTTTACGGTGCAGGGATCCAAGCCCAACGCCAAAGATTTACTGTATAGCAGGGCTAAAAGGGCTACAAAATGTACTTTTCTCCGACAAAAGTCAAAGGGAAAGTGGTTCCATGCCTTTTCCAAGGGGATTTATGCGAAATTGACACAATTGAAATGTCCTAGACGGAGTTTAAAATCTGACTTGGATATTTACGAATCTAATTGCCCACGCCTTTAATTTAAGTTATGCTAACCTTACTGCCAGAGGTTACATATAAATACTTTTTGTTTGAATCATACCAGAAGCAACAAATGCTCATATAGAGAAAGTGAGTGTATGTCTTATATACACACACACACACACATATATATATATATATATATATATATATATATATATATATATATATATATAGAGAGAGAGAGAGAGAGAGAGAGAGAGAGAGAGAACGTGGTAATTTGTATGTGCATTTTTTTGCAGCTTTTTGTAGGGCAAAAGGCCAGCCATAATAGTGTGAACATACACAATCTTGAGCAAAGACGTGCAGGCAACTTAAACAATGTACTTAACATAAGTGACAAGATATGTCAGTAGCAGAGATAATTCATGCAATATAACAATGGATTTTGTGACAAAGGAGATTTATATAATACATAACTGAACATTCAATATAAGATATACATAGTCAATTTATCTACCATAGGATAAGAGGCTCTGCAACCTATCAACTTGTGTTCATCTTGTCTATTCGATCATTAATAGTAGAAGGATGATTATTCATCTTGATATATTCAAGAAAGGTTTATTCCTATCCTTAGTAATGTATTGTATGATTTCTTTCTCCCTTGAAATTGAGATTGAGATTAGCACTGACACCCAATGAAACTGATTCCTATTCCTAGCAATGGGTGAAATAATGTATGGTGAATTGAGTGATACAATGTTGGATGTTTGTCACCTCTCAGTCAATCTCAAAAGTCGCAAAAAGGTGGAAAGGCGGATAGACGAGGTCAAAACTTTGATTTGTGATATCTAGGCAACGTAAGGACGCTTACTTATTTATGACACTAGTATCTTCAAAGAATATTCACAAAGTTCAACGAGTCTTGCACAAGCCAATATTAGAATGTGGCGATGAAAATCTAAAGAAAAATGTTTCTAGACATAATAAGGAATAAATGTCCGAATTTTCTGCCCTCTAGCTCCTTATTTGTTGCTTTCAGTGAGCCGTAACAGACCTACTTCAAAAATGAAGATTTTATCTCTCAGTGAACGGCGTATAAAATGAATAAAAAATAAAAGAATGGTTATTTGAATCAGTAAGTTGTATTCAATTTATTTACGTGCATATAATCACCATCATCATCATTATTAACATCATCAGTCTCTTAGTGTCTGTCGCTGGACAAAGACCTTCCCCAGGATTCGCCACACTTCTCTATCGTGGGCGTCACAGAGCCAGTACTTTCTGGATTTGCCTAGTTTGTCTATCCGTCTGGTACTCTGCCGGCCTCGGTTGCGCATGTGATCTCTGGGGATCTATTTTGTGAGTCGTGATGTCCATCAGTTGTTTGCTATTCTTGCAACATGACCAGCCCATCGTCATTCGAGTTTTTTTAATAGATTCTATGATGTCCCTGACTCCTGCCTTCTCCAGGATGTATTATGCTATCTTTCTATCTCTCTTTAATGTAAGGTTAAGCATAATTTTCTATGTGCATTGCATGATTTTCAGTTTAAGTGTCAATCTTTAGGTCAAATTCCGTGTTTCAGCTCCATAAGTAAGTATTAAGAGGATGCATTGGTGGTATTTTTAGGATACATGGAATCTTTTTGTTTCTGAGAGCTGAGCTTGTTCTGCCAAAGGCTTACCATTCTAAAGTGATTCTCTGCTTGATTTCTTCATCTTTTGAGGATCTCATGGAGATTCGTTGTCCTGGGTACATGTAGTGGTCTAGTTTTTCAGTTCTGTGTCCTTGATTTGATCTTAGTGTTCTAACTTTCAATGTGGTTGTTGCACATGATCTTCGTCTTGCAGAAGTCCATGTATAAGCTGATTTTCTTGCTCTCTTCATTTAGTTTATCTAGCATTAGTTGGAGGTCGTGTAGATTCTCTGCGAAAAGGACAATGTCGTCTGCAAACTGAGCTTGTTCAGATATTCACTGTCTATTCTTCCAGTCTAATCTTCTGAGGATCATCTCGAGGCAGGCTGTGAAGAGTTTAGGTGAGCTGGTATCACCTTATCTTACTCCTTTCTGGAGCTGAAAAGGGTCTGAGTCTTAATGTAGCCTGATAAAGGAGATGCTGTGACTGCATATATGTTTCAGCGCTTTGACAAGTACTAGATCTACACCTTTTACAGTGATGGCCTCCATGACCTTGAGGATTTCCACTGAGTCGAAAACCTTTTTGAAGTTGATGAATGCTACAGCAAGCGGTAGCTTATGTTCTGCTGCTTTTTCTTTCAGATAATTTATGTAGTTCAGGTGGTCTATAGTCGTTGAAAATGACGGTGTTATTTATACGTGATTTGGCGCTTAAGAGCTCAGAGCTATTGGTTGATTTATTTTTGATGAGTCAAGTATCCTTATTTTGATCAAGTTAAAGTCTCAACTCAACTTAAACTGTTTTGAACTGTGATCAAACAGAGTTTTAAGTGTTTCTATAACGTAGTATTCATTGCTGTCACAACAGACTTGTTTTAAAATCCGATTAATGTTTCTAGTGGCTGTGTTCATTCATTTCACATCGACCGATCCATTATAACTTTGAGGTAATGATTAAAAAAAAAAAAATAGAGACACAGCTATTTAAACAATTATACGAAGAAACATGCTTCTTTGCATTCCTGGCTTCCATATGGGTAGCTTTTTTGCAATTACTTTCAAATGTATCAATTTTACTTTTATGAGCATGAAAAACATTTAATCTTTTTGTCGTGAATTACTAACGTAACCCAACCCCAAACCAAAAACCCCAACTCAACTCAATTCTTAACCCTAAACCTTAATTAGAGAGGACTATAAATAGGAGTGAGCGGCCGCTGCGTAAATCAGCGTTACTGGTTTTCTCCTTCTGATAAAATTTGTTTATGATAGAATATACGAAGCCTAACCAATTACTATTATTATTATTATTATTATAATTATTATTATTATTATTATTATTAGTTTTGACTAGTTTTCACCTTCATCCTAATTTTCAGTTGATATTTATCACCACTTTCAGAGAAACTGGAATTTAAGATGAAAATAAAAACCAGTATGAATTGATGATAATGTTGCTATACTTCATACAAAAAACAATCTTTTTTTTTAATTAGAAAATAAGATATTGTTTTGACCGATACCTGCACCTTCTCTGACTCTGTTGGCAGAGCTTAATAATGTTCACTGTCTTTCGGCCCAGGTGTGTTTCAGGCTGGTAAGATGAGGATTTGGTCCGGTAGTTGTGTCAATATCCCATGTTCTTCATTGGCCGATTCGGATTTCTGCCAACAATGGCTGCCAAATTACAGCTACTTGCAAAGCCCACTTGACGTTTATCTATCTCGGGGGGTTTTCCCAGTGGTCGATATAGACCTTTGGGGATTGATGGGACTATCCAGGGAGTAGATAAATGCCTTGGTGTCGAAAAGGTATTGATTAAAGTTGTTGGTATCTAATGAGCATTGGGGCTTGAAAGCTGACCTTTGTATAAATGATATATATATATATATATATATATGTGTGTGTGTGTGTGTGTGTTTGTGTTTGTGTGAGTGTGTGTGTGTGTGTGTGTGATACAATTCTATTGTTATATATTTCTGATTTGTATATCATGTTTTTTAGAAAATTATGAGAATTGTTTGAATAGAAAACTAATATAACTAGTTTGCTCTCTCTCTCTCTCTCTCTCTCTCTCTCTCTCTCTATATATATATATATATATATATATATATATATATATATATATATATTGTGTGTGTGTATGTATATATATAGTTGACTTTGCGAGTGAAGATTGTTGAGGAGATTGCGGCAGCAATAGGGCCCTAGATGAAGATTTATGTGCAGTTTTCCCTCCAGCTTGAGAAGTGGATTTCCAAGGTGAGGCCAGTTTATCTAGCGCCAACCCCACCCTTGGAATAAAGAGTCAGCATCCAGGATTCCAAGGTCATATTTTTGACAAGTGTGTCTCTCACCTGACAGATACGGGCAAGCTGTAGGGTTTTACCGTCTCTTTGTGGAGTATACCGATAGTAAAGATGTTGTTGGGCCACCGGGCGTCTTCAGTTGGTTGAAGCAAAACTGGCCGGGGGAAACCTACTGTTTCTTCGAAGGAGAATCTTGACAGAACGGCTGTTTGCAATTTCAAACACAAAAGCTCCGGATATTACGGCTTTGTGATTTTTATACTCAGACATTTTGGATAGTATCACTGTCTACAACTTCAAGCAAACATCCCAGACGCTCCGCCGAAACAGATGTGCGCTGTCTCCAGAGGTTTGCTACACCTCACAGTGCTGACCTAATAGTTTATTAGCCTGGAGCACAGGTCAGTGTCATACCTTTTAGATTCTTATCAACTAGTTAAATTTCAATTTAGATGAAGTCCTGACTACCTCTCCACGCAGAGGAGGGGGGTTCTGGTTTGTTATGTTTTCCTTTCCTCATTTATTCCGAAGCAATGTCAGTCTTACACGATGAATAGTAGGTTTTAAAACAGAAAAATTGATATACTCTCTATCTTTAGAATGAATTAGATAAAGGAAAGGTAAAACCTTATATATATATATATATATATATATATATATATATATATATATATATATATATATATATGTTTAATGTATCACTTAAAACATCGAAAAAAAACATATTTTGTCTTCTGATAAGATTTCATTTTTTATCACGTCATTAAATTTATCAATAGTGTTCTAATTCCCCTCAACAACATAGTTTTGAAAAACAACAGGAGTATTCTTGAAACGGTTGAAAACAAAAAAAACTTTTGATAAAAACTACTCGTGACAAAGCTATGATAAATAGTGTCACCATAGCTGTGTGGAAAAATTTTTTTTAAATTATCTATCGCACACTCACACGCACACACACACTCATATATATATATGTATGAGTGTATGTATGTATATATATATATATATATATATATTTATATATTTATATATATATGTGCGTGTGTGTGAGTGAGTGTCTGTCTGTCCGTCTGTCCATCAGTTTCGCAGATCAAAGATATTTCCTTCATATTCGGAAATAGAATTCAATCCATCTGTAAATCATTTATTTTATTAATCAATCTTCACGTAGCATAAAATTCTATTTTACTACATCATCTTTGGGCCTCCACGTCATGGGTTCAGATGTTCAGCAATTGTCTGACATTTTTGCAACAAGGTGAGCAGATTTCCATTCGTGCTTTTGATAACTCATTTATTTCTGACTCTAATTTCTCCCTAATACACTGCACTTCTCTGTGGTATCTCCATGAGATGTTGAGCATAATCGTCTCCTTTTTACATTGCATGGTTCTTCGCTTTAGAGACAAAGATTTATGTTTCAGCTCCATAGGTAAATTCCAGGAGGATGCATTGGTTGTAGATTCTTTTTCATGTTCTTTAATGTTGGGGTTGCTCTACCGGGAGCTGGTTGAACTAGGGTGATTTTTCGTTCGGTTTCTTCTTTCTTTTGAGAATTCACGGAGATTTGTTTCCCTAGGTAGATGTAGGGGTCTTTTTTCTTCAGCTCTGTGTTTAAGATTCTGACCGCCGTGCCTTTGTCCTAAATATATTCGATGTACATGATATTGGTTTACTAAGTTTTATGCGGACACCAACTTCCTTCCTTATTTCATTCGGTTTGTCTAACATTATCTAGAGTTTGTGAAGATTATCAGCAAAGGGGACGATGGTGTCAGCGAATCTATGGTTACTTGAGTATCTGCCATCAGTTCAAATTCCTTTAACTGTCCAGTTTAGATTTCCTAAGACCAATTCGAGGCAAGCTGTGAAGAGTTCAGGCTAGCTCGTGTAGCTTCGTGTAACACCTTCTTCGGGTTGGAATAGCTCAAAATCTCCTTGACAAAGGAACTGCTTATTTGACAATACTCTAGAAAGCGTTTAATGTATGCCTAGGGGTTGATGATGAATAAAAAGATGTCAATGGTCTGAAAGTTTGAGTGTCTTTGATCTATCTAAACAATGAACAGTGTGCAGCTCTTCTGCTTGCTTCCGTTGGCACCCATGGACACTTCCGCTTGATAATCTTGCTGATAAATATCTTCCTGCCCACCCCAGAAAATATGAACTGTCCCAACTTAGATGCTTTTCAAATAAGATCGCAAATGGAACTGATAAGACGTAAACATTCATATATATATATATATATATATATATATATATATATATATATATATATATATATATATAAAGAGAAACAAGGGGAGGGGAGAGAGTTTCTTTTTTAAAAATATGATCAAATTAAAATCCAAATGTATCCATTTATCTTCCAACGTGTAATAATAAGTTTAACTCTATAATGAGCTCATAATCTTTTCATGTATTGTTAGTACATGTTTGTTAGTGATTTTGTATGAGCTCAAATGGGATGATTTCATTGCTTGATTTTCTGTCCTATTGAAACATCACTTAAAGAGTCGAGTCAGAAAAATCCTTTTAACTTAATATATGATTATTAAACATTTAACATGTTAAAGATTATTTGCAATTTTTAAAAAAATCCACGATACTGAATACTAAAAAAAGATTACCAAATAAAATAGCCTTAGGTTCCCTGATTTCAATCTTTATTTGAGTAACTCTGTCATTTCTCACGGGCTTATTCTAGTAGTTATATAATCAGGCCAAAAGTATAAATCTTATTTAAATGCTCCGAGTATAATGTAAATAAACTTGAGAATATCAAGAATGAACAACGATTAGCTAAAGAACTTGTTAATTAGAGCAACCTTCATGGATATACGGAATATTCCTTCCTGTTCAAGTGGTCAGTGTTCTTGACAATCAACAGCCATGATTTCTGATGCTGATTTATATCCAGCTATCCAAGTCTGAAAATTGTCCAAATACATTCTTCCTACTGTCCATATCCTCTTATCTGGTCCTTGTAACTGACTAAGTGAACCTTACTAAATAATAGATTCATTCACGAGCGTATCTGTATGCATGGGGCAAGTTTGGCCTTTGGTATTTTTCACGACCAAAATTGAACAAATTCGACATTGAGCCGAGCTTTTTGGTTTCAGAGATTTGGTACCAAAGGAAAATTCAGAAAACATAGTAATGATTTACATACAAATAATATGATACGACATAAATATTCATAAACAAGAACCATATGTTCAAAGACGCATCTGACGTCTGTGATTCCCGATTTCAAGGGGTTTTATGGTAGTAGTTGTAGAGGTAGTAGTAGTAGTAGAAGAAGAAGAAGAACGGTAAAGAATCTGGCTAATAAGAAAAACAATCAGTAACTTTAGATTAGAGTTAGCGTACAATTTTTAGCAAAGATTTTTTGGCGATTTAGTGTATGATTATCTTTTTTGATAAGGTAGATTGAAACGGATTTATGTAATATCTTCAGCAATGAAGTTAGCTGGAAATTGAAAATTGTTATGCTGTTAAGACAGTTTTAGTTATTAATACCAAAGTTGTTTTGCATGATAAAGGATGAGGAAAGGCATCGGTTGTGAAAGATCAGGGGGAAACAGATGACAGATTGAGTATGTAATTATATCAAAAGGATATTTGATAAGATTCAGTTTACAAACTCCACATATACATGAGGTTGTGACCTATCGATATTATTCCAATAATATAGCTGAGATACGATCTTCATCCTGCTGTCACGGTGAGTGAATAATTCAATGTTAAACCATACTTTTTCAAAGAAGTTACAAAAAGTGTCAAATTATGGAATATGGTTCTTTTGAAATGGAGTTGTTACTGGGGATTAGGAAACGATCGTTTTCCACAATGCTAAGCGCTGTCGTCAGTTAATCATTCACAATGATAGATCTTTGCACCAACCGAGAGGCAACCTTCACTTGTAAAAGGTCTTGCTGAGTGTTTTGTTAGATATGTAAGGATTCATCCATGATGAACTTTCAAGCGATAACCAAAGATTCACAACTGAAGTTCACTGCCAACAAATTTGGCTTTTGAAACCAACTACGGACAGAAAATGCCTATTCTTGGTGAATAAAAAAAGAGGTCATTCTGCATTGTCACGTTGCACGTCCTGATACATATCAAGAGATCAAAGGATCCCATCTTGGGGAAAATGATTCATACCAAATACTGTACTGACCTTGCTCAGCATGCGTCTGTGCATGAGTGTATGTTTACGCACAAAAACTTGTACAAACATATACACATGCACATATATATATATATATATATATATATATATATATATATATATATATATATATATTGGGTTCAAATGTGTGTGTATTCAGGAAGCAATCCTTTATTAATATAAGTTTCATTAAAGACCTGAGACGAGTTTTTTTTTAATTTACTATCCTTGTTTGCATATATGAGAGCTTCTGTCGGGAGCCAATGCAAATATTGAGTAAACATTTGGATCTGGCGCTTTAAATCATAACGATGACAATCATAAAGGAGGGGAATTTACTGAATTTCAAAGAATTCATGAATCGAAACTTGGATACCATCCACAGGTACTTCTGGTATTGGTAATGGCCAGAAATATGGATGAAAGTGCCAGATGATAGACGCTTTCACAATCTTAACATTAGGTGCATCGGAACAAATGTCCTTTTGCATGCAATAAAAGTTTTCTGAAACATTGATAAACGAATCATCATTTGTCGATGCTGTTTAACTTAAGTTTCATTCACGCATGCAAATTTATGAATTGGCTTGAATCAAATTGAAAATATATTGGAAATAATCATCCATTAATATACGATGAATTAAAGAAAATGGAACCGCAACAGTAATTGGACCTACTACGAAAAGTTTAGCCACACCAACGTAGTGCTGTGGGTTAAACATGTTTATAATTGTTCATTTGATTTACGTTGCCTTGGCCAAATGATTCATTCACCGTGTAATCACGGGACATCGTTTAAAATATAGTTCCAACGTAATATGGCGTAATTCAAAATAATTCTGTCGAATCATAAATCCATTTCTTGATAACACACACACATACACATATATATATGACCGTTTCTTTTCGATGCATTTCCCCCTATCAGCACGACAGTTGGTTATTGAGAAATGGACATTTATGATCCGACAGAATGATTGTAAATTGTGTTATATCATATTGAAAATCGAATCAATAACCAGGAAAAATCTTCGATTAATAATTTTTATGTTGAAAGAAACAGATTGACCAAGAATGAACGGGGTGAGAATTCGGGTTGAGTTATTTGGGCTTTTGCATTGTTGGCAGCTGTTTAGCTCAATTGAAAGAGCATCGCTGTGTTGAAACAGCTACCCTATAGGTGGCAGGTTTGATTCCTGCAATGCAACAGTCCTATTTCTTTAATTGCTTATACCCGTGTAATGACGGAAGATCATTTCAAATAAGGTTCCATATAATATAACACAATTTATTGCACGAATGTTGTTCAGACTACACCAATCCTTTTCTGATCTGTAGTTATCCATAGTATGCTATATATGTTTGCTGTGTGGATGTAGTAAAGATCTGAAAGGATGGTAATACTAATTTATAATGAATTGAAAAGATTCATAAAAAAACTAGTTTAGCACATCTTCAAAATTGTTGTCAAAAGGGACCAATGTATTTTGTGTATGGAAAATAGACTTTTTCGGAATGAAAAGTGAAGAAAGTGATACAACAGTAAATCAAAAGCCAGAGTCATTTGTTGGTTAAAAAGACGTCAATCAAAGACTAGTTTCACAAAAGAGGGAAAAAATGTGGCAATTCGGGATTGTATCATTTTAATGTGTATCTTTGTCTTAAGTTGGTGTATTCAGGGTTCATGTTGTGGATGTTTTGTTAATTTGTGGAGATTCGGTATTTGCAAACGTTAGTTAGGTGTGGTTGCAGACAATTACCGTCAGTTAACCCATAATGTGACCGTCAAATACCCTGTTCTGAAAAGTTTTTAAAATATTCATCCAGTATATATATATATATATATATATATATATATATATATATATATATATATATATATATATATATATATATATATATATACTGTTGAGTGGACAATACGGAAGGTAGAAGTACTGAAATCAAGTTTAACATACATAAATTTCCGCCATTCAAAGAGGTAATTTCAAATGAAACAATATAGGAAAGTTCGTCTTTTTTCCAAGTGATTAATGTCACAAAATATCACCCTTGAGAACACAAACACTAAGTGTTTTGAATCAAGAAAATCCTGGAAATCAAAGGTGGATCCATACATTTGAAAAATAGACAGGGATATGAACAAAGATTACTTGATTTGAATACTTCTATTATCTGAATTGTCAATTCCTCATATAAATGTATATCGAGAGGGAGAGAGGGATGGGGAGAGAGAGACTGACAAACAGACGGATAGGGAGATTTCCGTCATTAATAAGCATCTCACAATCGGAGCAATATAGCAATAAAATGCTATTGTATCCATTGTCACTATTGACAAGAATCTGTGAAAAAATGCAAAAAGATGGGTTTGTAAATTCTTACAGCGGAGAATGGTTCCTAGAATTGAATTATGCTGCTGCATCTATTAACTCGAAATTTACAAATTAAATTCCCAGCCCACAATGAAACCTTACACATTTCTGTCTGAGAAGAAAGAAATGACCCGACCGATATATATATATATATATATATATATATATATATATATATATATATATATATATATATATATATATATATATATATTTCAGATGTCTGGCTAGTAGTTTTATAAAGTATTCTTCAGTTTTTCAGCATTTTTCCTTTTTTTTACAAATGAATCCTTTTCACTGCAAATGAGAATTATAAGTAGCTGAGGTCGACTGTGGGTTGCGTGTGAGCTTGCATTAACCCATTAAGTGCGGCAGGAACAGCTCAGCCGTTGTGCCCTGGGTGCAGTGGTAACTTATATTATACAACATTTCACAAATTTAACAGAACAGTTAATTTTCTCTTTGAACAATGAGCTCTTCCACTTGAACTTGCAGACAAAGAAAGATAGAAGCAAGAAGAAAAATTGCTTAATAACTTCAAGTGGGGGTACGTTATGAAAACCACAAAGATCGGAGCTTAAGTCAAGTGCAGTCAAAGGGTTGGAAAAAGGTTGAATTCACATTGATGGAGAGAGAAGGGAGAAGAAACGGAGAGAGTGGGAGAGAAATATGAAGAGAGAGTGAAAAAGAATATGAATGAAGAGAAAGAAAAAGTCACAAAGGGAAAAGAGGAGATGTATGTGTGGGAAGGGCAAAAAAAGAAAGAGGGGGAAAGAAAGACATGATAATTAAAAGAGGAGAGACGGCAAAAGAGAGAGAAGAGAGGGGAAGAGAGATTAGAAGAGACAGAAATGAAAATTTAAAGAAGGAAGAGGGAGGATAAGATGAGAGAGAAAAGATATGGCAAGAGATGGGTGAATGACAGTAACAGGAAATAGGCATGAAAGAGACAGGGGAAATCTAGAAGTTCATATAAAACTACGATGCAGAGGAAGTAATTGTGAAAGATACCTGGATCCACTGAAGAATATGATAAGTTCTTCCATAGCCTATAGCCTACATTTCCACAAAATGTCATTGAAATTTATTGAGAACTTTCAGAGATATTGAGTAGACCGACATGTAGACACGGGAGAATGCATATACCTTTTCCAAAGCAAAAGAGTTGAGATAGAGAATGAAAAGGATGATAGAGCAGATATGATGAAGGAGGAAGAATATTGAAGAGAACGAGTATAAAAAGACAGGTTTTATAAGTCCCTCAATAGGAACCATCGACTGACCATTCTCATGGCAATATGCCGTTTCGAGAATGATCAGTTAAGGAAGGAAGTGTTTAATGATTAAATTACTCCTCTGTTTTTTTTAGAGAGGCCTTCCCGTCTTCATTATTCTGATCACGCCTAAAATGTGGGGTCTTTCCCTACTAAGCGTTCGTGACTAAATACCTATTCACCAAACTTGTAGATTTTCTTATTGTTGATAAATTTTCACTATCATGTTGTATATAGCGTATCCATACATCAATTAAACATACATACGTTCAATAGACGGACAGATTGAGAGTTAAAAGAACTTATGTTGGCAGTTATTTTTCGATTTCTCCGTCTTTTGAGGGTTTCACAGAGATTCGTTGTCCTAGGTAGATGTAATGATCATCTTTCCCAAGGTCTGCGTTCTGAACAAAAAACATTAGTTCAAAAAGAAAGGTACGCAATTAATGTATCCTCCAGATAGGCACTTATGGAGCTCACACATGGAACCTAACCAAAAGATTGCCCCTGAAACTGAATAACATGCAACGAGCACATAAGATGATCATGCTCAACATCATATGGAGAGATCAGAAAACACCAGAGTATACTAGAGGAAAACTGGAGTCATAGATGTGATAGAATCCATTGGAAAACTCAAATGACAAGAGACTGGTTATTTTTCAAGAACAGCAGACAACCGATGGACGTCACAACATGGATCCCCTGAAATCAAACACGAAACAGTTGCCGGCAAAATATAAGATGAATTGATGGACAAAACTTCAAAGAGTATTGGCGCTCGTGATAGAGAGGTTCGGTTAATCCCTATGATGGCCTATGTCAAACGACGGACACTAAAAAGATGATGATGATGATGATGATGATGATGATGATGATGATGATGATCATCATCATCATCATCATCATCATCATCATCATCATCATCATCTCGACAGTTTCGGTGATAATTTTGTTTGACGTTTCCTAATATAAAGAAGGTAAAAAACATTAAAAATAGCAAAGCGCATAGATAGAAGAAAGATATAAAGAGGGACGGTTATAGAGAGAATGAAGGGAGATAGAAGGAAGAATAAAGAGGAATACAAAGCGGCACGAAGGGTGATAAAGAGCATCAATAAAGAAAGAGAGAAAAAGAAGAGGGTAAACTCTGATCGGGACAAACTCGTTTTAACGGCACTATTTTAACGACACGCTCATTGGTACAGCACTATTTAAAGAAGCACTTATTTTAATGGCATACCTGTTTTTATATCATTTCAAGACTATTGTTGGAGACTATATTTTTTTCTTGGGGATATTTAAAAATGAATAATGTGAATTTTTGTATTTCCAATCCATCTGATATAACGACAATTTCGTAAAAATGACCCTCCCCCCCAGGGTGCCATAATAGCGCAACTCTATTGCAAAAACAGAAAAGATGGAGGGAAGCAGAAAGTTGGTATAAAGAGAAAAGACATGAAAGTGAAGAGATAAAAAGAGAAATGGGGAGAGAAAGAGTGAAGAGAATAATTCAAAGCAAGAGAAAAGAGAAAAACAGATATAAAGAAAAGAGAAACAGAAGAAAAAAGCAGGAAAAAAAGAAAAGAGGACAAGAACTCTAAATTGTATGGGGAGAGAGATGTAAGAAACAGCAAAAGACAGAAAGAGGAATGGGGAAATATACATGAAGAGGAAGGGAAGTGGGAGGCAGGTGCATAAAGGGGGAGGGTTAAGAAGAAGAAATCGTCATGAAAGCGGGGAGGGGGGTATGGAAGGAGTAACAACGTTATGTCGAAAAGATATGTTTACTTGAATAATGAACCATGAGATTTCTCCTGTTTCTCTGTTCACTTTAATGAATTCTTCCACTTGAAGGTAACGATAATGGCAACAAGAAAATATCCCACCATTTGAAATGAAGAACTCTTCCATTGAATAATCTTTTCCCTATTAAAAAAGGACCCTAATCTACAAATTTAAATGTATTAATGAACTTTCCAATGAGAATTAACTATTTATATGATGACAGCTTGTTAGTCACTCAATAGATAAGTGGTCAACGTCTTTTGGCAGAATGCCGTGTGGGACATGATCAATTAAAAAATTGGAAAAAAAGTATGATCAAAGAATAAGTTACTCATCATGCCTTTTGTTTGACAGTGATCTCTAAAAGTCTAAATTTTTGAAGAAAGACTAATTAAGGAATTAAATTACGTATTGAACCCCCGCTGAAATGAACTTGTTCGGATGGGATTTTAAAAAAACGAACAAAACCGTTTGTTGTAAATCCTCTAAGGAGTGAATCTCTAAATTTGTCATCCCTCTAGCTCTATTGACATAGCCTGTAAAGCTAATATAGGAATATATATAGCCAGCAGGTGGACCAACTGAAAGAACTGAAGAAACCTACGTTGATCGTTTTGGTGACAGTTTTCGTTGACTGTTTCTAATACGAATCTGTCCTTCTCATTGCATACCATGGTATCGACATTCTTCTTTGCTAAGTTTTAGCCAGAAGAGGGTTAAAATGTGAAAGCCGCTCATTCGCCCACATATATCAACATAGGTGCCTGTAAGTGGTTGTGTCTGGAAGAGAAAGTAGATAAGATACGGGAGGAGCAGGAACAGATGTATTTACAAACATACTTGTAGGGAATTGCTGGAGTTTACGGAATGCATTTACTCAAGTCAGGTGATAGAATAAGAGGAAGAATATGAAAGCGAAATAAAACGACTTATAATGAATGATTGGAGAGCATTTAGTAAACATAGAGGCAGAATGAAAGAAAAAGTCTTTGCTATATACGAATTGTATAATGAATGTAAAGACGTAGGGATATGGAACGTGAAAACGAACAGAATCACTTGAGGTCAAACAAAGAATCACACTGAGAGCAACGAAAAAAGTAAGGCCTAACTAAGTGTGAGAGATTGAAAAGTCAACATTGACCCAAAGTGAACCAAAAATGAAAGATATCATATTCAAGATCGAAAGTCAAAACTGGAATTGGACAATAGACAAAGCCAAAAAGAGGGCTTACAGATGGCGCAAAATGTTAACACGTTGCAGACGGGGAAATAGAGAATGCAACGAGAGAAAACCCATATGTTATCAAAAAGAATGATAGAAGGTATACCAGTGAGATATGACAGACAAAATCACAAATGAATGGGGAGAGCCAAAAAAGACATCGATGGACATATTATGGCTGCTACATATATATATATATATATATATATATATATATATATATATATATATATATGTGTGTGTGTGTGTGTGTGTGTGTGTGTGTGTGTTTGTGTGTGGCTGTGTGTGTTAGGTAATGACAGCCAAATTGGAGGAAATATTTTCAAACAAACATACACACACATATATATATATTGACAAATATGAGTATTCTAGACAATAAAACTCAAATTACAGTAAATATTTAATATATATATATATATATGTATATATATATATATATATATATATATATATATATATATATATATATATATATATATATATACGCTAATAAGTATATTGGACTATGATATTCAAATTACATTTACTTAATTGACAATTATTGATATATATATATATATATATATATATATATATATATATATATATATATATATATATATGTACCAACATGAGTATTTCAGGCAATAATGTCCAAATTAACGTCAATATTTACAATTATATATATATATATACATAAATATAAGTATAAATATATGTATATGTGTGTGAGCGTGTGCAAGTGTGTAATTGTGAGTGTTTTGGTCAATATCAGCAAATCAAGATAAACAATCACAGGTATTGGAGTGTCAATTTGACTATATGTATATATGTGTGTATGTATATATATATATATATATATATGTGTGTGTGTGTGTGTGTGTGTGTGTGTGTGTTTGTGTGTGCATGTGTGTATGTGTGTCTGTATATGTGTTTGTGTTTGTGACTGAGCATTCACATCAGTTTTACATTCTGTTATATAGACCTTTACAATCGTACAAGCTTGAATATCTGCTGATGTAGATGCAGACATTCTGATACGCATGTGTTTAGGTTTTTATATTATAATATAATACATAATTCTTATTCATATATATATATATATATATTTATATGTATATGTATGTGTGTGTGTGTGTATGTGTGTGAGTGTGAGTGTGTGTATGTGTGTGTGTGTCTATAGATGCGTAAGTGTACATGCTACATGACATTCTGTCCTTTTGTACACTTGTATGACAAACTTCATGGCTTCATGACTCTATTCATTTTTCGATGTGTTATTGCTCTTCTTTATTTTTATCTTTTCATTATCTCGTTGCGTAGAGGATGTTATTTATCGAATAGAAAGATGATGAATGATACAAACAACAAAAAATCATTCAAAATGTGACCAATTGGAAGTGATAACCCCTTTTATTCGATCTTCAAATGAGATTGTTCAATCTCCATAAATTTCTTTAGCTTTAGTGATCACAAATTCAGTAAAAGCATAAATCATGGTTCCATTATTGTTGAACCTTTTATCATGGATATGAAGTTCAAAATGCTTAAAGAGATGATAATCTTTGGAAGATTTATCGTGTGAATATGGAGAATGCCGCAAGACTCCATGCCCTAATTTTCTATGCTTAAACAGTCTGAGCTAAGAGGTCTGTCACAGTCATGAGACATTTCCTTTACTGGCCTCTGCAGTCTATAATTTTACTCCATTAAGGGCATGTTCCGATATCCAGAATGTTTATCATTGACATCAATATTTCTTGACCTAAATCTATTGAACCAACGCTGAACTGTTGTGTTAACTCTAAATGCTTCGTTGGCGCTCCTAATAGTTTGCGCACGATAATGTTCTAATTTGTAATCAATAATTTGAGATTTAGTTTACTTTCTTAAGTGGGACTCATTGCTGATAAAGGATCAAAGCCTCGACTAAAAATGAATGATATCTTTTCTTACATCAAATATTCAGAAAACTGTAATTGCATTAGTAAATGTCTCGTTATTGACATCATTTATTCATTGTTACGTGTAGAAAACGGTATTTCAAGTGGAACAACCTAATATTATGATATCCACCCTACACCAGGGACATTTTGACTTTTTTTTCCATTTTTAAAATACAAGATCTCATTCTGAAGTCAACAACTTTGAAATGAATCATTTTTTTCCACTGTTACGAACTCAAAGAGTCTATAAGAATAGCAAACTATATCTTCATTTATATTGAATTTCCAAAAATCTGTAACCGTTTCTCTTTTTAGCACTATATACACAATGATGTATTAATTTTAAAAAAACATTCTAATTGTGTAGCAATCTAATAATTTTGGTATTATGATTTTTCCCTATGCTGAAGATTTTTAGACCATCTTTCACTTCGTGAAATCGATGATGTTATTTTTCAAATCAACAACATGAAAATTAACCTCTCAGGTAGACTCCAATACTCTTAAGGACTGTAAAACCTCCAATAACAATAGAGTATACATCTATTTACATTGAAACTTTATAAGAAAATCCATTTGCATTAGTGAATCTATCACTTTTAGAATTATTTACTATAATGTATAAAAAACATTCATTTCAAGAGTAACAGCCAAAATTTTTTGGCATGGTGATTTTTTTCATACACCAAGGAGGTCTTTTTTCCTATCTGTTGAAAAGTATGATCTTATTTTTTAAATCAATAAATTCATCGATGCAATTATCTCCCTCGATATATAATTTTTTTTCTCCTTGCTTATCTCTTTTCATATCATTTAGTTGGTTTTTTTTTTGTAATTGAGAGATAACGTTATGCTTGTGATTGCTGGAGAAGTCATGAAATATTGAATCTGTCTTACTGGTGAAAAAAGATAGTAGCAAGGAATATCAAGCACGCTTTTCAGTGATTCAAATATCGACTTATTGAATCATTTATATATCAACTTATCAAAAGTTGTGTCATGGTGAAAAACAAGTCTTACTTTTTTATGACCTACGTATATTTCAATATGTTGAAATCCTGATATAAAACGTTAAATACAGGAGGAAAACACTATCCATCGAATTGCTACAACGAAGTCTGTTATATATATATATATATATATATATATATATATATATATATATATATATATATATATATGTATATATATATACCAAGGATGGGCAACCTTACTTATTGTAAGAGCCACATATTATGACATCCCGATGTTTGGAGGCTGCAAGGTATAACCATATACCTGCCAAGGATTAGAAATTTTCAGGGGGGATATTTCCTAAAGATAAACTCCCAATGTCGTGCTGATTTGACTGCAAAAAAAGCGCTGAAACACGGTAGATTTGTGAGAAAAAAAAAGGTGGCCAGAAATAGCCAAAACACACAAAAAGGATGCTAATATGATCAAACTTGGGCAAAAAATTGCCAATATAATTAAGGGCGTACGCGCTAATTGAGCATTTTCTTAGCATTGCCAAAACAAAAAACGCGCTGAATTTAGCTCGAACAACGCTCAGTTGGCAGCACTGAATTTAAATTATGAAATGCTGGGGACTTGGTAAGTCTTCAAATAGGAGGGGAAACATCTTTTGGGGCATATTTTTTCAATGCATCAGTTTTGTGCGAATTTATTACGTGCAATGGGGTGACAGCACTTGGCTTCAAATTGCAGGAGTCTCTAGAGACAAAATATACACCAATGTTTAATTTTTACCCTCACGTTTTGTTACAAAAAACTATATTGATATTATCAAAAACATGTAAACAACAATATCTGTTAGTGCATGTAGTTTTAAAAACTTGATTTGTATTAGTTTTAGTGATAACAAAGTAAACACCTAAACTCAACCCATAATCTCTGAAACTTTTGCTGACCTTGAGCCTTTTTAATCGCTCTGCCTACCACCATCACATTCCTCAGAACTGAAGAATAATTTTTCACTCAAATCAAAAATTAAAATTGGAATTTGAATTTTTAAATACTTGATCATGAACATAAAACTTATGCTTTAATCCAGTGGGGTCAAAGTTCATACTTGGCAGGTAAGTATAAAACTTGAATGTTTTCCTTATTTATCTTTTATACTAACTCTAATGAGGAAAGGAACTCAGTCAGAATATTTCCACAAACTGCGCTTCAAATGTTAAACAGCTGCCTTTGGCAAGTGCATTGCTGTCTGGCCATCCCTATTAGATGCTCTGTATCGGTATTTATCATACTATGTAACGTGCGTAAGGGCAGATCAGGCTTAACATTACATAGATTGATCAAAAGATAGCACATCATATTACAGAACAAACAGGGATGAGATGTATCCTGAAACCATTAAAAAAAGCTCAAATGGCCACAATGTTACAAGAATCTCTGATAACTGGTTGACATTGCAATAATCAAAGTGGATATCCTGCGATCATATGCGAAATTGTGGCTGGAAAAGAAATGGTTTGATTACTTAGAAAGTTTTTAATATACTAACACTGTACCACTCAAGAGCGAGAGAAAAAACGGATTTAAAAAGCAGTTGATTATGGTGATGATGAGCTTAAATCTGGCACAAGGCCAAAAAGTTGGAGTACTTTATTAAGATCAAACAAACTGCAGATGTAATGGTCTGCGATACTAATGTGATAATCACTACGTCACGATGAGGCGACAAATTTATCAGCCTTAGCTTAGATTGGCAGAGGCCATATATATGGCGTGCCCAATTAGGATCACGTGCTGTAGTATCATAGACGTGGTCTGTGAAAATTATTAATCATTACTTCAAAGTGAGGCGCCAACAATTGATTCTCATGAGCATTCACCAAGTTCTGCTCAATGTGGAATGATTTTTGCTTATTGTTTATAGTTTTGGGAAGGGTAATTAAATCAAAGGGTTTTTCGGACGAATGAACTCGTCCTCATTGTGGAAATGTTTATACTGGAGAAACTTACAGGTCTGTCAAAGTTCGAATCGATGAGCACGCACAAACCATAATCAAAGGTGGAACAGAAAGATCTGAAGAGGCTGACCATATCTGGAGAGAGAACAGCGAACACCATATGGGAAGAAGTTTGTATTAACGACGGGAACGCAGTTGGAAACTGAATAAAATCATAGAAACAGCCTGCATCAAATGTCGACTGAGTCGGTAAGTCATTAAAGGGCAAAGAATAGATCGATCAAAATTCTGTGTTGATATAAACATCAAGAATGAGTTCAATAGTACAAATAATACGAAATGCTCTTTGAAAGTTCCGCTTAGTTTGACACATAGCCACATGTGTGGGTCATTTCATAATGATGGCACTCAATACGACAGTAATAATTTGCATCACTGAACAGACTTCAATTACACACTTTTGTATCATTCTTACATATTATATTTGGTTTAGGACGACATGAACAATAAGTGTGGGGTACCCAATGATGATTAGATAAAATAGTGAGAATCTCCAAGAAATTGTCTTGTGGGACATTGTTTCCCCTATTTGGGATCCTTATACGCTTATAGTGTGGAAACGGTTACCCCAGTTGCGTGAATTTCATCACATAAAGAATACATTTTATTGCATATTTGTATGTACAGACGTTACGTTCTCTGCACGCTGATAATTCTGTAGACCAATGAGGGAAAAATCATTTCTTTACACAGCAATTATATACATTTTATCATAACCGCCCTTATCGAAGCACTAAATTTAGCTCGCCGTGAATAATAATTACATGGATCGACCATTACATGGTTAAAATTTCAGATCAAAATTTAGCTAATAAGTATGTGTCTGGCTACAGATATAGTCATACATCAATGTATGAAGATATATACATATATATGTGTATATACATGTGTTCTCTGTGTGCATGTATGTGCAAGTGCACGCATGCATATAGGGTTGGGCGTGTTTGTACGTGTGTTCAAATACGCACAATCCCATAAATGTCCATTTCCAACAATTATCTCAGTTTGAATGTAAATGTTATTAGATTAGCGATTAATTTCCTGATAAGCAGACATCTGTTAATACGTTCTCAGATTTGTTGACTGTCATACAAACACACACACATATACACACGTATATATACATATATATATATATATATATATATATATATATATATATATATATATATATATATGTGTGTGTGTGTGGTTTGTTCGTGCCTGTATGATCTGCAACTTGTACTAAAGGATAGAAATGGTAAAATCAAATCTATGGATAATGTATCAAGAAAAAACTGAAGACTATGATTAAAAAATGAGGTACCACGGACTGAAAGCTGATTGATATGGTGATATCCCAGACATAACTGAAGACAAAGTGGTGCTTGCATCAGGAAATATGAAACTTGGAAAGACTTCAGGTAAGGATGGCATCACGACAAATCTTTTAAGAATTGCAGATGGGATCCCCCACAATGTATTACACTGCTATCCTCAGAGAGCATACAAGAAAGTAAAGTACCTAAAAACTTCTGTCTAACAATAGTGATCTTACTCCACAAAAGGAAATAACAGCGATCTCGGCAACTACCAGCCTATCATACTATCGCCCAACATAAATAAACGTATACATATATATATATATATATATATATATATATATATATATATATATATATATATACGATTCATTTAAGGCCAGACTTGGAAGCATCTTTTGCAAACTGACTGGCTGCTATTTGGAATGAACATAGACGAAGAATATTCAAACCCACCAAGATTGACCGACGGACTTCCGAAGACATGCAATATTTTGGCTGCAATACAGATCACAAAGGCCACAAATAAAACGGTCAGAAAACAAATCTAGAATTGCATTGAGAGCTATGGAAAGAGCATCGCTAGGATAACTCTAGAATACAGAAAAAGATCAACATGGATCGGAGAGAAGTTTATTGATAAAGACATCATAGAAAGTGGTAAGCAACAAAAATTGTGAGGGGATTAGCAAGAGAAGATGAAAACAGACAGAGGGAATGACAAATCGGTGTCCATGAGATAGTAAATACTGGAGAGAAAGACCAGACACAAGATACAAGGTTGAGATAGAAACGTTTGCCGATAGGACATGGCAAGGGTCAACACAATCATCATGGTAAGCAGGGGACATAATGCCCAATGATGATATATATATATATGCACCAATATTTACCTACGTACCCTCACATTAATCTGATCAGTAAGTTTTAGAACTAATTTCAAATATATGATTCAGCTTCAGTGTGTTTATATATGCAATCATATAACATTTTATGATGCATTCATATATATATATATATATATATATATATATATATATATATATATATATATATATATATATGTCTCTGTGTGTGCATAATTGCCCTTAATTGACTCCAATACGTACCGTCATGGATAAGTTATTCAAAAATCATCTTTTACACCGGCTTGTATAAATTTGCCGGAATGAAAAGCTGTCGTCTAAATACCTACTAAAAACATATGCAAGCAGTTGCCCAGGGAAAAGGTAACTTCGAATGTAACAACGTGGGGAAATATATCATCCGATGTATTTCTCAGTAGTCAACACAACAAATGAAAAAAAAAACGATTATTTACCAATGAAAGAGTAGGAGGCTCTAAACGAAACGAAGTCTCCTAGTTTTACAGGGTATCAACGTACACAGCATCAGAATCTTTCCCATTGGATGCCAGTTTGAAAATGGTCTCAGGGGATGAGACACTTTGAAAAAAAAAACAACATAGAGATGTCCATGGGAAAAGAATTGTGAAGACAGATTGAGGCGAGAAATCTTGAGTGATTGTACTTGTGCTTTGTTAATGGTCATGAAAAGAGTGAACCTCGTTGGGAGTTGAAGTCGCTTGAATCCAATGGGCAATGTCAGAATTATGAAGATCCTGCGAATGAACACATCCTACTTTTTGCCTTATCTACTGACCTTTAGTGACCTTCGATGACCTTGAAGGTCAATAACAATTCCTGGCATCATTGTCTGTCTATGTTACACTGAGATACCAATTTATTCCCTAGATTGTCATTGTATTAGCTGCAGTACCGATAAAAAAAGGTACAATCAAATCATACCTCCAATAACCCCCGGTGACTTCGTTAGTCGAATTAGACCTTTTCCACCTTACCATCTTTTACGTCAGAAAGCATTTTGGGTATCGGATAGAATTCTGCTAAAAATCACTCAATTTGGCTACAAGTGTACTATTTGATGACCTCCACTGACATCGAAGGACATCCAAGGTCAACCTCGCATTGCTTATGCCACGATTGTTATCTATTGTATGTCTTCATACCAGAGGTTGGTCAGTGGCCTTTATAGCAATAGACAAACTCAAATACACACATGTCTCACAGGAACTATATATATATATATATATATATATATATATATACAGAGAGAGAGAGAGAGAGAGAGAGAGAGAGAGAGGGGGAGAGAAAGAAATATATCGTTTTCACAAATTTCAAATTTTACTATTTTCTCGGAATGGTTCCTTGCAAATAGTGAGCTTTACACACACACACACACACACACACACACACATATATATATATATATATATATATATATATAAACGCTGATAAGGTTGATTATCGAATCATGAGCTTCTCACTATTACCGCTTGCTTATGGTAGTTATGGGGAAGTGGTTTTCTCAAATGGTATCACCCAATCACATCCCCCCGTCAATCAGTATAAAATTTATCTGACGCCAATGATTTTTGTATCACACTCGGACATACACATGCATTATTACAAACACCAACAGACATGTTCACACACATGTACATAAACACACGCTTGCATGTGCTCAGAATAATAACACCAAAAAACCCTTTTCTCATGGTTGAGCTCGATGGTGCTTCGATATTTGTGCCTTTTGGGGGTGTCCCCATTCAAATACGTGTATATATATATATATATGTATATATAAATATATATATATATATATATATATATATATATATATATATATATATATATATATATATAAAATTGAATTGATTAACTGATTTTTAGATAGACAGGTACCAACTGGGATACATATTGAACAGAGATGGATAGAAAGACAATGGGCAAAGATAGATTGATAAATAGATAATGAACAGAGTTTGATAATACATGGGTTGAGATTATATGTGAAGCTTAACGTTATTACAGCTTAATGAATTTACACAACAGTAGAGCTCTTTTCAACATAATCCCCTGCTTTGTTTATGCAAAGTTGTGAGTCCATTGGTAAATATTACTACATAGGACATTATACGATGAAAATTTCAGATAATAACTACCTGTCAGACAACAGACTCATTTACCCACCCTCATATGTTTATAGGTACACACACACACACACACACACACACACACACATATATATATATATATATTGAGAGAGTGTGTGTGTATTACCCGTCACAAGAACACTGCTAATCTTTCCCATTTTCTCCCATGAGGAGCGTGAGTACGCTAATCTCTGCTATGTCTTACCAGCAAACTTTCCTATCCCTCTATATTTCTATCTTTCTATATTTCTATCTTTCTATATTTCTATATTTCCATCTTGCCAGTCTTTTTCTAGTGTGTTTACTGTCCGACGAGGACCAGCCGATTAGAATTTTACTCTGTTTTCTCTTTTCCACGCTAAGTTTCTGCCCATCTCCATTTTTGTTACTCAATTACTTGCCCGATACCCATTCAGTTAGACTCACGGATATGTCATCCTGCAGAGAACAGACATACCACACAAGCAATTCCGAGCTTATCTAGTGATCGACCTCTCTACGTCAAGATGCCCTTAGTCTGACAACATCTGTCCTGAGGGTTCATTCCCCAGGGTGTATCTTCCGATTTTAGAATTTCTCCAATTAGGCAGCTCGTATTGTCCACTGTCATATATTACGTACGTAAGTTCGCCAAAACGCACGCATATTAGATCTTTTCGAGACACTACCTATGATCCCTCGTGTGGAAACAAGTAAACAGGAATTCATAGTCATATATCAACTTACGACCGACAGATCCACGTCGGAGAGCAGATACGTCCCTTTAAGAGCTCAAACACACCGATCAGGGTGACAGGAACTTTAGTTATTGCAGTTCTCTGGCTTGACTCTGAATGACAGAAATGATCCTTAAGTTATTGTTAGCTTACATAGAAGGCGAAAACGATAAGATAAAAGAGCTGACATTTTGCTATAGGGAAGTAATAACGTTATGAAAGAAATTTTATGGACGACGTTTGTTCCTTATTCTTCAGAAAGGCGATGAAAATGTATATTAGGTTTAGGTAAATATATATTAGTCAGAGTACCTCATTTTGATCAGTGTAGATATTTCAATCCACGCTATAATGATGGTTTCACGCCCAGATAGTCTTGAGCATTACCCAGACGTAAGTCGAGGTTTGACTGTAATTAGAAACCGTCAACAAAAACTTCCATCAAAATTGCCTATGTATGTATGATGCGTACGGACTGCACCAATGGAGCTCGAGGGAAGCAATGATTACCGCAGATTGATCCCTTAGTCTGTGTCCTGCAGTATTCGCGTCTGTTTGTTTGTTTTTGTTTATTTCTGTTCTCTTTTCAAGATATAAACATTTTCAACATGACCCCAGCATATCATGCTGCCAAAAGATATTCAACGCATGACAGTTTCTATTGAGCGACTAACCGGACCTGTAGGCTTATGAATTGACGTCTCATCAAAGGCCTGAAGAACTTTTGCTGCGCAAGCAGGTAAGAGCCTTGGCATTATAAGGCGGTAAAGAATATTGGAAGCCTTCTGCCGATAACTATGATAATGGTTAATGTTTGCTATGATATTCCTTGATTTCTTCGTAGTTATCAGTGAGTTCTCGTTTCTTTGCATGGCTGTAACCTTATTTGATTACCTCTGCGGGGGAAGTTTATATATATATATATATATATATATATATATATATACATATATATATATATATATATATATATATATATATATATATATATATATATATATATGTGTGTGTGTGTGTGTGTGTGTGTTTGTGTGTGTGTGTGTGTGCGCGTGCGTATTCACTTATATTTAAGTGCTTTCTGAATGATTTCTTTGTTATTCACGGATAACACAGGATACAAAATATATAGTGAATAATTACAGATAAGAAATTAGGCAAAACTGACAAAAAGAGAGATGTTTCTAAAACTACAATCTACTGATACAAATTATTTTAAGGATTGCAGACGGATTTTCGACCAAATCAAAAACATTTTGCGTTTCAAAATAGAACAAAATAAGAAACAATCACCAAAAACTAATGAAGACTCGATATTAAAATAGAAAATAAAAATAAATAAATTACTTTTCAGGTTACGAAAAAAAAAAGAAGAAAAAAGCATGGACGCAAAGGAGCACAAAGTGGGGACCAATTCAGCATAAACTTACTTTGGAAATTGAACCCCAAACTAAAAACCTATCAAGGGGGTACTAAAAATATTTTTTGAGGGAACACAGTAGGGAGTGATGTTTTTTATTTCCAACCTTCAAGCTTCAAGCTTCATTGGTGTAACCTTTTCTTGTGATACATACATATCTAGCCAGCCAGCCGGCCAGCTGGTCCGACTTTTCTATGAGTTTTGAATGACGTTCTCTAAAAATCATGTTTATTGGTTATTGCATTAGAAACAGAAGGTTCGTTTAACAAAGATAAAGCGAAAAAAAAAGAACATGCATTGATTTGCAACCAACCGACATACGACTGACCCCCGATACGTTCCCCAAAGAGATTAAAACCCATCAATTTTGAATAACAGGAATTTACGTTATTGCAGTTCTATGTGAAAGGCAAACATTTCCATAACGTTATTGTTATATTGCAAAAGACAGAACAGTGTATACGTTATGTTTGTTTCGAGTTAGCCAGACAATGAGAGCGAGAAAGAGACAGTGAAAGAACAGATACCATACTGGATTGGGCTAATGACTCAGTGAAAGGAATGTATGGGGTGAAAAGTGTTCCTTTCTAATATGAAAGGCAACGAAGACGCATCTACAATATAGAGGTGTAGGTATATATATACATATATATATATATATATATATATATATATATATATATATATTTTTATATGTGTGTGTGTGTGTGTGTGTGTGTGTGTGTGTGCGTGTGTTTCTGCATGTGTGTCATGGCATCTTATGCTGTGCAGTGTGTTCATTACACTTTACCCTATAGTGATCGATTTACGCCAAGACGAAGCTACGTCCATGCTACTAGAACCTAACCCCGACGCAAGTCGACACATCAACATTTGAGAGAAAAATATGGTGTATACTTGGTACCAATCGGTTAACCCTTCGTTCTATCACATGTTCTTCTTTCTTGCTAAGTGTCCATCCAAATTCTATTTCTTCGATCTTTTTCTTCTTTTTTTTTTTCGTTTAAATAAATAAGACGGCGTATAACGATTGGGAGGAAGACGTTTAGTTTGAATCGAGACGTGTTGAAATTTCCACAGTGCAATCTACAACAGACATAACTAGAGGCACTTCCCGTAGTGCGTGGACATCGAACTTTACTGCTAGTGAGTTCAATCGTGATTGGATTCCCTAATAGTCTGACGTTGTGTCAGGCTAAGCTGGACTTTTCACAGAATTACTTTGCCAGCTTTCATGAAGAAGTATTCTTTGAACAGAATCCTTGATCGGCGTTCAAAGTTAGGATTTCAGTTACTTATTTCCAAGGCAGCACACCCTCCCCATTCTCTAAAGTTAAGTTTAATAAATATCAAAAAGTCAAAAAGCTTATTTTAAAAAGAGGAATAGCACGGTAAACACGTAAGATGTGTGGAGCATATTCCTCCAACTTCATCTTGTGCCAGACAAAGAACTTATCTGTAAATATCTCCTCCAGCACCGGAATTGATAAAAAAAAATACTTTGAAAACAGTAAATGAAAAAAGACACGGAAAAATATGCAACCAAGGAAATATTTACTAACGTAAAATGATCGAATAAAAGAATTCATTTTAATATATATATATATATATATATATATATATATATATATATATACACTCACACAAACAAACACACACACAAAGGAATTTGCCAATTTCCGAAAGTTCAATTTACCCAATTTTTTGAAATGGGGGAAAAAATCAAATAAGTTAAAAGCGTTTGTTCACACCCTCTCCCTCTCTGTCCTACATCCCAGTCCAGTACTTCTTTCTATCTCAACCTCTGACAAATCACCCTCTCATGTAATCATCACCAATTTGCCAAAAAAATAAATTCCCGATATAAATGAAGGGTAGTTGCTTCCTTGGTTCGCGTCACTGGTTTTGGAACTTTGGTCTTTCGAATCGTGGGGTCCGAAAAATAATGCTCTGACCCAGCAATATTCCCATAAACCTGTCATTATGAATCTTGTGGTAGAGTAACAACATCATCAATGGCATAGCTATAGAAAAACATAATTATTGTTCATAAACCTGTACTGTAAATGAGATTGCAAATAAGTGTATTCCATTTGAAATAATAAGGTTTTTAGAAGTGAAAAATTGTTTATTATTGTAGTCCATTGATTACAATCTAGATAATTAAATGCTGTAAGTAGGGGTTCACCAGGATAATCCTTTTTCAGAAAGGGATTCGAGTTTCCAAAGTTCGGAACCACTGCTTTACGCCACTTCGACTTTTCATTTCGAGGTTTCTAAAAGGATGTTCTACTTTCAGATATCACGGCGAAACAGTACTTATGTTTGTGCAAAACAAACAAACACTTCATTCAAATCTCTAATTAAAACATCTTTTCTAGAGGAAGAATGCTGTCGTGACCGATCACGATGACCCAATGGTTGAATGCTCACCTTCGGTACAGTAGGTGCTGAAACGTAAGATCTAGGATTGAGGAACCTCTTCCTGATGCAAAAAGATTACGGACAAATCACATTGGATATACTAGTTTTCGAAAGATCACCGAAATTATGCATTTTTGAACCAGGCCATTTCCTCGGTGGATAACAATTGGGTAATATCAGGTGCCGTAAGCAGAATGAAGCTTCGATAGGCCGGGCAAGCTGGGAGTGGGTCTCACTTACAATTGAACACATATACCCAAGCTGGCAACACCCACGATGAGGGTATAAGCAGAGAACCAGTAATAATAGTTATAATCAACGAATAGCCCTGTATCACTCGTACAGGCTAACACCAATAGAGCTAGAGGATTTAGATTTAGGACTGAAATTTGAATATTTACTCCTCATAATTTGCAGTGTAAATTTATACTAAATGAATCGTTTTGTTTGTGCAAGCTTGTTTTTTTAAGATTCAGACTTTTATCGATCATTGACCGAAAAAAAAGGTTAAAGAAGTGACTTATTCATTAATCACCCAATTTTCTAATTTCTTAATTGATCCCCCTAAAGGCAGCTACTAAAAGACGTGGGTCACGTAGTGGTTTCTTTGGAGTGAATAACCAGACCAGTCTTTGTATGAAAGCTTCTTTTCAATTACATTTCTTTTACATCACGTATTCTGCAACCACTTAGTCCACAATCCATTCTCTAGAGAAGTCCAATAGAGTGAGTTGATTCTTAGTAGGTAACCCTGTACTTTGGCCCTGTGTCAGACAAAGCAAAGAAAAAAGGAATATCCAAGGGTGACTACTGTATGTCCATAAAGCTTGTCTCCAAGACCTATTTGACGCCGTAGTGATACCAGTCCACTGGTGTAGACAAGTCGATCTTTAAATGTCGTCCACTAAAAATATCATTGTGCCAAACTTGGTGAATCGTGGTAAAACAGCCAAACGGCAGCTTCTTTCCCGCCAGTTTTCGAGACAAAACAAACGCTGATTTTTCAATGCAGGGGAGGTTGGTGTTCAAATCCAAGTGAAAAGAGTATTACTGCATAAATGACTGGCGCAACACAGTCTTCTCTCCTCATTTCCATCTTTGCACCGTATTGAGCCAAGCTTTGTCAATATCCAACTGCAACGAATTTGATTGCCTCTACTCAAAGCAGGTTGCTCTACCTCATTTGAATAATTGGCGGTACACAATCTTCGTACATCAATTTCCATCCGTTTTGTACGTCAAGTCAAAAAGGTATTTGCTCTATTCTTCGCGGTATTTTTTGTTTTTCTACCATGAATTCAAAAATGCACTATCACCCAGATAGCCTATAACTCTGTGAACGCCATACATTAGCAAAAATCTGAATGAAAATCAGTTGATATATAGCTACGATGCAAGAAGGTGCCTGAGTAAGTTTCGATTTTCCATATATTGGGCTTTAGCAATATTGCCCTCAATCGAAAAAAATCCGTCGGCCTATGACTCATCCTTTCATAAATTACCATTTGAATCAATTGAGAACTTTTAGAGATAATGGGTGGACAAATAGACAAACATGAGTGGATACATATACTTCGTGGTGAGAGATAACCAAATCCGACAGAAGAGGAAGAATCAAATAATAATCATGTTAGTATTTGAGCACCAACTGCGTTTGAACCTGATTTACGTAGGAAAGGTTTCAGTATTTTTATTGGCACTCACTTACTTTACCGCAACTCTACCTCCCGAAAGTAGAACATCCATATAAAAACATTTCGTACACATGAATGGTGTAAAACCAAAAAAATTGCTTTTATTTTATACATGAAGAAATTTAAGATGATCCAGGGCTCCCCAAATAAACTGATTTCAGTATCTGTCTGTTTTACGCTGAACGTAACACTTTACGATGTCTCTTAAACATTATTGATACCTTCGGACAGATTTTCCCTAACGGATGCCCCAAATAATTGTAATGACTCCCACAGGCACAGTTCAAAGCTATGGTGACATGACGTCTATCGTAAAGGCAAAGTGGTGTAAAGTAAATGTTTGTAAAGTGGGGATATATATATATATATATATATATATATATATATATATATATATATATATATATATATATATATATGTATGTATATGTTGAATCTCATGCAGACGAATTTTAGAATCAACAGTCATTTGTAAAACATTATCTGTCTTCTAAAACTTCAGAGTTCACTTATTCTTCTTCGAGAACAGTATATTTTGTAAAAAGATTATTTCAATTCATTCTTTAGTATTTCTAAAGCCATATTTTAATTTCTCTCTTATCTCCTCTTTCTAGCGTCCTTTCTCTAAATTCTTTCCTTTCTTCCTTTGTTCATGGGTGCTTCATTGTGATGTAATGGTGGAAAAGTGGTAGGTCTAGACGAGCCGTCAAATAGTAAGATTGAACCTCACTGGATGCACCATACTCGTGGCTTCGTTATAAAACTAAGGTACATTTAGTAGAAGAAAAAAAGAAAAAATCATCCGGAGCCTTTGTGTTGGTACCATAGTTCGCAAGCTGGCCGTGTAAATCATTGGTAATGACTTCAGTCTATTCTTGTAGCTTTGTACCTAGACTAAGCTATGCGTTGTAAGTGCAGATATTTCCCCAGTTTTTGAAAGTTCGCTTCACACCAGCTTCCACTTTTACGAAAAAAGGCAAAGTTGCAGATTTAGTGTCCAACTCCTATTTTGCAGAGTCGCTATAGAAGCAGCGCATACTCTCTTCCCTTCTCACTCTCTCCAACATCCCAGTCTCCTTTTACCTCCCAACACCTGACGATTCAGCCAAACATACCATCATCTCTATTTCTTAAAATTGTGCATGCTTTTACTCAATGAATAAATGGCTAGAGCTTCTTTTCTTTATGCAATTTTGACTCAATAATGCTGTATTTTCGGATAACGTGGAAAAAACTATAAGTTTTGTGCCCATAGACTTCCAAGTTTTCTATTGTATGTGCGTGTATGTGCTTTCTTTCTTTCTTTCTCTCTCTCTCTCTCTCTCTCTCTCTCTCCCATATATATATATATATATATATATATATATATATATATATATATATATATATTTCCATCTTGATTTCAAAGCAATATATCAGATGCTGAAATTGTTTTTAATGGAAGCTTATCCTTTTAATCAGAAAAAGATACACACATGTTATTGAAGATGGGAACCTTTCCTGAAACGTGTAGAGCATACTAATTAATCATTTATGAATTAATTAATCAACAAATAAAGTCCCCATATATTTTTACTCCTAAGTTTGCCAATAGTTATAAATGTGCGTATTGTGTGTGTGTGTGTGTTTCTGTGTGATCATACGTGTGTGTGTGTGTGTATGCATGCATGTGTATAGGTTTATCTGTACCATTCATACGGGTGGTAATGTGTTCGCGTGATACTCTTCCAAGGTAATGGAAAGTTTTGCGTCGCAGACAGACGGAAATAACCAAGTGATCTGACAAGTCGCCGCTTGTGAGTTCGATTCTCACCAAGTTCACAACAACTGTTGACTTTTTGAACTGATTCAAAGTTCTCTCCTTTCGGTCTGCATTCCTTCGATTTTTTTTTTTCATGTTTCCGTACTCCTAAACCATCAAATTGTTCTTTCTTTTTTCTTCCTCTTCCTGTCTTTCTTTATTCCCTTCTTTGATGTTTTTGTTTTCCTTCCTGTATCTCATTTTTTTCCTCCTCCTTCTCCCTCCTTTTCTTTCTCTTTGTCTCACAATCTTTCTTCCTTCCTATGTCCTCCGTCAGAATTCATTTAAGTGAATCATAACTTGGATGAGTTTGATTCCGTTTGACCCGTTGTTTCAACGAAACCTGGTACAGTAAACTCCCTTTGAAACGGCACTCGTTTTAACGATACCCATGACACACGCTCTTCAAAGGCACGTTTGTGTTTATATTTGTACAAAACTATTGTCGAAGATTTCATTTTTTCCCAAGCAAATTGAAAAGTAAATAATTTGCTTGTAGCGTTTTAATTTTAAATTGCACGCTATATTTCTAATTTGCATGCCATATTTATAATCCACCTGTTTTAATGGCAAATCGGTTACAACGGCACTCCTCGAGTTTGCCGTAATTAGGAGTCGACAGTATGTGCTTGCATTTGTGATAGATTTTGTTGATTTTTGATAATTTTCAATCTACTTTTCTCTTACTTGTTTTTTGCTGATTGTTTTTTGATTGTTTTTTGATTGTTTTTTGATTGTTTTTTGATTGGTAAGTGCATGTTTTAATAAGTTTGATTGCTTGAACTATGCATGATATTAATGTCTCATTACTCGGCAACTGTTTGTTCTATCAGTGAGACTGCATTATCTCATCTAATATATAATTTGAAAGCTGAATAAGCGAAAGAATGAATGAATACGGTCTAGGAAGAAGGGAGTATAAGAGAAAGAGGGGTAAAAAGTAGGAGGTGAGAATGAAAGAGTATAAAAGATGACGGGAGAAAAGGAAAAAGAGAGGGAAACAAAGATATGTACAGAAAGGAAGCAATGAAAGAAGGAAAGTAAAAGTAGGGATTACAAAGAAAGAGTATGAAAGAGAAACTGGCGAAAGAAGGAAAGGGAAAGAAACATAGATATATACAGGGAGAGAGGAGGGATATAAGAAAGGAAAGAAGGAAATAAATAAAGAGGGTAAAAAATAAATGAATAAAGGGGCTGAGGAAAGAAAAAAAAGAAAGGAAAAAGAAAGAGAGAACGGAATAAAGAAAAATGGAAGAAAGAAAGAAAAGAAATTTGAAGGATTAAACAGAGGACAGTAAAACGGAGGAAAAAAATTGGGGAAAAGAGAAGGAAAAAGTGAAAAAAAAGTGAGAAAAAGTAAAGGTAGTAAGGAATAAAGAAAGAAGAAAAGAAAAGGAAGGAAGAAGGGGGGAAATTGGAAAGAATGAAAGAAAGAAAAGAAGAGAGAAGTTGAAAAAGAAAGAAGAAGAGAAAACTCAGAAAAGTGAGAAAGTAAAATCGCCATGGTCTAAAATTAAAGAATGAGAAAAAGAAGAAAAGATATTCAGAAAAGAAGAAGTTTCTAAAAGAAAGAAAAACATTAGCCATAATGCAAAAAAAGATACATGAAATAAAAGAACCTGAAAGTATGTACAAGAAAAAGAACAAGATAAATAAGCAATATGTGAACAACGACTAAAAAATTAACATACTGAAAAAGTGTAAATCTACACATCTACAAAACATAGATATAAATCTACACATACACGTGTCCTGTGCAGGGGAAGGCGCCGAGGCGGTAGGTCCACTTTCGTCTTCAGTAGCCCATTGCTTTTACGTCTGGTTCCATGTCGAACTGACAACGACTGTGCGTCGCTCGGAAGCCCGTGCCTGACACCCGAGCCTCACTCTTCAAGTAATAGGCTTTCCTACATCCGACAACAACGATAGTAGCAGCAGCTGCTGCAACGACAACAGCAGCTCTGGTGAGAGAGGCAACAGAGGCTATAAACGCATAAGGAGCGAACGGTGGCGGGGGAAGAACACTGAGGAAAGTAGGGGGGGGGGACTGACAGATGGATAGAACGTTTAGCAAAGAGGTTCAGGCGCGTATCCAGAGGGGAGAGAGCGTATAAAGGGTCCAGACACCACTCTGCTCAGGTAAAGCAAAATTAACTTTTTTTAACATCTAGATTGAGAAATTTCATAAACAGATGGATAGAACAAGTTTCTGGCACGTATCTGGGATTGAGAGATCCAAGGGGTCCGGATCTCCCAAACGCAATCCTACTAGGGCAGAGCATAATTTAAGAAATAAATCAATATCAAGATAACTTTTCTTACTGAAAACAACGGATGATCACAAATTAACTTGGAAAACAAAACAACAGAGGCTATAAAACCATAAAGATCGAACGGTTAGGTGAAAAAAGATTAATGTTTAATGGTTGTGTTCAATGTCATCCTTATTTCATCTCTTCCTTTAATGTTGAAATCCTTTTTTAGTTTGGGAGAAGTAAAGTTCTTGCAGTATATTGATCTAGGAACATTGCCAGCACTTATGCATTTTTTCATTTAATTGAAAAGTATCTGTCAGAATATTCTTCGAAGTCCGATTTAGGGAAAGGCTTGTGGCCATGAAAGAGTTGGGCGGATAATCTCAGCTAAAGAATATATCAGTAAAAAATCATAAAAGGAGGATGAAGGGCTCTAACAAAATGATATAACGGCAAAGAAAGAGGTTCAAGTACGGATCAAGGGAGTGACCAAAGGTATCCATACGCCACCCACTAATCGGGAAAAGAACAATTAGAAAGATTAAAAACAAAGAAGGGTGTAACAGGTGGATAGGAAAAAAGGTGCAGATTCAGAACGAAGGGGTCTTTGAGGTCTGGATTAACCCCGCCATTGCTGAGGCAAAGTACAATTTTTTTTTGTAAATATCTGCATTAAGAAATTCACAAATAAAAAACGCTTTTTCAAAGTAATCCTGAATTAATCTTAAATACAAAACGACAGATATTATAAACACATGAGGAGCAAACAGCAAGTAAAAGCATAACCATGGAAGGAGTGTGTGACAGCCGGATAGAAAACCGTGTGAAAGGGGAGGCTACGGTACGCAAGATGAAGCAGGGACAGATCCAAGTGAAGGGGATCTAGGGGCTCTGGACCTCCCACAAGGAAAAATATAATTTCATTTTCTTTTAGAAATATCTACATAAAGTCTTTTTTTTAATAAATAAAAGCACAAATAATCACAAGCAGGAAATCAATTTTCGGACTTATAAATAAAGATTATCCAGTTTTTTATCTATTATAAATAAGATGTATAAAAAACTGTTTACCAAAGCTGCTATCACAACATTTAGTACAGGTTTCTCCAGTTCCCAAGTTGGTTCGGCTGACTTGCTGGCTGGCTGGCTGGCTAGCTATGTATGTATGTATATATATACAGACCGAACCAATGTAGCTAAAGGGCTTGATATATACACATTCACTCCTTAAATAGCTTATTGAATGATCACCCAACACAGCATGCTGTCAAAAGACTTTGGTCACGCGACTATTTCTATCCAGCGACTAACCAAACTTGTTCCATCTCATTCTTTACACATCTGTATTCATTAGTTCCATGGCGAATGGAACGCCTTGCTAAGAGGTTGATACAATCTGGAGGATTGAAATGATAATAATGTCGATTACATAAACCACAGAGTGTCTAGAGAGCGCATAACTCTCCTATAGTAACAAAAAACTGAATGAAATTTATTCCAGATAAAGCTACGATATAGGGAAGTAATAGAAAAAAATCCTGGATCAGCCCGAAATTTAATCAACTCTCCCTTAGCCTATGAAAAATCTCCTCCCAACAAGATGTTATGGAAATTCAATGAGATCTTTCAGAGATATTGTGTTGATAAAATTGAATGAATACAAATGGTACAAAAGAATTAAATGTATTGAAATCGAGGAAAGAATTCCACACCAAAATTAAACCAATTCTCCCTTACCCATGACAGATGTTATTGAAATTCATTGAGAACTTCTAGAGATATTGTGTGAACATCTAAATGTTAAGCAGGAGAGGTAACTGTAAAAGTTTCTAGATCTGCCCTAAAATTTGATCAATAATTCCCCAACCCATTATCCCAAAAATGACAGTGAAATTCATTGAGAACTCTTCGGTACATTGTGTAGATATGTAGTTTCGATGTAGGGGAGGTACTGTAAAAGTTCCTTGAACTATCATTTGTTCGATTCTTCTTTAATCCATCTTCCAAGAAATCTGATTGAAGTTCATCGATAACTCAGAGGTATTGTCAGCACATCTAACTCCGATGCTGGGGAGGTAATTGTAAATTATCACAGTTCAGCCACTAAATTTAGTAAATTCTTCCTTAGCCAATCAGCCCTTCTTCAACAAAATGTCATTGAAATTTCTTGGGAACTTTTGGAGATATTGTGTGGGGAGTCAGCCAGCCAGGAGAGAAAACAAATACACCTTCCAATTCTGTTGGTATAATTAGATGATGGTAATAGGAAAAATGAAGAATAAAGCAGTGATGTCCTCTTTGCCTGCGTCTGGGAGAGGAAAAAATAAAAGGTTGTCTAATTAACTGCCACTAAATGAATTTTCAGCCATACCAGTTCTACAGCCCAGCTACGAATGGTGACAATTCCATCAGTCATAAGTATGCAGTGTGGCGCAAAAAATTTGATATTTTTTGCTCTAAACAAGTTACAGTCGGTTAAACATAGAAAGAAGCACAAAGAAGTCGTCTGTAACTTCAAGTGGAAGGGTTCATTGGTTTCAGGGAAAGCAAACTGTTTAGTTTATTTTGTGCTACCCTATATAGTCAAAATGATCGCTGGATACAGAAGACATCAACTGAGCTACTACCCAAGACAATGGATCTCCATGAAATCTTCAAAAGCAGAAATCAAGCAAAGAATCACTCAAAGTTGGCAAGCTTTTGGTAGAGCAAGATCAACCTTTAAAAACCGGAAAATTTCATTTATCCAAAAAGAAGAAGAAGTCTACAACAAATGCATCCCCCCGATAGTCATCTATAGAGCTGAAACATGGGAACTGACCAAAAAATTGGCCTTCAAACTGGAAGAGGATCATGCTCAGCATCACTCAGAAAAGTTTCAGTACATTATCTTCGAGAAAAAAAAACATAAGTCCGAGATATCATAGAATCAATTAGAAAAACTCAAATGACAATAAGCCAGTTATGTTTCAAGAACGACAAATAAACTGTGGACATACAGTGTTGATCTCTAGAGCCATATGCAATACCTTGGCTTATAGAATATAAAATAGCGTGACGAACTAGACGAATTCAAATAGTACCGCCTATGATACAGCGAATCTTGGGGGAGATCTATGTCCAACGACAGACGCTAGAAGGCTACTGCTGCTGCAGCTGATGATGATGATGATGATGATAATGATGACGATGAAGTTAATGGTTCAAATAATTGCAGAATTTGACAAGAATATTGATATGAGTTCCGAGGAACAGACAGGAGAGCTGATCCCCAGGTAACCGTAAAGTTTTGTATATTTTGTTTGATGAAGTATTGTAAATCGTCATTACTTTTTTTTCTACCACTATTTCAGTCTTAATTGTTGTTGCTTTTTATCGTAACTAATCATAAGCTTGTTACCCTTTAAGAGTGATAAAAAACAGCATGGATCGAAAAAAATAAGGTCCAAGAGAGAATTAAACTCACGACCCTCTATGCTAGAGAGTACTCACTACTGAAGGGTACTCAGTTTGAGTTAAGTCACGATAAAAATTAATAGAAGCAAAAATTAATGATAAAGTCTCATGTGAACATACAATCAATTATCAATGGATAGCAGTGTAAACTGCTAAGACATTTTCCTCACGTTGTGAAAAAAGATAACGATGGAAACGTTTGCGTCATCTCAATATATGGACGCATATACATCACACATTTGTAAGTAAAGTGAAGTTTAAGCTCATCGGAGGATACGACAATAAGCAGGTGTTTCCTTATTTATATGCAAATAAATATATATTATGGATTGCACCTGTAACGTATTTTCTCAAACAGCGCAACGGTGAAATAATCATCTGTAAAAAGACAGGTCTGATTAGTTTATACAAAGGTGTCACGTAACCTACGTCTTTGGGCTGCAAGTTGTGCTGGGAGTCATCAATTAAAAAATGGGAGAAAAACTATTGGACACCTATTGGAGGTGGTCAAAAATATTTTAATTTTCAGCGCCTTTGCCCCATTAGTGCAGTCTGTACTCATGATACATACATCTATACATACATAGCCAACTAGACCAATTCGAAAACTGTAGAATCCTATGCTGATTGACAGTTTTTAATGTGGGGAGTAAATTAGTTAAGGTCTATATAAAACGATACCGTAAACACTTGTCGTAACGCCACTTATTTTAATGGCACTATTTATTGACAGACGCGTTCTAACGTCAAGTTTGTATTTATATTCTCACAAAACCATTGTCAGAGATTTCATCTTTCCACGAGCAAATGGAAATGGAAATGATTTTCTTTTGCCTTATTCTTCAGACTGCATGACGCATTTTAGTCCATCAAATTCGTCATAACAACATTTTCAAAATAACGATGTAAAATATGGGAGGTGTCGAGTGGTGTGACACTTACCAACATTGGAAACGTGGGTTCATTTGCCTTTGTATATTGTTCATTTCAAAAGTTATGCATTTTTTCTATTTTTGGTGCTTGGGTTCGGGTTCGCACTTGGTGTAATATAAGGCTAAAAGGAGCCCCAACGGACGTTATTACAACCTGTCAACAGATAGTATCAGGAAATAAACTCTTCAAGGGTCACGAAAAACAGGTTATACGATAAACAGTTGATTTATGGAAAATTTCGATCGGATTTCTAAACATTCTTTCGCTTTTTTTGCTGGTTTTCTCTCGTAATAATGACCCTTTCTCTGGACCCATTGTGTTAGAATGGTGTAGGAAAACGTGTTCATTCATCTGTGTATGACGTTTAATTCACAAGTTATGCGATTTTTACTCTTTCTAATGTTCTAGATTAGAACTGCATTTGGACTGACATTATGCTTGGGAACAGGAAAATCATAGAATATACTCGCCATGGATTGAGAAGACACAGATGTCAAAAAAATTTTAGTTTGGGGAATGTTCCCGTGAATCTACTTATTGACTGGACTAACAGCTACTCATGTAAAGAGAGAAAATTTTCTCCCGGTAGTGCTAAGTAAAAAGAAAAAATCTTTTGAACAGTAACACTTATAGCGTAGGTTGCAGATGTTTTCAACTCATTCCTTTGTTAGAAAATACATACATCAACTTTTCAGCAAGTATATAAGCGAACTTATGTAGATTTCAACTCAGTGTGCTTTTTATGCTGACATGGTATGGAATTTCGTGTTTACCAAAGTAAAGAGCAAAAAAATGTTCATCCTGAAATTCATAAACAAGACGATGAGCGTCTGCAGTGGGGGTGCAAACAAAGCACCTTCCCTAATCCCCTGGATCAGACCATCTAATCGCAAGCAAGGAGTTTGAAAGTAGTAATCTTATTGTCAATGACGATAAATGCTGCAGCGAAATTGTTTCACTCAACCCAAAATTAATTCCCCCATTAAAAAAAACTGTGTTGTCAGACCCTGGTACTTGTGCCATCATGTCAACCTGGGTCAGGTCATGCGTCTCTGTCAATAATCAAATACATCATTTGATTCTGGATCATGCAGTGGATCGTACTTGCTTACACTATGATGGATGGAATGTCTATCGTGTAACAGGGATGCCACTAAGGTAGGTACCGAATGTGCTGTTTTACACTCCCAGAATTATACGCCTTTGCTTCCCCCTGGAAGTATGTAGCATACGCCTAGGTTCAAGGTACCTGTGATCTTGATTAAATTTTCAACAACGTGTTAGACACTCAAGCTTTGTTACAATCACCGAAGTTGAGCAATGTCGAGCCAGGTCAATACCTTGATCGGAGTCTGAGAATACTAGGTACCCTATGGAGCTGGAGATCATGTAGATATCCTCCCGTGACGATGCCGTTAATCTTCCTTGAGAGGGAACCAATCTCTACGCTACCCTTAATGACGCAAGACAAAACTTCCCTCTCTGAAAGTTTCGATGTTTTTGAATAGTAATAAGAGTATCAAAATGGTATTAGAGCCTCTTGCAAAATATTTTTGGTTGGGTGAGAAATGATAAACTGCTGTCGAAAACATTATGCTCATGTTGAAAAAGCTTTTGTATTGATTCCGTCTCCGTCTTGCTGGGAGCCATATTGATATCATCATTAGCCTTCAAGTGTGCATCTTCAAATAAATATCCTCCCCCAAAATTCTTAAAACCTCTCTATCAAGAGCGTCACGGATCTAATACTTTTTGAATTTGTCTACTTCATCGCATCAGCTTATTTTGAGCTGGCTGCAATTTTGCATATGATCTCAACAGAACCATATCGAATGTTACAATATCCAGAAGTTGTCAGTCGTTCTTGCAACATTGCCAACCCATTGCCATTTTATCTTTTCGATGAAACTATGATATCTCCCGTTTTTATCTTTGATATGCTGTGCTGTCTGCTGATCTTTCCAAGTGATGCTGAGTATGATTCTCCTCTCTGCACATTGCATTGTTCTCAGTGGAAGCGTAACAAAATGCTTGTCTAAAAAGATTATAATGGTAAAGTTTATGATGAAGATGATAATGGCGTGGAATGGCGTAGTAATAAACAGCGGGGAATTAGGGAGCTTAGTTCAAGACAATTTACATTCACTTCGAACTCATGCTATTGGGAATACATCTCTTCTCCCGCGAGCAGTTGTCAAATAGCAGCATGGGGAGGCTACCAGTCTAGGAGGAGGACAAGTCGAGATACAAACCCGTTGAGAAAGCGACAAGAGACCATGATACTATCCCTCTAAAGAACACAAGTGGCAACGAATAAGTCGAACCATGATTGCCTGCGTCCTGAATGGATATGGCACATACACGGTGAGATAGACAGAGAGATAGAAAGAGATGGGGACAGACTAGCAAACAGAAGAAGAAGAAGAAGAAGAAGAAGAAGAAGAAGACTGTAGGAGAAAGAAAATGACAAAGGGAAGACCGATATGAGCTCGAAGAAGGGAGAAATAGATAAATAAAAGTGACTATATCTATATGAGTAAGAAAGAAGACAAAAAAGAAAATATCGGAAAAAGGGAGAAGGAAAAACAGGACGGAGAAAGCCAGGAAAAAGAGGAAAACGTCGATAGACTAAGAGGATAGAAGATGTGGAAGGAAGGGAAATTAAAGGGTTGAAGAAGACAAATACAGATGAAAGAGGCCAAAGCCAAGAAAAAAGATGAGGGAAAAGAGGAAAGAGGGGGAAATACTGATAGACAAAAAAAAAAGAAGGTACGGAAGGAAAATAAAAGAAAGAAAGGTGATACGTAAAGAGAGAGAAAAAAAGAGAGAAGAAAAAGGACAGAAAAAGACGCGAAAGATGGAAAGCTTAGGAGAAAGAAAGGAACGAAGGAAGAAAAAAATAGAAAGAAAAGAGGACTCGTCCCTTTCTGAAATCAACACTCCTACTACGATAAGTCGCTACAAGTAGATGAGGTGAAGTCACAGATGTGATAACAATGGGAGTAGTAGTCACAATGGTTACTACTTGAACTGTACCTTACGCAAATAACAGATTGTACGAAGTGTGATAGTAGTCACTGATACGAACCGTAAGAGAAGGACTTGATATTTTTAAGAGAGACTTTGCGAGATTCTCGTTGTATTAATGGCGCCCTCAACTCATTTTAAGCAATATGTATGGAAATATATATGTGTGTGTGTGTGTATGTTTGTGTGTGCATGCGCATATGAGTGTGTGTGAAAGAAACAAAAAGAGGATGTGTGTGTGTGTGGGTGTGTGTGTGTGTGTGTGTGTGTGTGTGTGTACAGCCATGCATCGACTTGTGTCCGGGATGCAACTCAACGTTAGCAAAAGTCGACATTATCTGGGGATGAAGTGAGATATACGCACAGCAAAACATGATAAATACATAAACATATTTACCTAAACCTCTATAATGTATATGCATCGTCCTTGCTTTTCCGCAGAAGAAGGAACTCATGTCATCCATTACGCTTCATTCACTTCAGTCATTACCCCCTCTTCTTCTCGCTTTCCTTGTCTGGAGAACTCGAAAAGAACTGAGCCCATACACTGCGTTCTGTTTGGCAAACTAACAATAACGTGATAAATATTTTTGTCATTCGCAGTGAAGCCATAGAAGTGTGATGACTGATATTACGAGTAATTGTTTTTTAAACTCTCATGGGGACGTATCTGTGATCAGATGTGAATTGGCAAGTGAATACACACACACATATATGTACGTATATGTATTAGAAATCTATCCAGAATGTGCTGACAGCTTGCAATACTATGAGGTGCAGAGTTTATTACTTTCAGATTAAATCACTCACATCTACACAACATAAATCTAAAAATCTTTAAATCTCCTATATCTATGTAATTTACAGTATCATTTATCTTTTGATCATTAAAGTTATCGTTCAATACATTATTATCTATATATCTTGATACACTTCCTTTTGTGTCTACTTCTAGCAATTAATTCGATCGTTGTTTTTTTGGTTTTTTTGTTTAGAAGAAGTTTATCCTCAGAAAATCAATGAAACTGAGTTTTTCTCCCGAAAAAAATAGCAATATGTGCTGTGTAGCAAATCGGTTAAAGGACAAAAATTCCCACTTATTTATCGTAGGTGTATTTCCTTTCCTTATATTCCCAGATATATTTGGATAATGATCATCTATTCATGTATCATTTTGAAAGGATTTTTTTGTGGTTATTGATAAATAAACAACATCATATCATTTTCATTAGAATATATATGGATATATATGTATGTGTGTGTTTTTGTGTTTGTGTTTGTATGTGTGTGCTTGGATGTTTGTGTGTGTTTTCTTGGACTAAAATCTTTAGGATTTCATCTGTAGATTGCTCGGACCTGTGTTAAGAAGAACAAACCGGGACAATTTGCAGCTTTTGTGAGAAATGAACAACGTCACAGAAGACAGTGTTTATCAATTTGGAACTGTCCAAGGGATTTGAAGGAGTGTCACATTAGTTGCTGGCGAGAATCCTATTGTTCATGGACTCGTTCCACAAACTATCTTGAATAAACATCCTGCCGTTTAGTTTTTATCGTATAAAGCTCCGAATGTTCTTAAGTGGGTTCACTCCCGCAAATTATATATACATATATACTCAAACTAATATTGAAAATACTTACACATGGATTTAAAATCTCTGTAGTTGAAAAAGACAGGCTTTAGAAGCAGCTATTCAACAAAACACTATATGCACACATTAAATCAGTTTATAAGGAAGACATCAGGAAGCAATAAATAAACTTTGCTTATCGTACGTAGACTATGACGAAGTCTTTGAATCATTACATAGAACAGTCTTCAACTCAATGAAAGAACAAGATATGAATGAAGAGAATATGAAAGTAATCGAGAATATTTGCAATAAGTGCAATAAACAGACTTCATAAAACTACTTACAAAATCGAGATTGGAAAAAGAGTGAGACAGGAAGATATAACATCACTGTTTACAATGAGCCTTCAAAGCAACTCTTGAAAACCAGACAAGGAAAACACACGAATAAACATAGACGGAGAATATTTAAACAATTCAAAGTAATCTGAAGAAGATGCATGAAAAGCAGAAACAGCTGAGGTTTTACAAAACATGTTAAGTGATTTAAATAGAGAAACCCAAAACATGGGGTTAAAGATGAACAAAAGAAGGTCAAAAGTAATGTTCAATGATTAATTTTTTTAAAGACCATAAGAATCGACAGGAATACATTCACCAAGGCCAGCCAATATAGGTAGAGAAATACCACAGAGATTAAATAAGATTGCACATAATGATTGGCAGGAAAACATTTGATATGAATAGTCATACTGAATGCTACCAATGTGCTTAGAATGTAAAATATATAATCATTGCATAAGGCCAGCCATGACATATTGGTGCAAAACCTGTAAAATCAGAGAACCATTCGGAAATATCACAGAGGGCAACGAATAGAGTGAGGTTTGGAATAAGTATTAATGATGGAAAGGAACAACACGATAGCCAGGTTGGGAGATATCGTACATGTAATTAAGCGACAAAAATGGAGATGGCCAGGGCACCCAATGATGGGGGGAGAACAGATGGAGCAAAGTGCTAATGATCGTTGCTCGTGCGACAGTAAACGCAGTTGGAAAAGAACAGGTACAGAATGAGGAGACAAACTGCTAAGACACTGCAGAGAGTAGAATAACCGTGCTCGCCATAGGAGAAAATGGGAAAGGACTTTGTACAGCGTAGGACTTTTGACAGGTGATGATGATGATGATGATGATAGCAATATATGAATATATATACATATCATTTTAGCACCCACGGTTGAACTTAGACTTTCGCAAAGTTACGCCAGACCTTTAGTTTGTCATGACATTATCTTGCATAAGATCTCTGGGGATACATGTTTTGAGTCATGATGCCAGTTCATTCCAATGAGAGTTTTTAACAGATTCTACGATATCCTTTGCTATTCAATATACTGTACTATCTTGTGATCTCTTTGGGTGATATTGATTATGATTTTTGTCCCCTACACTTTACATAGTTCTTAGATTGTGGGCCAATCTATTGGTTATATTCTTATGTTCCAGCTCCATGAGTGACAAAAAAATCCACATTTGAAATTTTAGAAGTATACTTAGTCTGAATAGAATTATTTTATAATCTCTTTGTTTCACTATATATCTATCTTACTATGGGCTTACATACTAAGCTCTCTTAGTATAATACAAGACCAAATAGGTGAGAAGGTTTAGGAACGTTGCGTAGCGTCAATCGAAGAGCTTATCCTGTCAATAATATCTACATTTAGATAGAGATATTTATGTAATTCATGTCTCTATATTTATATTTATTCATATCTCTGTTTATATACGTATCTTATTAGTTAATATAAAATATATACTAAGCTTATTTGATATGACATAAGATCAGGTAGGAGGAAAGTCTTAGGAAGAATGCACTACACCAATACTTGAAGTGGGAAGTGCCAAGCTATTTGGAAAATTCATATTCAAAAGTTCAAAAATTACGTAGAAAGATTGTATTGCGTCAATCCTTTGGGTAAAAAAACTTGAACCAGCATTTGCAACACTGGCTATTCACCTGTACAAAATAGAGGTGCGTATTGACTTTTGTCGTGGCTATTCTGTGTACCCGTTCACAGTAATATTGATAAAGCTATTTTCCAAAAATAATAATTTAATAATATTGAATGTTGGAATGAGTACTAATGAAAGAAAGCCTAATAGACTCCAAAATAGCTGTTCACTGTACACTTTGGTAAATGGGTAATGTGTATGAGAATAAACACACACACACACACACATACACAATAGTTCATCATGCAGTGATATATATCGATCCCCAGTGATATTTCACCTGCTCAGGAAAGTAGCCACCAGATCAGACACATCGCGCTAATTCATTCCATCATGTTTAGGCTCTGCAACAATATAATACATTTTAAAATGATTACTTGCACAATACTTTCAGTGAAATAGCATTACGTACATTATACTAATAATTGGTTGCTGATATATAAGGAACTATGATTCACATTGATGTGTAATCTCATATACAGCCAGATTTCTTTCATAATTTTCCATTTATCTATCAGTTCACATAATGTTTTACTCATTATGAATGGCAAATGCCAGCAACTCCAAGTACTGGAAGCTTTCATCTCTATTTATACTTTGTTATAAAGACCTCGTATTGTGATGTTTTGAGCAGCAAACAAAGTATTATAATTAAAAATCAAACTGAATTTAGTACAGCACAAGTTCAAATATAGACATGGGATAATTGTATTACGCCAATTTTGTAAATCAGAGAGGCATTCTCGATTAGAAATATAGACATTATATATCGTGATATACATAAATATATACAGGTATACCCGTCTTCCCAAAAGTTCGCTTCATACCACTTTTTACTTTTACGTCAAGGAGAAATGGAAATAGCGAAAAGCGAAAATGTTATTTAGCATTGGCTCTTCGGCGAGTCATAATGGACACAGCGCACATCCTCTTCCTCTCTCTCTCTCTCTCTATCTATCTATCTATCTATCTCTCTCTCTCTCTAAATATATATATATATATATATATATATATATATATATATATATATATATATATATATATATTACACCCCAAATTCTGTACCTCCGACAAAACAAACCTCTAAAGACTTGGCCTAACAAACCACCATCATCACTTTTGCTTTTTCTGGCAAGCAACCACGAAAAATTGATGTAAAAAAATCAATCTAACTGCATTGAAAGCTCAAAGTGGTCCTAAGACAGGAAAGCAGGGCGTGTAGTCTTATAATAATTCACCAATGTCTGTCCGTATACGAGAGTGGAACACGTAAAGAATATCGAATTCATTAAATTGTCAACGGTCTATGAGACAAGCTCGCTAGCCATTGTTCTACGTCAGATATTTTCCAAGTTTTGCTTACACTGGCATCAGACCAAAATAATGTCGTACTCAATGAAATTCGAATTTACTCCAGCAACAAATGTCTGCATAAATGTTAATTAATTTCAACTCAGTCTCGAGGAAGGAAAAGGCTAGACGAAGTGATGAGTCAGCTGTTGGCTTATATTATTTCATCAAATTCCAACTGGAGTTGACTTTGTTTTTCTACTATAACAACAGCAATCCTCGCTTTATTTATGGAAGTGAATTCTTCACTGTTTGTTCACTCCGACAGGTTAAGCCAAACGGATAGATAAGATGAACATTTCCAAACAGTGATTTGCAATCCCGACCAAGCGCTCGGTCGGCTGCTCAAACAAATTTACAAGTCTTACATGTCTATGAAAATTTTAGGTTTATTTCGTTCTTCTGAATAATTAAATGAACACATATATATTCAAAATATATTGAATCGCCGTAATCCCACGAACGGC
>OY735211.1:52114345-52249345 GCA_963457665.1 Thysanoteuthis rhombus
TCCGCGACGTCCGTGAAAGAGAGGTCCAGTGAATCATGGAGAAGACATATGTCCAGCCATGGACACTGAAAAGCTGATGATGATGATGATGATGATGATGATGATGATGATGATGATGATGATGATGATGATAACGTAAAAACAAAACATCTTATATGACGTCAAACGATCATGAAAAAAATAATATAAGATGGGTAATTTTAGAGTTTATATTTGATCATCTGCCAACTATGAAAGATTTGGTAGCTGCTGCCGTATGTGTAAAGGCTTCCTAAGGCAAAACAGATGCTAGTACGCGTCTCACCTAGAGTTTATCCTTCAAGTCCAGTCCGACTAAGGGAAAGTAACTACAATTAAGATGAATTGAATATTAATAAAATATTAGTATTAGTACTTGATAATAAAATGATGTACCAATAGGACCAATCTGAATTACTACAATGCACACATTACTAGCAATGTGCATTTATTGTCATACTTATGGCATCAGATAATTATCTTACGTTTAACTTGATAAATTGAATCTTTATTCGATTTTACCTTGAGATCAGTTTGATATTCAGGAAGTGTATAACGTGAACAACAACTTGCAGAGCTAAATTCTATTTTTGATATTCAATAAATGTACAATGCAAAAGCGAAATTATTAATTATCGCCGTCATTTTTGACAATGAGGTTAAATTTGTTTATTTATAACACAAATGCATATTTTAAACGTAACCCATTATATATATCATTGCATATTCACTTATGACTTTCAAACTATTCAGTGAGTTTAGACTATATAGTTATCCTCTTTCCTGGGTGGAAATGTATAAATTCTAAAACTAATTGTACTATGAAATCATAAAGGGCAAGTAACTCCGTTATCTTTATGGTGGTGATGTGCATTTATACGTCGAATAAGTTTTTTCCACTCACCGTAATAATTAATCAATTCAATTTATTGAAATATGTCTCGATGTGACAAAACCTATGTCAATGTTCAATGACAGTGATGACAAATACACGCAGAGATTGTCTTAGGCGATGTTCTCTAAATTACAGTAAATTCTCGTGTAATGTCACATTGCACTATTTAATGACTGTTACGTTCTAACGGCACGTAGGTTTGTTTTTCTCTCAAGATTCTTGTAAGGGATATGCAATAGTACATGAAGACCAAAACATTTCAATTTATTAATTTTATTTGCAGACCGGTTGTCCGTACATAGAACATTAGAATATGAGTGTCAATACTCCATTCATTTTTTTTTCATTATCAATACATTTCGTATAAAACCTACCCGTTATAACGCAAATCTCTAATAATGGCAAACCTCAAAAGTCAGTTAATATGGAATTCTACCGTAACGCGTCTGATTCAAATTGAAGCTTCGACTCACTGTTGAAATGTGACTGAATGATTAAGATGAAACTTTAACTAAAAAAAGAGAGTAAACATGTACAGTATTCAGAGAATGATAAAATCTACTGTTAGTTCTTTTTGCTTTAAAATTCTTCCCAACTGAAACGTAAACGAGGCTAAAAAAAAATTTTGATGGAATACCGGACAGACGTTTCGGATAAAATTGCAGGAAAAGTTTATTTGTATTTCCTTCGCAGACAAAACAGACAGGAACAGAATTTGATTCGGGAAGATTCCAGACTGAAAATGGAGAAGTGAAGAGAACCATATTGCCTTTTGATATATTTCTAAGAAGCAGAGACGACATATTATTGGATACATGAACATTATCCAAAAAGTTATAATCATCATAGTCATCATCAGCGGCAGTAGCAGCCTTTTAGCGTCTATCGTTGAATGTAGACCTTATTCAATATTCTCCAGACGTTTCTATCATTGGAGTCGTGGAAATAATACATTCTGAAGTTGTCCACTTCGTCATGACATCATCTTTTACATATTAAGCAAACGATCTCTTAGGATCAACGTTGTGAGTTATGATGTCCAGCAGTTGTCCAGCATTATTGAAACATTACCATCCCATAGCCATTCGAGTTTTTTTAATGGATTCTATGCTCAAAATCACCTTGGAAGACAGTGCAGTGAATCATATGAGATACGAGTCAGAGAATAAAAATCCTCCAGAAGACATGATCAATAAATATGGATCATGTTTTTTTTTCTGAAATCATATGTTTATTTTGAAGCATCCTCAAGATTTTCTCTTTTCCGATATACGTTGGAAAGAGAGGAGATCTGACAACTGATAAACCAAATTTCAAAACAAAAAAGAAAACAATACTTCTTTATAAACGTTATATGGTAGATCCAAGATGTCTGATTGTGATTAGAAGAGATTTATCCTTCGTGCTTATTGAATCAGTAGTAACCAACAGACAAAAATTTTGTTTCACACATTATGACAACCTGCAAAGCACCGGGTCATGGATTAGTTTCAGGTAAAAGTAGGTCTTATATTTTCCGGGAGTAAATTAGAATTTTGAACAAGTTATAACTTACTCTTGATATATAAAAGGTCTGTAACAACATAAGATAACATTCAATAATTGTTGTTTAGAATTAATTAAATTTGCCTTGGCGATTTAAGTTTCTCGTTGGTAGTTGGTTGAATATGGGTTTTTATGTTCGGAAAGTAATTACATATTTTCAAATCATAATCTCGTTTTTTAACTCTTTTGACGAGACTTCAGTTTATATCACTTCACAAACGTTTCACATTGCCGGCATCGTATACATGAAACATTCTTTACCCTTCCAAAATCCATAAAGTAAGCAATACTGAATATATTGCTCTTCAAAGTCTATCCATAATAAGTTTGAACTTCACTATGCCGTAGAGATGATACATTTTCGCACAGAATAGATAACAAACAACATTCATACCATTTAATCCGTGTTCTGCCTTTGTTGGTTGGAGTATAATTTATAGCTGTGAAATACGTTATTACTTTCCCAATCTAAAAATTACTTTCTAGACGCCTTGATATTTTCTAGGTGGATAAATCAGCTTTTTGACAATACATTCTCTTCCAAATGGATGAAGGCATTGAAAATGATTTTGAATTTTAATTTAATTATAATCGCCTTACTAATAAACTAAATTTTGTTGGGGCCTATCGAAAAGGACACAAAATGATTATGTTTACACCTTACTTGTTTGAAAGTGAAGTGTTTCATCATGGTGTATAATACATGGACTTAATTAGGGAGGAAAAATTAATCTACGATTGGCAACAGGTCAGGGATCTTTGAATTTAATTAAGAATAAAGTTTTGCCAAGTGCGAGAGGATTCAACCTTCCGATATTGGCCAATGATCAGATCTGCAGGTTATTTCGAGAAATGAGGAAAATCAATCGGGAAAACCTTGATTAGGTTTCTGTAATCGATGATTTAGCACTCTGGTTAAGATCTATAACGCTATAGATTCTTGAATATACATACATATATATACGTGTGCATGTGTGTGTGTGTATGTGAATTTTTTATTTTTCAAAGCAGAAATAGGAACATCTTATCAGTCAATCCGTAAATTTTCCCTAGTGTCCACGATCAAGTACCACGCAAGTTATTTTTAATTTGATCAATATTTCCTCAACAATTCCAACACCAATGGAAATATACCTTTGATATGCCTATATTTAATTTGTTTTTACAGGAAAATTTACTGAACTTAACATTTGAACAATCAATGACTTAAGGCATAGTTCTTTCAAACCTGAGGTGTCTACTTTTATTTTTGCATATATATATATATATATTGGCGATTTTACTGAGACGTCAAATTCCTCTAAAAAGTCCAAATAAAATTGTTTTCATAACCAATTCCTCTTTAAACTGAGTGAATCTGACTGAAATCCACAGGCTTTTGAAAGGTTCGCTTATTGAACAAGCTCACGAGCCCCAAGAGTCCACGGATCACAGGTTCGGAACTGTTAGTATAGTATGTCTTTTTTTTCAATTCAGAAATGGTCACCTTAAATTAAGCTCGAGATACATTGATTAGTGAGAGACACAACTGATATATATATATATATATATGTATATATATATATATATATATATATATATACCAGTTTCAATTTTATGGGTTAGTTCATGGCTACTTCTCATAAATTAGCAAATTTTGAGTAGTCACGATACTTACTTGAAAGTTGAATTTTTGAAGTAAATTATATATATATATATATATATATATATATATAAACATAAACGCTTTAACTTAATTTTTTAATCATGTTCATTAACTATCAATGTCTAGACTGTTGCTTCTCAGCGCAAACAATCATATCATTAAGACATGTATGTATAATCCGATGGAATATGAATGTTTCATATTATAAGAAACTGTTTGAAATGACCACTATGATTTTTGCACGGAAAATGGGTCTTTTGGCGTAAACTGCCTAAATAGAATAAAAAATTGAAGAAAAGTGGGGCTACCGTAGGAATAGAACCCTACCCAAGGCGGAATTGAAACCTTCACCCTATATCCGGAGGCCGATATGCTACCTCTGGACTATAGGACTGGCTGGTCAATAAGGTTAAATTTTAGCGATACATCCATTTACACAGAAATTCCTCATCCACCTTCCCATTAATACAAATTCATAATATCATTATTTAATCATCAAAGTATTTGACTTGGCTTTCTATTATCTTTCGTAACCTTTAAGCTAGGTTGTTTATTCCATCATCAATTCTCCGGAGAATTTTCCATAAGTTGATATTTTTGGAACTACTGATTGGCCGAGGATTGATGCATGGATCCAGGGCGAGTATTATCCTAACACTTCGGAGTGATGCAGGACGCGCCAAAAGACTCCATGGTCATTTGAAAAATTGCAAGTCAACCCCCTTGCATAAATAAAGTATTTCTCGGTATGAATGCATCATTCAAATGAACCCATTTCTCATTTGGCATTATGCCTGGTTCCCAGCATTTTTGATAAAAAAAATTCCTTATGAATTCCCACAAACACAGAGAAAAAAATCAATTGTAGACTTTGCTTAGTTCAATTTATTATAGATCTTTTGACAATTGGTTTCTTTTGAGTTCTCGCGATCAATCCCCCAGTCTTAGAGTGTATACACGCACAAACAGAAAAGAGATAGATAAACCCAAAAGACAATTCTAAGATCTTCCTAATATTATGAAAAAAAGCTGGTGCTAGGAGCCACTGCATCAACTTACAACGTAATATAATACTTATTTAATGGTTTATTCTATTTACGTTGTTTAGGCCGAATGATACATTCTCCGTGTATCAACAGGTGATCATTTCAAATAAGAATTTCAATTTAATATAACTAACTATAATTATGTATCCATATCCTACGAACATAGTTGTACCTTAGAATGAAACAAATAAAGCCCTTATAGACCGTGAATGAGCAAAATGAGAATTTGGATAAGAAATAGTTATTCGGGGCATTACATTACCGTTGGCTATTTCCACTCATAATTGGTACAATATATTTGTTTTTGGTAAAAGCCGATATTTTCTTTGGCTAAAAAGTAATCTAAAATTGACACTCAACTCATTGTCAAGTTAGTCATGAAAACGGACAAAACCTCGCAGTGGACAAATGTCTGAATGAATGACAATTATGATTCAGCACAGCTTTGAAAAGTATGAAATCTGCAATGATATGGATGGAAGAGAAGGTCATATCTCGTGGCAAGAATCTGCTGACTGAAAGTCACCTTCAGAGGACTCACAATAAGATTATGACCCTTATGACGAAGATGTCAGGTGTGTGGAAATCGCAAACGATTTCATCATCATACGAAACAGAAGGACAGAAATGGAAATAACAGATGAAACAATATGTCTGAAGAATTCGTGATTTGCAGCCAAAGTTACTTCACCTTATTACAACTTGAGTCAGGAAATGGTGAAAGTAATATCAATAAATACATTCAAAATTGGGCTAGTCAAGGATTTGAAAAAAAAGGGATTTACAGTACAGCTATTACTTCTCATGTTGAGCTCTAAAAACAATTGGTTAAGCAACTAACCACCTTAATCGCGTTCCTTTACAAAAGATAGAAAATCATATAAAAATCTTCCATCAAAGAATAAATTTGGTCAGGATGAGTTATATTTATGAAGTCACTTGTGTTTTTCACAGGAAAACATATAAATGAGAATTTTTCAAAAACATTTCAGTGAAACATCAAGATTTCCCAGAATCCAGATGTTATCAATAGACCTGTGAGAATGGAGCCCAAAAGGTCAAAGAAGTTTTTTTGTTTTTTATTATTCAAAAATGAAAATTCAGATTTTTATAAATGGTTTAGTCGAGTACTGATGCCAATTTTCAAATCTTTAGACAAGCAATATGACCAGGAGTGCCGAAACACACAAACAAACATGTAATCAAATACATGTACATATAGAAGAGGGGATAAAGCCCTTCACCATATTTGATGGCTACGGTTATTCAGAAGATGAAAGACAGAAGAACAAACTCTGCAGGTTGCCAAAACTAATGTGGAATACTTTCGTGGATTCGAGTGAACTGCTTGTGTGTCGGTTTGTCATTTTCCTTTGCTATTTTATGAATGGATCAGATTACATTTACAAGTTATTATTTATTTATACATTGTCAGTGTTCAATACGATATATGGAATCAACTTGTGAGTTTGTTTATACTTTGTTTTTCCTTGTTAATCTTGTTTCATCTAATACCCTTGTTTCGGTTTTGGAATTAACTTATATTCTGATTGTCCAATGTGATTGCTTTCTTTTGCTTATTCCAGCTCGTCCTATATTCACAATTGAAAAATACAAATTTACGGAATTTCTTTTGTGAATAGTGTGGTGTAATCGAAACTGATTATTTTAATTCTTTCGGGGTACTGTTTTGTTTATGTATGTGTGTAGAGAATATTTTGTCTTCTTTTGTGTGTGCTTGTGTGTATATGTGTGAGTTTCCAGTGACCGATGTTTTCCTAGTGATTGTCGTAGAAACTATTTCATTGTACCTGATTGGTTACTACAAGTTTAGTTATTGTTGTTTGAGGCTATAGCATAATTGTTATCGATTTTCTGCAAAATAAAACAAAGAATAGATCGATAGAATCAAAAAAGACACTCATCTTATATAATATACAACTAATATATATTGTGCATGAATGTAAGAAAACTTCGAACTTAAATTCATGTATTATTTAATCGAAGAGGTATGGATTGGAACGTGCGTTTTTGAGTATGTTTTTCACCATAAGAATGAAAAGATTTTTAAAGATTTTCTGAAACAAAAAGAAACAAGAAAATTCGACCGTTCATCGTCGCACTTAGGATTCAAGACTTGATTAATATTTCAAGATAACTTATTCATTTTTTTTTCAATATTTTTTTAGTTCTTTGTGTTGAATCCCTCCATTTGCTTGTTGAGAGGTAAAATCAATCATTTTAAATTCTATTTTTAACGAATTTGCATTCGATTTGCATTCAATAAAATTTTAAAAAAACATTTCGTATTCCCGTCAAAGAGTGTTGCTAAAAATACAGACAAGAACAGCATTGCCGGCGGTAAAATATACATTTCAAGCAATGAAAATAGAATAAGAAAGTACTAATCGCAGCAAATGTTGCCTCCAGGGGAGATAAAAGTTTCAAGATAAAAAAGTCAAAAATTGAAATTCTTCATAAAATAATCATCATCAATATTATTATTATTATCATTATCATTATTATTATTGTGGTGGTGATTATAATGATGATGATGATGATGATGATGATGATGATGATGATGATGATGATGATGATGATAAAAATCTGCAAAGGTTTTAAAGCTTTTTCATTGAGTAGAGTTGAATACCTACTGAGGAATCGGAAGACCGTGAACATATCGAAATGATTTATTCGTTATTTTTTCTTGATATATACTATGGATATTATTACGTGGAATTTTCAATTTGTCTGTTGAGCAGTAAAATCAATCATCCTAGAATTTAAAGATCAGAATCCAACAAAATATTCTCAACCGATGACAACTGACCCTATCTCAAAACTTCAAGGGTGCCTGGCACTGAAATATATATTCCTTGGAAAATCTGCCCAACAGGCGGCTTTCCAGCAAGTTCACGCGTCTTGATATGAGATCGGAGTTTTTAATTGCGTATCAACTAAATCGTACATTACTTGAAAATCATCACTTTTGTGAATTTTGGGATCACTTTTTATTCAACTATTTGGGGAGGGGATCACAAAAGATAGGTTGATATTTCTATTTTCTGACTTTTTTTCAATCCGACAAACATTTGAGAGGAACGTTCTATTCAGATCAAATTAATCTATAATAGGTTGATCAGAAGTGTTTCGTTGAGTGGATACAGCACAATGTAGTTCTGTCATTACTATGACAAAGGATGTTTCATCAATAACCTGAACAGCTATTTCAACTTGCTTCTAGAAACACGAAGATCATGCTACAAAATTTTAACCTTTATTGATATCCGTACATAATGCTATTTAAACAATGATGTTCTCGTATAGAATGAAAAGTTGAACATGGTTATGTATGCGTGTGTATGTGTGCAGTATGGTTAGAGGTTCAGAACCATCTTTGCACATTCATAAAGAATTGAAAAGACCTAGCTCAGGAGAGTTGATCACAACGTTTTCCTCGGAACATGAATTTCCATTGGAACCTCAAAAGACCAACCTACGTTGGTAACTACTCGGCAGAGCAAGTTTGAACTTCGACAACAAGAAAAGCCATGGGTCTTAAAAAGAGGGGTTTACAGCTAAGGAAACATTCTTATATTCACTTTAAAAAAAACATTACAAAGTTCAAATAGCAATGGATAAGCTATTACAAAAATGTCAGACAACTGCTGGAAATCACAAATCACAACATGATATGTCGAGTTAATACACAAAATTGTGGCCGGCAAAAAATAAAATGGCATAATGATTTAGACAAGTTTAAAAAGTATTGGCTCTGTGATGCCCAGGGCTTAGAGGAATGGTGGATATTGGGAAGGGTGTATGTCCAACAACGGACTAGGGAAGGATGATGTCAACATCATTACTATTTCTAAACTTTTTTCTTGAACAAAATATTTCAAAAATAATTTGAGGTTTATTTTTTTCTAAATTCAGTGAAACGTACCAGCATTTCCGCGTATGACTTACCCCCGCATACGAAATTAGAAAAGGTGTATGTATTCGCTCATGTCTGCTTGTTTGTCCACATGCCTGCTGGTCTGTCTGTCTGTCCACACAGTATCTTAAACTTTTTCCAATGGATTTCAATTAAATATTGAGGAAAAAATAAAAGGAAACTTTGGGGAAGATAAAAAATGTTTACTGTTACCACTCTATGTTATAGCTATATCTTCATACAATAAAAATTCTGAACGGATTTCAATTAAACTTTTAATGACAGTAGTTCATAGGATTATGAAGAATTGGTTGGATTTGGGACCAGATTGAGAAACGTGTTCTCTTTTGAGAGATGTTATATCCCTTCTTTACTATACATTGAATTATTCATTCACTCTCGTCCACACAATATCCCAAAACGATCCCAAACAACTGAACTGAAATTTTGTGAAGGGATGGGATATGGGATGAAGAAAAATTGTTTAAATTTAGGGTCTGATCCAGATATTTTCTAATGCTATTTCCCCTTCATCTTAGACAAGTATAAACTGATTTTCATTCAATTTTTATTGACAATAGTGTTGCCTGAGGTATGCACTCTCTGAATTCTGTCCAGTAAACTTTTAATATTAGCTGCCTTTGATCAGCGATCTTTAATACAAGTAAAAATAAATCATCGCCTTCTTTCCTTCTTTTCTTGTTTTCTTCGTCTTTTTCTCTTCCTTTATTCTCCTTCCCACCTTTATTTCATTTTGACAAATGGCGTCTGTCTCTAAAGTACAGAACATGGAAAATTATTCTAGCATGCATCAAAGACGAATGTAAAAATCTGGAATTTTCTTCTCCACTTTGCCCAACCTCCATTGTTTGCAAAATCTTAAATAATATGATTTAAGTGATATATTTAATGTGGAAAAGTGACAAAAATTGCATCATAACGCTCTTTTACAATGTCTGAGACTTTGACATGAGTTATTATTGATAATCGATAAATCTTTTCCTGAATCTTTATCTTCGTTGTTGATTTTGTCTGAGACTACGACATGAGTTATATACGATATGATCGGACAATATTCTACGTGTTCATTTGTTTACAACGTGTCAGTCTTGTACCCTACGACTTTTGTCGTGTGTTCTTGGTTTTAGAATGTGTAATCAATTTTTAGAGTTCATGCATGCAGGACACGTCACACACTTTTTGTAAATCTAGTTTGTGATTTCGCTGCCAACTCCCGACGATGAGAGGTTCCCAGATGTTATCTATGCAGATGTTCGGTCGGCTGATTGACTATGTGTGCCGTTTCCCTCAGGCGTCATAATTGTCGATTGTTCTCCTCGTCAATAATTTGCACTTCATCCGGTAAGAGCATGTGTCCACCCTGCTCTCCTAAAATATGGTCCTCCATGCCAGATTCGTCCGTGTCGCTGCGTGTTTCGTTTTCTGTGTGTAATTTGATGTCAACGACCCCGGGCGAAATAAATAAGCACCGATCCGGATACTTACGAAAAGAAATCGTTCAGTATGAGAAAAACCTTTTTTGATTACCTAGCCGATCCGATAACAGGAACAATCAATAAATACAGACAGCCTGACGGTTGAACAAAACCGAACCCAGTACTACAGTCATTCTCCCATACATCAGAGGTATTCCTGAGGAAATTAAAAAAAAGATTATGCCATCAGTGCATTATTTGGACGGTGTTCCTGAGTGGGACCAACTTACGCTCACACCTCTCCAGAACTAAACCATATACCAAGAACATATGACAAGAAATTGTGCATAATACATTCTCTGCAGCTGTGCTGGACATTATAAAGGCAAAATCTGCCGACCTATGAAAGTGAAATTAATACATCACGTCCAACAAAATTCAGACCGGATTTGAGATGAGTAGTTAATATTTAATGAATCTTTTAAAATATCATCGTCTTTTACATTATTTATTTCATTTTTTTTTCTTTCCCTTCATTTGCGCGTACATTATCTAAACTAACTACGACATCCGTTATTCCTGACAATCGACATAACCACCTGGATTTGGAACCAACCATAAAAACTCAACTATGGGACTGGGAGTTGTATATTTGTTTTTCTTTCGATGATTTCTATGTCAGCACGACATTCAAGTAAGTAACCACTCAAGAGGTGTACGATATCTTTCCGCGCCTAAAGTCAGCAATTCCTCACATTGAGTAATCAAGTTGATTTAGTAGCTGTCGTGCGGGCGTTATTTCCACCCCACGAACTCGAAAGCTTCTCTTTCGAAAACAATGGTGGCTCGCAGCAGGCAGAGAAGAAAATCCCAGTTCGAAAAAATTGTTTCTAGAGCATGCAAGAATGATTTCCCATTTTGTTTTGTTTTGCGACAGACGCCGTTTGTCAGGAAGGAATAAAGGCATGGAGAATGGAAAAAGATATACTGAATGAGGAGAAAAAAAGAAAGAAAAAGAGAAGTTGAAAAGAGTGAAATAATGATTGAATTGTAAATGGTTGACGTTGGAAGGAAGATATGTCCTGGGAGAGTTGGAAAAATGTGAGAGTAAAAAAGAAAGAGGATATGAAATAGAGGGGAAGAAATAGACAGAAAGAGAGAAGGACAGAATAATTTTCTTTTAGAAATGAACGAGAGGAGGGGTAGAATTAATGCAAAGAAAGAAAAAAAAAGAAAAAAAAAACAAAATAAAAGAGAGAAAGAACAATTTGAAGAAGATATATATGAAAAATGAATAAAAATGTTGGATGAAAAGAATGAGAGGTAAAGAAATAAACTAAAAATAAATAAAAGCGGTTAAGGAAGCCCCCTAAAAAGAAACGAAAAAAAAAAGGAGAAAATGTTGAGGAAGAAGAAATTGAGAAATAAAAAAAGAAATAAAGAAAAGTAGCCGGCTGAATGAAAAAAAAGGAAATCTTAGGAAAGATAAAATAGAAACATAATACAAGAAAAGAGAAAAAAATAGAAAGATTTAAAAAGAAAACTGAGACAAAAACAGAGACACTGTGAATACAATAATGAAATCGATGACCGTCTGTGAATCGATCAATGTCCCAACGGGACATTATTGAGGACAATAACAAATTGATCTTCATTGGGAAAAGGCCAGAGTGCTGATAATTAAAGAGCCCTTTGAACCTTGAGTGTTTTAACTCATCGAATGCAATTCCCTAAAAAAAATTAAATACTGTTCTCCCCGATGACTACCACCCCCCTTAAAAAGAAATAAAAATATTTCCCCATTTCTTGTGATCGCTGGATGGCCAAATTGGTAACGTTGCAGATAATGGAATCGGGGTACCGAGTTCAAATTTTGATAGTCATCGATCTGTATATATCGCCCAAAATATGTGTAGAAAGCGCAAGATAATGTGAGTGATGTAACCTCTTAGTCTATTTCGCATATGACAAACCTGGGCCAAATAAGAAGTGATGGGATATGTTGAGCCCAAGTCAGGACGGCTTAAACTCTGAACTTCTCCATTTTCACCGATCGTTTTGCACCATATTGCCTATCCTAAATAGACTTAACATTATTTTGATAACCTAAAAACAAGAAAGATGTCAGACTTCCGCTTTTGGAAACAAGAAGAGAAGAGGAAGAAAACGAAAAAGAAAGTGAGAAATAATGAAAGGAAGAGAAAATGAGAATCTATAGACGCTCGATTAAATTATCTGGTTTTAGATAAATTTATAATTTAATTAGAATTTATTACTTTTCCTTCCTGTTTTATCTTCACCATAATCGTTTTTAGTCTTCTCTACTCTTCTCAGTCGTAATCAACCATATTAAAAAAAAGAAATGTTGTACACACATCCCCCTCAATGACTGAACGATACATTTTTTTGTACCTTGGAAAATTCGGATCAGTGTTTGGAATAGTTGCTTCAAGTGTGGAGTTTGATCCTGAAGCACCAATTTTATCCGTTGTTGTATTTATGCACACTAGTCGTATTAGTAGTAGTAATTTTAAGGATTGTTTGCTCTAGCGGTCAAAGAGTGTCTCAATCGAGAGAGTTATCGTAAAAAGCATCATGATACGTCTGGGTCGATTGGGACTTCATGGGACACTCACAGTGCTCGCCTGAGAAAAAAAAAGACTGCAAGTTGAATTTCAAGTGGTTGTTCATGTTTTGGGCTCTTTACTTGAATTTACATTGCTCATCCAACCAAGGAGACCAGGGGTTGAAATCTACCAGTTTGTCCGTAATCATGGATTTCTATCTGAATTTTCACAGCTCATCTGCGCTCAGAGACTTTGGGGTTAACTCTCACCTATTTTTCCTGCTGACTTCCGTCTATGATATATCATATATATGAAATATTCATACAACGGCAATAAACAAACTTTTCTTCTAGTGCTGAATGTGTTCTCGTTCTCTCTCTCTCTCTCTCTAACTCTCTCTCTATATACATATAAATATATCTATATATCTATCTATCTATATATATATATAAATATATATATCTATATATCTATATATATACATATACATACATATATATATATATATATATATATATATATATATACACATATATATATATATATATATATATATATATATATATATATATATATACACATATATATATATATATATATACACATATATATATATATATATATATATATATATATATATATATATATATATATATATATATATATATATATGCGCCATGTTATTCAGGATGTGGGTGATCAATGCTTTCCACGGTTTCCTTTCTTTCCACTCTCTTGCTCTTTTACGCCTTCTGGCACTTGTTCTGCCATCCACTTTCTAAACCCCAAGTAGGTTACCCGCTTCTTCCAACCATTTCACGTGCTTTCTATTTGCTCTGTGAGCGTGCAGTTCTCCCAGACTTCTTTCCTCATTATGTGTCCCAACTGTCTCTTCCGTATTGTTAGCCAAAGTAACCTCGTAGTTTTTACGCTTTTTAAAACTACCTCATTTATGGTCCGTCCATTATATTTCCAACATTCGTCGATAGAACTATACCTCGGTTGCTCCAATTCTATTTTCCATTCGAGACTAAATTACCCAGCATTTACTGCCGTATTGGAAATTAGACACAGCACAACACTTTTTATTTCGTTTCCAATGTTTTTTTTTTATATTTGGGTATCAGACTCAGCTTTTGGAAAGCATTGCTCGCTATCCTTATCTGTTTTCAGATTTGTATTAACCCTTCCAATGTTAATCACTATACTACCTAAATGCCTTATTTTACAGCATATTGGACGCGCTTCTTCCTGTCTCGGTAGGAAAACGCTTTATCAATTGTTTTGTTACTTTATTTACTAACGATACTGTGCTATGCAAATAATGTAAATAGCCAGCTACGGTGGGTTTTGATGTAGAATTAGATAGGTAAGAACAAAAAAAAATAAGCCGATAGTGTGGAGAGCTATGAAGGAGGTAAGGGTGACTTTGTTTTCTTCTGTTTCGAATATACCAGTAAAATTAAATTACGTTATATTCTGGCAAATACGGTAATTAAACTTTTGCACTTTTTGACGTAACCGTTTTTCAACTCATGCTTTTTGACGTCAATTTTGCTCCGAACTAAACATTCCGTCTCAAAACTATTAATAATCATTCGTTCTTGATGTCCATAGTGGCTGACTTAGATAAAGCCAAACTATACGTATCAGTAAAAAATGAAACTTCAAGGAATTATTTTCTACGTGACTCGTATGAAAAAAGACATCTCAAAAATCGAATCAAAAAGAGTGTTTGTTGTTCGGACCGAACATTAATGCGAAAAACTACTGTTACAAACTTCTGCCATAAATACTAAAGTTCTGCTTGTCGGAGAGCTGATAAAAAAGGATTTGCGTGAGCGACCACTGTTGTTCCTGATGTTTTATGCGATTGAAAGGCAACAGATGGAAGGAAACAATGGCCAACCGACATGCAAACTTACCTCAACGGCATTGGAATAGGCTTTTCATGTTGTACATTTGATTAGGTTGGTCCTCTGATCTAAAACAGCCATTCTCAAACTTTTTATCCCGATGACTCTTTAAGGTTCCATGGTCCTCTTGATATAAGATTAAAAACGTTCTTGGATTGTTCATTACTGACTTGTGTTTGTTGGGTCCGGCTGCAGGGAATTTAGTCGAGCTTGCAAAATGTCTCATACGCGTTCGTTGTGGTTTTTATCTGGCAAACGTGGGGGCCAATGGAGAACCTGTTAATCAGCCTAGTGTTGGCGTCGCTGGCAAACAATGGGGGTAGTGCTAACTTGATGGAAATATGCAGCCACACCGAGAAGCATGGCTAACCGGAACAGGTGCAAATAAGTAGTCAGGCGGTTAACATCAGGGAATCGGGTTCAAACTCAGGCTGAAACAATTTGCGTTCACTCAACAGTAATGCCCTTCAGGGAGTCACGAATCCAACTCTTCCTACAAAGCCATGGGTGAATAGTAGGACAGAATATGTTGTTTAGCCTCGGTTGTATGGAAAGATAACTCTGAATTCTAACCAGCGTCGTGATTAGTGGCATGGACTGAGTTGGAGACGTGCTCTCGAGATGTACGGTCAGCGGGACTATAGTGAAGCTTCAACAGGCCTAGCAATCCGAAGGTGGATTATAATGAAATTCCCAAATAAAATAACCCTATGACACCCCCAATGATTCAAGCAGATGAATACTATGTATATATATATATATATATATATATATATATATATATATATATATATATATATATATATATATATATAAATAAGTAGCAGTTTCTGTTGTATGCTTTCAATATTCTTGAACCAGTTTACCACATCTATGGTGTTCAGCTGTAATTGGATTTTGTTTTTAATTACCAAATTTTTAATATCTATCTTTAAATTTGTCCCAATCTTTCTTCGCTGGATAGATCAATCAAGATTGAATTTTGTTTTGAGGTCAGGCTTTGAATAGTATGCAAGCTGCATAATCAACAATATTCCCAATGTTGTCAATGATATTTCATTTCTTGGTTTATGCATCATTGTTTATTCCATCTCCAGTGTGGTTTTCAGCAATTTTGAATCTTTTTGTAATTTGTTCTCCCATTGACTTTGCGTATGTGTTTGGTTAATTCTGCACGTGTATTTCGATCTATCAGCTATAATATACATATTGTTTGAATTCGTGATAATCTAATGTCTTTATTTAATTGTTTCTGGAAATTATCTTATTTGTTTTTAAATTTCATTCTTTTGATTGTATTGAGTAAGTCTCCTTCAAATGTTGTTCAAGTTGTTTTACGGACTCTTTCGTTCTGTGTGTTGTTGTTCCGTCCGTATAGAAACCAATGCAGTAAGGAACATCGTATGCTTTTCGGAGTTCAACCTGCTTTTTTCTGTCTGTTTTTGTGCAGCCAAAATTAACAATAAATGCTCAACCATTAAATCATTTGAAGCTATAATTAATTGGAATATGCAACTGCTTGTTTCAGGTGTTTTTGTTCTGGAAAAAGTTAGTTATATAGTTTTTGGCGATGATGAATTTATCAAAAAATCATTGGGAATGTTCAATGACAATTTGTTACCTTAGATCTTTTAAATTACATTTTGTCAGAGCAAATACAAATAAAGTGACACGATCTCAATACTGTATTTCAATGCACTTACATCTCGACTGGGGTAATAGACTTAACTGTCTCTGTTGTGAAGTGAGTTAAAATTTTCCACATCGCCCAGAACGAAATTTTGATGGAGATACATAAAACTAATGTTGATTCTATATTCATTTAAGTTTTAGTTGAAGTTTTAGGCGAAACTAATTGACTGTGAGGAGTTATACTTTAATGGTAAATAGTCATCCGATTTTCAATTATTTGTTCATTGAATGATGTAGAACGGCGTTTCTATATATAAGTCAAAAAATGAAAAATAGAAAAAGGGGAAATTACAAAAAAGTCAACATAAACTGAGATACACTGTTATGATTTTATATTTTTAGTTAACTTAAATTCAATTCTACTTAACTCGATTCAAAAACATATTTTAGTATAACCATTAAGGAGAATCCCTCGAGATCGATATAAAGACATACAAAAGCAACACATTACCAGAATAAAATCCATGGCATAGGTTAATGATCCCCTTCAAGAAACGGTACAAATACATACTGACCCCCTTCCAAAAATACTCTCACACAAATAAACATGCAGACCAATTTTCCAACCAGAAATATAAAAGCAACACACCTAATACTCATATATCCCCACACTCGTCCATTGAATTACATTTACTACCTTCCCTTTCTAACCCCCTCCCCAGTGGCACAAAGAGCACTCTTCAAAACTAACTCCTATCATTTGACCTCTTTCTTCTTACTGACATTGGTATGAAAAACCCTGTCTTACCTCTCATCTATTTCATTTTTCATACTCTAAAAGTAAACAGCCACAGATTTGTGCATTGCTCTGTGTGTTTCGGAAAAAAGTTGGCGAATCCAGGGAAATGCATTAAGCCAGTCCTCGTGAGAATGAATTTCAAAGATGTAACCCTGTTTTTTTCTTTCATAAATTCTTTCAGTTTCCAATTGACAAATCATCACGATCATTATACCGGATACCCTGACATCCAAGCAACGAACCCATTCGTATATATCTATGAATACATTGTGTAAATTATGGTCTTGCATCATTATCATTATCATTTTACATATATATATATATATATATATATATATATATATATATATATATATATATATATATATATATATATATATATATTGTCTTTTGTTTGTTTCTTACTTCTGGCATTTGAGCTAATTCAAAACTAAAAATGATTTCCAAGACACAAATTACAAAAAAAATTACTCATACATTTTAACTTTTCAAAAGGTCTGGAAAGAATTTTCTTTAGCATGGATCCAGGTTCGTACCCTTTTCATTACAAACTTTCAATAACATTGTGAAACGACATAGGTGGCACGACACAAAGGAGTTGATGTTTGGATGAGGTCAGTGCGTGATGCAATCATTTCAACTGATAATCTCTGCTGTCTCTGAGTGTTGTGTTACCCCGTGAGTAATATTGCTGTAATAAAGAATGTGTTTGTAGATTCTAACCATTTTTCTTTGGAGCTTAGCCCTCTATGAAACATCCTGTACGCATGTATTTCCAATATTGGTAATATATATATATATATATATATATATATATATATATATATATATATATATATATATATATATATATATATATATATATATATATATACGCGTGTGCACCGCACGGTTGTGCACGCGGAAATCCATAAATTTGTAAAATATGTATGTAATAGAGACAAGTATTTATATACCCTGTAAGAGTTATTTAATCCCTCCAAATTTAGAAACTTTCTTGTCCGTTGAGATTTTTATGCCAGTCCACAATCAGATATTTGTTGATAACCTAATTCCGGATATTCTTTATCGGACACGACACGCGAGCAGAGGATAAACGTCAGCTGGACGGACGGACTGTTGTGTGGATTTCGACTGACTATCTCAGTGGCGGCTGCTTCCTTCAATTGCAACGCTCACGAGAAAAGAAGAGGAGAAAAAGAGAAATGAAAAGTAAGAAATAAAGACCAAAAAAAAAAAAAATAACAGAAACCAAAGCAATCTTATAACGTCTGATCTGTGTATAAACATGGTGCTGTTGTTGACCAATAAGTTTCTAGCTTTCAATCTGACGTCATGTCATGTGACGTCGCCATTTTCTGACCAGTCGCATGAAATGAAAGGAAAAGTATTGTTTTGGGCTATAATTCTAACATCTGTCACTTGTTTGATGGTAACCAAGACTTCAAACGCTGTATATTATTATTATTATTATTATTATGATGATGATGACAAACTGGGCTTAAATAGAATAGAAATGCTTCGCTGCAGCTTCATTTGACTAACGCTGTAGATATTTGAGTGGGACACTCCGCTTTCTATAACAAGTTCTGTGGCTTCTGACAAAATTGAAAAGGTTTTCCATTATCACATTTAAGCTCATTTCGCATTCGGATGCTAGCTGACATTTTCCATTTGTTTACAGAAAATGGGATAGTGATACCTCTTCGACTAAATAAATATCTAAAGGAGGAGAAATGTAAACAGACACCTCTTTTCAATCAAGTGTCTCTATTCAACAACTTACAGTCATGATTAAAGTATAGGTGCACCACTAAACAGGTTTAATTCAATAATCTTCAGTCATATGTCGACTTACGTCCGACCAAATTATGCACGATTGCATGAAGTCTCTGTTAGAATTTAAAACCCATTTACTGAAGATGACCAAAATTGCTATCCTTGCAATTTTCGGGTTCAACTCCCGAAAGATGGAACTGTCTGCCATGCGATTGTTAACTTACTGAAGTAAACGTGGTGTGTACGTTGTTTGTTTCACGTTCTCCAGGTAGGGAACGCGAGAAAGAAGAGGTGAAAGAGATGACACCTTGCTCGGTTGGGTTAATGACGTACTGAAACTAATGAAATGGAAGACATTCATGCTTCTCTTTTCGGAAAAGCGAGGAAGACCTAAGTACAACAGAAGGTTAACGTAAATATTTATGCATTTCTCATTGTATCTTGTGTTGTGCAACGTATATATTTCCCACTCTATGATTGTTGACTTACGCCAACATCAATTTGTGTCCCTACTACCAAAACGTAACCAGAACCCATGTTGTTGTATGGCTGTAAAGAGACATTCTAAGAGTAAGTTGATACTTTAGATTTTCAACAAAGCTTTTTATCAATGATCAGGGCAATGATCTTTCTAAACATGCATGCTTGCAAGGTCCCTGTCTTCATAATTGTCATGTAAAATGATTTCCGAACATCGTACGGAACTCTGGCTTCCAAGTAATCTGGTTACTTCCTGGCCGAGTTGATATTTCATGATTGATAATTTTGATGATTCATATAGTTCTAGAGGGCAGAAGACAAGAGAGATAGTCGACAGAAACAATGGAAGAAGATCTTTTATCTGTAATTTTATTTATTTTTATTGAATTACTCGAGAACCAAGGATCAAAAAACATTCAAAGGTGTGCCACCTTATGTACTGACTAATTTGGCAAAGGTCAAGCATTTGCATTGTATACTCCCACATATATTTCAATGAAATCCATTCAAAAATCATTGGATTTGTATTTGATAGATACGTTGCTTTTCTCGCCTTTTGGGGGCGCTTTTCATCAGCCGGCACGAACTAAGGGTTGATTTAGTATAAACTTGCATTGTAAACTGAAAATCATACTTTTTGTGAGGTGGGGGCAATTTTTTTTTTAGATATAATGAGAAGTATATTTTTGAATTTTCAGCCCTCTACCTCACTTGGTACGGCATGTACATACATACATAGCCAACCAGATCGACTTGAAAGCTGGAAAAACCCATTTTGATACATCTGTTCACTGCACTGAATATATTATATACATGTAGAATAAAGTGTGCTGGACTTGACTTCGGTATAGTGGAAATTTTGTTTTGGCATCGAGACTTTTCTTGTTTTATAAGATATGAAACCAAGCGAAAACACAAATCACATCTTATTTTGTGAGGGGCTTTTTGACATTTCCATCAGATCACGAACCAAAATATTGCAGAAAAGACAGGGTGTGGAAGGTGATGCCCTGGGGATTGTGTAAAATCAACAAAAATGCTAAAATCAAAGGCTGTAGTTGAAGAGAGAATGAGTAATGTATTCTGGGACTTTGCTATCCAAACCAGACACAGGAAGGAGATGAAAGAATGAGAAAAATAAATGATAAATCTAGATGCCAGTGAGAGAATACTTACCACCGCCAACACCGTTGTCACTCACTGTGTGGTGGAGATCAATAAGGGAGGTGACTGTGCATAGAACCAAATTTAGTCACATCCTTAGTATCTAATCCGCCACCTTCTTACAAAATTCCATTGAAATTCAGTGGAAACATTAGGAGATATGATGAAAAGAGTAATGGGTGATGAATGAAAAAAAAAACTCAGGAGTACATCACACAAAAAAATTATTTTTGAATTTGCGCCAATATTTTGCAACTTCTCTCTCACTCAATTATCAACCTTTCCGGAAATCTAATAGGAATTATTGCAGAACTATTGGAGATATTGTGTGAACAGACATGAACGTACTAATGAATGTGTAAAAAGAACAGAAATGGGGAAAAAGCAAAAAATGTCCTGGTTACGCCCCAAAAAATAATCACTTCTTTCGCAGCACATTTGCCCGCCCTTCCACAAAATTTCATTGACATTGACCGAGATCTTTCGGAGATATCGTTTGGATAGACATGAAGTTTTGGTGATATTATGTGATGTGTACCTATAATTACGACGTAGAAGACCATTGAATCATCCTCCAATATAAACTTTTCTTCAGTAGCCAATTGCCCACACTGCCACAAAATCTCATTGAAGAACTTTTGAGTTTATCGTATGGAAGGACTGACAAGCAGAAATACGTAACCAATTATTGACAGAACAGCAATTGGGTTTGGACTGGAAACAAAAAGGTTAGTGTTGTGTTCATAAAGATTGGTGCCCTTGAAACCGAGGCAGAATCAGTAGAATTGAAATTAGAACTGATAACAGAGAGAACAATACAGTGCCTACGTCTACCATTATGCCGAGAAGATATGCTGTCACTTAGTATTTCGAGTACTCTTGTAAGTACTGGTGCAGACCCCAGTAGTATTGTTGTTTTTATAGTTTCAAACTTTCCTCTTATCTCAAGTTCCTCCTATCTTGTTTTCAATATTCTTGGCGTTTGGTTCTCAGTGAACCAACTATTATTGATACAACTCTCCCCTTCATATCCCTCACTTTCCTCCGCTTCCAGACCAAATCCAAGTATTTCCCTAGTTTTCTACTCTCTTTCATATCCTATCGGTGATCTGCAGACGCAGCTGCGTCTAATATTTGCAGGTTCTCTTTCTTTTGTTTACGACAACCAAGCAAGGTCTTCTTGCTAATATGAGATGTTTGGTTGTGATGTCAATGTCCCTGAGCGATTTGCTTTCTAGAACATTCTGTGCTTTGTACCGCTAGCAGTTTTCACATGGTTGGATCTCAACCGTTTGCGTAGTGAATATCAATTTCCATACTGTCTTGGCAGTTTTTGTACCCTTTATGGGCTAGTTTACTATATTCACTGCTTGTATCAATGACAATTTCATCTTTTCCTCTGCATAGACATCATCTGCTGTATGTCTGTGTTCAGTCAATCTTCACCTTGATATACTTTATCTTAATGCATTTGTTCTAAGCAGCAACGATGAGGAATCACATTACTTCTTTCAGGTTTTATTAGCATAGCCATGTCTATAATCATTTGTCTGCGATATTCTCAATCCGTCGTTTGAATTCCCTTTGCAGTTTTTCTGTTACCCTTTTTCTTTTCACACTACCTTCCTTGCTTCTCCCTCGTTTCTTAACCATTTTGCTGTTTGTTGCCCTGCTTTGACTGCTTTGCCTAATATGTTCACTGTCTGATTGCACATTCTTTTCCTAACCCATGTTGATAATCCAGACAGTCTTCTATGCTGATGAATCATCTCTTGTCTTTTGTCCTCTTTACATACAATCCATCTATGTCGTCTTTGGGGTGTACTGCCTTGTGCATCGTCATAAGTTTCCTATGTCACCAGACTAAATATTACTACTGATACTCCCGATGTGCCAATCCAAATTTTCTGCTGAGTAGCTTAACCTCTATTGTTTTTCAATATTCTCGTAAGGGTTCTTTTTTATTCCTCTTTCGCATCGCCAGACTTTATCAAATTACATTGATAACTCTAAGGTGTTTATATTGGTCTTGTATGGAAATTGTAATAAGTTCTCTGTAGTCTGGGAAATGGATTCTTTCATCCATGCATTACCAATAGCACGCATTTCCCTTTTCCGGAATCCATTGAACTGTCATTGCTGTATCCTTTAATCTTGTCGAAGCCTTTCCATATCCTTTGCAAATAGCCACATGTCATCCATGTACAAGAACCTCTGTTGCGTACAATTAGTATCTTTTGATGTTTCACTCAAGTAGTATCATGGTTAGTACAAATAATAGTATGGAAAGAGTGACTCTCTGAAAATCCCTTTTTTATACTATTCTCCTCATCCTCTTAGTCTACTTCCGGTTTTTCAGAAAGTTTATAAATCTCATCACTGGTTGGATGACTTTAAATATCCCAGGGTATTTGAGTATCCAGCTATGTGGGTTCATATATTATTTTTGGTAAGTGATTCATCCCATTGCATTGTTTTGTTTTGTTTTTCTTTCCTTACTTTTCTAATCATGTGGTTAATTTAGAGCAAATAATTTGCTACTTTTGTTTTTTTTTCTGCATCCTTTCTGTGTCCTCTGGCAGTAGACTTCTTTTTTCAATGGAAAATACATTCTCCCTGCTATCTATTGAGTCAAAATTTCACGCATTAGTGATCTGTTCATGTACGATTTTTTTCAGTACTTCTTTGTCTCTCTGTCGTTGGGAAATCTGTTTTCTAACTTCCTTTTCCTACGCATTTTTCTGGTTCTTGTTGAGTTTCATCTTGTGCTGTGATTATATTTGTTACAATTTTTGATCTCTGTTGTGTAGTTGGTTTTAATATGCTGTAGGAAGCAATTGAGATTCTCAATTGACTTTTGTTTCAAATCCTTGCCCATAAGAGATGGCAATGGTTTGCTCTCTTCTTGCGTTGATTCTTTTTTTGTACCAAAGCCTTTTCATCTCTTGCTGAGGTGTCAACTACACCTTCTCTTCTTTGACTTGTATTTTCGAGTGGGATTTTTTTTTTATATTTGCTTTCACTCCATCGTTTATCGTGTTAGCTATGTCTGGGTATTCCTCTGAGGATAAGCCATGTTCTTCTTTTTCTATATTCTTGCAGATTTCCTGCAGTTCCATCTGTGATAATTATTATTAGTAGTAGTTGTAGAAGTATTAGTAGTAGTTGTAGTAGAATTAGTACAAGTGGTGGTAGTAGCAGTAGTTAATCTCCTCAAATTTTCAGCTCAGAGTAACGTCATCAACGTCATAGCCTGTACAGTCTCAAACATTTTTTGAATTTTTTAACTCATCTGATCTAAAGTGTTCTATTTTTGGCTTTTTGCTCAGAACGCACCTGATATGAAAGCAACTATCCTGACCCTCATGTTTCAAATTTAACTTGAATCACGGGCAAGGTCCTGCTATTCTTCAAATTCTTCACTGCCCTCTGTAGTCTCTCTGTGGCACGTTGGTACAGCCACTTCAACGAACCGTTTGTTCCATTCTTCCCCTTCCTCTTGACCTCCAGAACAATTCAAGTGGGTAATTATCATTATAATCCCGAACACAATGCATCGATTTGACTACTAAGAGGTCACATACAGATAAACAGATTCAGACATTTAGTATTCTAAAAATGTATATATGTGCACACGTGCGCGCATCTGTGCACGTGTGTGGAGAGATAAATAGATGGAAATCGGGGCCAGTGTGAATGCAGACCTAAGAGTATAATTATTTAGTTGCAAATCACCCGGTCTTTTTTTTTGCATTCTTCAAATAAACGCATTTTACGAGTACCTTAATTCAGCAATACTGGTTATAATGCTCATTTCAGCCACTGGAGGGCCCTATACAAATAAATAGAACCAGACTTTTACCATTATATTGACGAGATTATTATTATTAGTAGTAGTATTCACTTTTTATTTTATTATTTTATTGAATTGTGTTATTTGGACGAGCATAAGCAGAATGTTGCTGTCGGCCTGGACAAACTATGTTTTTTCGCAGCGTTTTTAGCGTTCAATTATTCCGAGATCTGAATAATGTGAAGTTCTGCTTCAGGCAAAGGACAAACTGTAAAGTAATACAATGGCAAAAAAGGGAAAACAGAAAGTGGACGATTGAACTGAGAAGAGAGAAAATCTTTGAAAGCTCTCTGAAAAAAGTTCAGAATTACGTAAACTACACAACATATGACTGTCTTCAGAGGTAATAAACAAATTTTATATATATATATATATATATATATATATATATATATATATATATATATATATATATATTAATTAAATAAACGATTTGGAAAGGCAAAATTGATGTTACAAATGGTATTCCTTTATTCAATTTAACATATTTTGTTTGTTCGAACCATCTTTATCAGAAAATACTTGGGTATACAGAATGATTTATTTGTAGATCCCACTCAGTTTACTCCCTAATTATCCCCAATGGTCTCAAAAAAGTGCCCTAAAAAATATTTTTTACTTTTGCAAAAAGAATCTCCCTAGAAAATATTATGTTGAAATATTCAAATTTCGAATTCTTCACCAAAGTTCTGAATATGTTATCCCAATCATCGACCAAGACTAAAAAATATAGTTTTTTTTTAAGATGATAAGATATGATTGAAACTTCTGCGAAAATTTCAAGTAGCTTGGATAAGCCTATCGATTAGGTGTGAGTTTCTTTTGCAAGATAGTTCTACATCTGGACGATCGAGATTCTCATCAGACACGTATTTGGTTTCTTTTGAAGACAGAAAATCCAACTATCTACAGCGATTATATCTGAAAATACCGTAGTATATGGCATAATTGCGTTGGATACATTGGTTCTCGTTAAATTGTAAAAGCTAAGCGACACTGAGCCTCGTCATTACGTAGATGGGTGACCATCTGAGAATACCAGGTGCTCTCTGCAACAACAAGATAGTTCACTGGCCGTCTCTGCCTATGGTCGACCGCCGATTAATAGAAAAAACGGGATATCTTGCCAAGATCAGACTGTGCAGCCAGTCCAAACTTAAGCATACCAAGTTCACTTGAGGACACATGATAGTGTGCTCTGCAAGGAGATATTCGTATCAAATGGCAGCGGTTGTCTGTCAGATAAGAAAAAGCAAATCTAATTATACCTTATCTGAAATAGTTGATTCCAGTTTTAACAATCTAAGAGAGATACATCTAGATAGATAGATATTAAGTGGTTTAATAAAAGTAATGACCCTGCAAAACGAGATGAATGAGTAGATGTGATCTACTTATCCATGTAAAGTGATAGATCTCAACTAAATGAAATATGATATTGATCAATACATTGATTATTTTAAAGGTTCCTACATATTACGCAGTGGTATTTTCCTTGTCACTTTTAACATAATTTATTTTACAGCTCAAACAATTCACCTGACGACAACATTTCCAATCGTGTTTTTTTTTGTTTTTTTCGGTCGAACCATTACCGCCTGAATACATTTCCTAGTCACACAATTTACCATCTGACGACATTTACCAGTCAAACTTTCTCAGTCAAACAATGCAACGGCCGACAACATTTTCCTGGTCATTTTTTACCAGTAAAACAAATTACCCTCCGATGACATTTTTGTAGTCACATTTTCACGATCGAACAAATTACCCGCCGACAACGATTTCCCAGTCTCATTCTTCCGATCAAACAAATTACCTACGGATGGAATTCCCATTTTACACTGTTGACTTTTACCTGAAAGTACATTCACTCAGACACAAAACATATAGAAGCACATACACTGACATACTCGCACCCTGTTGAATGTATTCACATACGTGCTAGCATATACACAGATACTAAAAATAGGGCATACCCACACGCATATACACGCATAGTAACACATGCAAACATTTATCTGCAAGTACACTCGTGCAAACAGACATACGTACACGTACACTTAACACAAGTATGCACATACATACTCACACATACAGACATATATAAATCTACGCACATATATAGACATGACGTACACGCTGGCATACGCACACATATAAAACATAGAAAAACATGCATGTACCGGATCACTAAAACACTAGATGAAAGCCAACCATAGGAGCAGGCTGGATTTAGAAGAAGCTACTCGAACATGGACCATCCCCGTTCGATAAACCAGCTGAAGGAGAAAGCAGCAGAATACAAAATGCTATTTGCTGTAGGATTTATAGACTTCAAGAAGGCATTCGACTCTGGTCATGGTCATAAAGGTCATCAAGGTCATCAAGGTTTAGATCCTGTGAAAGTACTGTAACATATATACAATAATAGGATACTCCTTTCTCAGGCTACATAAAGACTCTGAACCATTTCAACGCCGAAAAAGAGTAAGACAAAGTGATACCAGCTCACCCAAGCTCTTCACAACCTGCCTCAATATGATCTTCCTTAATCTGGACTGCGAAAATAGAGGATTCAAATGGACGGCGTAATTGGCCTACACATGAACTTTGGTAAAACAGTAGTCATGTGCAACAATCACATCGAAGATGCAAAACTGAGGAAAGTGGACCACTACATCTATTTATGACAACGGATCCCTATGAAATTCACAAAAGAAGAAGAAATCAAGCGCGGAATCACCGTAGGAAGGCAAGCTTTTAGCAAACACGCTCAACCTTCGAAAATAAGATCTCAAGCAGAAGAGTATACTACCAATGCATCCTCCTGATAGTCACTTATGAAACTGATGCATGGAACCTAACCAAAAGACAGACCTGCAAACTGAGAAGCATGTAGCGTGCGCACGAGAGAAACATGCTCAACATCATAAGAGAGATCACAAAACAGCACAATATATCAGAAAGAAAATGGGGGCCAGAGACATGCAAGACAACCGATGGACATCACGACACACAACATTGATCCCCAGAGACCACATGCGGAACTGAGGCCGACAAAATACAAGATGGAGAGATGAATCAGACAAATTCCAAAAATACCGGCTCCACGACGCCCATGATAGAAAAATGTGGCGGATCATGAGGAAGGTCTATGTCCAACGATAGAATTTAAAAGACTGATGATGATGATGATGATGATGATGATACACACACTTCATTGGCATATGATCTGTTTTTCTAGGGAAAATTCGATTGGGAAATGTCGTTGGTAGGTAAATTGTTTGACCAAGATCATATGATTGGGAAATAAATATTGAGCTAATTTTAGCGCAGTACAGCATTTAGTTGGATTGGTGGAAGATTTCCGTAAGGTGAATGTTCACTTGCTTTGAAAACATTTGAAAATCCTGTTTTTCTACGTAGGCCTGAACACCGATATCTGGCGCCGATAAAAAGTCCGTAATTTAACACACTCCCCTCACTCTTTTATGGATCTTGGAAAACTCCAATACAAATCATTGTAATTGCTTCTTCGTTTTACGCTATTCCGGCTTACAAAAGATTCCTAATTGGTACGCTGCACTTTCAGGTCGTAGGGGAAAACCTCTTAAATAATTCAGTAGAAAGGGTTATTGCCTCCCGTGAGGGGTGTATCTTGTAAATAGTTTGCAATGTTTCATTAACGCACTGGTGCAGCTAAGCCAATGGACGATTTATGTTCAATGATAAAATCGACCTTGACAAGATGATCCCAAGCGCTCGCTCTGAGGAGCAGGAGCGAAAGTAATGGCGAAATGAAGATTAGAATTTGCTTCAATGGGCGAATTACGCCGAATGGTACTCGCTGGGACCAGTCAAAATCCAGGAGACAGCCCGCGGAGGTAATCGCTCCATCACACTTCAGTCCCCTTTCGAACAAGAGCGGTGTAGCCGAGGGTAGGCATGTTCGGAGCACAACGCCTTGCAGTTGGATGGTGTATGCGGTTTCCACTGGCGAGGCATCAGATTCAATCATGCGAGGTCAGTCCATTTGCAGTAATTAACTTGTCACACGCGAGAATTAGATTACAGCAGCCGAGAAGACGAAGAAAGGAATTTCTGAAAGCTTTTAGCATCTCGTGGCTCTTGTCTTTCTTAACAGTACTGGGCAAATGCAGAAAAGCCGACCCCTTGGTCGCTTTCAACGGTGTCAGAAGAGCATCATACCTGGACACAAATACCGGAATAATCAATTATACTATGTTGATTTGAAGGATCCCAGTGCAATCGCTTGCCCAATGTTAAGGAAATCATAGAAGTGTTGTTAAGGATTTTGAGAAGGATCTTTAGTCTTCAAAAAGTTCTCCTGACAATCGAAAGCTTTCTTTCTGTTATTCTTGTTGTTCACATGGCATTGATCCATTCTAGGATCGTCTTTAGGCGCATCATCCGTATGGACAGGGGTGCGCTCTTTTTTTCTAAGTGTCACGGTAGCAAACAGAATACTTTGATGCAATAGCATCTATAGCCTGATTGCTGTCACTGACTATCTGACAGATTGTCTCACACCATTTCCACGAAACATTCCCTCTCACATCTCCCATGAACAGAATATTTTTATTTGATGTCGCTTAAGCGAGGAAGTTAAAGTAAAAAGAATGACGTCACTGTAATTCTAAAGGAAAGTTCACATACTATGTTTTTTCTAATTTGATTTTATTGTTCGAGCGCTCAGATAAACCATTTCAACTTCAACAATAAGCAATATTTTAATTAATTAAGTAATATTTTGATAAAATAAATGCTCAAAATCAAAGTTCTATTTGATTTATTTATAATATATGATATATTTTCCTGCTTTGACTTTCAAGCTTGTTTTTACTCCAACGATTGTGACCTTTGTTAAAGTATCTACATGCCACATCACAAACATCGAGAGAAAAAATACGTCAGTTACCTTTAAGTGAACATAAGAAATAATGGGAAAAATGGGTTTGATTGTTCCAAGAATAACTTGATTTGTTTTGCATGTCTGCATCACACAGTGAAGTCACGGGGTTCGAATCCAGTGCGAAGGTCAACCCATTCGATGGACTTTTGTGCCAAGGGATGGGGTAGTTAGAATAAAGTCCTGGTCTCTGATGGACATGGAACTTGTCAGAAAAGTTGATGCATGCAAAGGGAACCCAAACTTTTATACTAAAGAGACTTGTCTCTTGAGAAACAGACGTTTTATCCCTAATCAGTCAACTGTCGTGTTTCATTTACGCCATTTATTTCTGATCTTTCTCGACTGCTCTCTGTGGTAGAATGAAAATGTGCACGAAAAGTAACAAAAATTAAGATGAAAAAAATTCTTATAAAAAAAGAATGGTTTGTCTAATGATAAATGAAATCATGATAATATTGTTGCAACTGATACTATTAGCGTGAAAACAATAACAAACATGGCACCAAGAAGTTGGAAGAAGGTTTGATTTGATTCGATCTTTTGCTAATTGAAGGGTTTCCCTAACGGTGAGATCAGCTGGTACGGATAACGAGGCTCTGCGACGGAAAGGATGCGAGTTCGAGTCTCACGAGGGTTTATTCTTCATTACTTATCTATGCAATTTACTAATGATCGTAGAGTAACGTTCTGAGTGGCTGCAATGATAGTGACTAATATTAGAATGATGGGAACATCAGTCATGAATTATTATTGATTTCAAAAACCCTGGAAATAATTGGAAGCTTGGAAAATGTGTTCCACATGGACAGAAGCAAACATCAGTGTTTAAACCAAGGTTTCTTGAAGTGGGCGATATTGCCCTCTGGTGTGAAATTTCAACTCTTGGCTTGGCAATAAACAACTGTACAGGAAATGGTGGGTGTTTTGATATTTTTCGTGGGCGGTATGGGATTTTGAGAATGAAAAACTGTAATTGACAATAAAAGTAATTTAATAGCAACATTTTCTATCAATAATTCTCAGAGAAGCACTGTGATGTCAAAGTTTATGTATGTACGTAGAGGAATGTGTGAATATATGCGTCAGTGGGCATATGTCTGTACTACACTGTCTGTAGGTAGGTATACGGTGCATAAATACATGTAACACTTTTCAAAGACTACGAAACACCAGACATAGAAATTGCATTGATGATACTAAAAATGGTATCAAACATTTGGCGATCCTACTTCACATTGCATTCATTAAAGAATCTTGTAATGCGAAAGCCATTTGTCTTTATTGTTTGTGGGAGTTGAACATGTTTTGCTATCCTTTTGAATAATTACAATACAGATGGGCAGTGGAATGAATTTCCATGTGAAAGTGGAAAGTGGTGGCAAATAGGTCAAGAACCTTTTGTTCAAACATTAGTTTTCTATTGTTCCTTGACAGAGAACAAAATCATTTTTAGACGGGATTATCACTGGCAATGAGAAATTCTTTTCATAAGAATCCAGGAGGAAGAAACTTGTGGCTAGATGTTGACATCTCCATCATTCCAACCGAAAAAAAATCTCCCTGGGAAGGACTACTTCTCTGTGTTGCATTGCTGAAGCCTGAATAACACAGAAGTGAGTAAACAGTCTATTTGGATGATGTCGAAGTGATCAACAATTTTTAGTGATATACTTTGATTACATCGTTCGTTTAGATTTGAATGGTGCCAAAGGATCACAGTAACCCAGGGGGGATATTTTCTTTGAATAAATGCTGCTGCTTTTTATTGATATTCTTCATGTTGATGGAAAGAGTATTGATGATTCGTGATTTGATTATCATGAAAGATAAAGACCACACAAGAGACTTGTAGATTCAGTTAAAGAATAGAATTAATTCTGAATCATGGGGAATATATATAATGGAAGAATAAACAGACGTAATTGTGTTCGTAGTATTAGTTCTACGTATGTGCTCCTAGCTGTGACACTCTATCAATTAGTACGATTATCAGTATAGTTATGTATTGCACATGAATAAAAGGTTTGGCACTTTTTGCATCAACCTCAGAGTACGGGTTGTAATCCTCTAAATCAGCTCTGTGTGGTGTGGCAACTTAAATAAGCAAATACTTTTTTTTAATTTTCTGCAATCTAATAGAAAATAAATTGTGATAATATGATTACTGGTACAACTAGTGAGCGTAAAAGCAATAAAAATATGGCGACGAGCGATCGCAGAAGGGTGAAGGATGACCTTCATTTGAATTCAATAATCACCATTAAGGCTTTAATAGATCAGCTATGTACAATGCAATAGACGGGCAGCTGCCTGAGGTAAAGAAGGAACGAGTACGAGCGAGTTTGAGACTCACTGAGAGTTTGTATATTTTTCTCTCATTTCCAATGTGTTCTTCCTAGACTGACCAAGTGAGTAAGTTGCAGTGAGTTCAGCTAGGATGAAAATGAAATCAGAGGAAATAGTATTCAAAGATTTTTCAGAAATTTGAACTCCTTGTCATTTGCTTCAACACGATGTTTCGGCCGATCCATTCTGCAGCTTTCTTCAAGTGTACTAATTGAATGTGTTGGTAGTAAACAATATTTCCCTCCAATGTTAGCAACGCTTACAACATTGGATTTTGCTGACATCCTTTCCTCTCCTCATTACGCCTCTATTTCCATGTTTTGTCCCTGATGAGTTACGGAAGCCACATTGGGTTGAAGTCTGCACTTGTCTGACTTTTACACACAGTCAACATGTTGACGTTTGCTGCTTCTTTTGATATTCTTCATTCTCTAACGGTGTCTACAATCCAGACTTTTCCCAGAAATGATGACAGAATGCTAATCAAATATTAGTACCGGGCGACTAATCATCATCAAATCGATCAGGATAAGATTATTGTAAATTTTCATTCTAACGACACTTGTTCTAACTCCACTATTTGATGACACTAACGGCACATTTCTTGGAAATTAGTTTAATAATTTGGGAATTGAAATCATTGAACCATTAAAATTTGGTCTTCTGTACTGTATGATTTGTTGGGCAGGACACTGTGATAAGGTGATAAAACGTAATATCCGACTACCATGTTTTCTCATTATTAGAACACTTAAAATGAAACGATTATGAAGGACATTATTTGTAACGACACTCTTGATGACACCAAACTAACAGGAGTTTACTGTATTAGTCATAGACTAGTAATGGTGGACGATTCTTCATGAAATGAAAATAAATTAGGATAAAATTATTATTTAGCTGATGCGCATGAGTCATTATGTCAAATCTTTTCAACTAATTAACCATAAAATCGATAATCAACCGTTGGAATAATGTGGCTGGATGATCATCTTGTTCTGTATCTGATTAAATCCTGCTTAATGGCCGTCTGCAATTTATTCACGACCAAAAAGCCACTATTTTCAAACAGTTAAGGCTGCATTTTATCCTCAAAGCAGATACATTTTTTTTTAAATAAGCCTTGCCTGCATTCTACAATCTCTGTTGTTTGCAGTGATGAGCATTACAGACTTGGAATCGCGTCATTTACTGAGCTTGACTTAGTCTGGCACAAGGTACACTTGTGAGAAACAAAAAGAATCGGAATCAGTACCATAAAAGTGGTCAGTAAGATTAGTTTGCAAATCAGTACTCCGTATGTAGGTGTCCTCAAAGATGAATGGGATCAATGGGCGCAAGCATTTAGACAAGTGCTGACTTAGCATCAGACTTTCCAGCGCTAAGGAGAAAAATGATTGAGTCAAAATCATTTAAAGACGGAACTATGAATTTGTAAGATACTTACATGGGAAAATAGAAAAAAAAACAAATAAATCTGTAAAAAACAATTTTCTTAAACCTCTTCCGATTTGAGTAACGAATGCAAGGTTGTTTTGTTGGGTTGGGGTTCTAGATAACGTCGATTGCAAAATAGTCTGGAGGTGAAATAAGTTGGGTGCCCAAAAGGCTTTCCCAAGATGCCATCACCAGAATGGCTGTGCCGAATCGTACCTACCCACTTGAGGTCGGTTTTTATGATCGATTATTAGGGTTGGATTTTTTTGTTTCTGTGTTTGTTTTTGTGAGGGGATCAACCCCTATGGAGCACCTACTGAGAATCAAATACACTACGATAGTGATCGTGTGGTCGACTAGCTAGTTTATTAAGCATTGCTGAACAATGGATAATCCCATAGGGAGGAGGGGTGAATCAATATAACCATTTCTTGAATAGTAATAATAGAAATTTTCAATGTTTAATTTTCGATGTATGAGAATAATATTCACCACTGACTTGAGTGCATCGACATGGGGAGAGTATCTGTTGAAAAATGAATATTTGTTTGTGTGAAATAAATGGATTTGTTTTCAATTTTACGGATGCTGATAGTTTTAGTAACTATACACACACACACACACACACACACACACACACACACACACACACACACACATATATATATATATATATATATCATTAAAAAACAAACAGTCAGAAATGGTAGACACAACAAAAGCATTCCTACAAAAATTATGACAAAAACAACCAAAATTCTAACGACTAGATTGGTATCGACAAATCAAAATACTAATCACCGTAAAACAACTAAGTGAAACAAAAATAGATGAATCCTCATTAAAGTACATAAAAAAATAGAAAGATTCGAGCAATAACACTTGAAAATAACTGATCAATATCATAACAATCTTAATTATTGACAATTATATGGAAAAAAAGGAAAAGGAAAAAGGAAAAATATGATAAACAGCTAGCAATTCATTGGAAACAGAATTTAAATTCCTTATCTTAATCTTCTGTAAATATATATATATATATATATATATATATATATATATATATATATATATATATATATATATATATATATATATATATATATATACATATATATATATATATATATATATATCTGTGTGTGTGTGTTTAAATGTATCAGTGGTTTGGATATATAGATATATAGATATATAGATAGATAGATAGATAGATAGATAGATAGATAGATAGATAGATAGATAGATCGATAGATCAACAAATAGTAGACAGCAGATACGATTGGATAGTTTTGTGTCCGTTCATACACCAGTTTCCTGTGTCTCATCGGGCATTCCACACATATTTGTACCTATTTCATTAAACTGTGTCTTCAAAGCTTTGGCTTCGTGTCCTTTCCGATGATTTTTTTTTCAATGGCAGGGCGTTGGTTGCAGAAGAATTGACAGAGTTTTAGGGCGGAACCCAAGATCAGTTTTTGAATGCGAGATATTTATATTATTCAACAAGAGGATATCTTATAAACGAACGGTTGATGAAAAGGATGAATTGAAATTTTAAGAGAACTAACTCAATATATTTTATTTCAATTATCTACCTTGGCTTTTTTTTCAACTTTCCATTTCTATTTCAGTCAGTGTTTTGAGTTGTCTGAGTAATGCTCTGTCAGAGTGATTTACAGTTGGATCGGTGGTATATTAGAGACTGTCGACTGAAACTGACACTTCAACTGTCAAAATAGATTTTCTCCAGTTTTTAAATTGTTCTGGCTGGCTGGTTGGCTATTTATGTATGTATCCTGTATAAGGGTACACTAATGCAGCTATTGGGTTAACATCTACTTCTTATTACGTCTAGGAAAACAGTTTCCGGGGGGGGTCAAGTGCGCCTGGAAATAGTTTTTTTTGGTGGAAAGGGCAAATAACAATGTAAGCTTATGCTAAATTAGTCACTTGTTTGTGTCTGCTTATTTGGGGGGAATCGAAGGTATAATTTATTCATTTATCATCCCTTACACAATCTTTTATTTATCACCCCTAACATGGTATGCTGTAAAAAGACGTTGTTCACGTGATGGGTTCTATTACATGACTAAGCAGACATTCTCAAGGCTTTCTTTCTGTACCTCGCCAGTCCTCTATCGTACCTATATATATACATGAAATGATCTCTATTCAGTTTTTAATGACATTGGCATTGGTAGAAGCGTGTGCTATCTGAGTGCTTACAAGTTCAACCTTATGATTATTGTTTTCTTTTCGGACGTTTCTCCACCGTGTGCAATTGAGAGCATATCAATAGATACGCTCCCAACTGCAAAGAACCTTATCAGCATAGAAGTATCTCCTGGCCATTCGTCAGTCCTGACAGAACAACGTGCTGCATTGAAAGTAGAATAATATTGTGTTTTTGTGGAGCATATGAACAGAGATATCGATCGGTATTCAATTCGGCAGAAAAGATTACTTATTCTCTTTCAACTGGAAGAAGATTCCAAACCTCCATCTTGACTCGTTAGTGACAAACATAATAAAGGCAAAGTCTTCCCTTCCTTATTCCAGGTTCGGATTTTATCTCTCGTTCTATCTAGATATAACCAAGTACCTAGCTAGCTTAATTTGCCCAAATCTACATTGGTCTGTTCTTATCTACCCTGATCTCTTTATGAATGTATGTATCTCAATTTGCTCTTATCTATCTATCAAAGTACTGGTACCTATTTATCTCAGTCTTCTCTTATGCATCTATTTTTTATAAATATATCTATTTATATTCATATCTATGAACCAATTGTTATCCCAGTCGGTTTCTATCTATTCATCTATCTATTCCAATTCTGTTTGTATATTTCATTCTATCAACCGTCTCATCTATTCCTATTATTTCTGTTCATTTGTCTCTCTATCGATTGTAATAAGACAAATGCCATCGTCATAAACTACTTATTCGAATTCTCGCTTAGCTATCAATGTAACGAACTTCTTTATTTTAACATTTTCTACTAGGCCAATGGTCACCGTCTACCATTGAAATATAATTCAGACATCGTCAATGTTTGCTTGTTGTGTTCTCACTTTTGAATTTGGGTTAGAGAGGGCATAAAAGTTGAACGAGAAATGAGTTCTTTCCTTTGTTTTAATCCTCCGACCATCAATCTATCTATCTATCTATTTCTCTCTCACTCTCTCTCTCTCTCTCTCTCTCTCTCTCTCTCTATATATATATATATATATATATATATATATATATATATTCTGTCGATATCTATCCAGAGTACATTGGCAAATGCACTATTATTTGTTTTAGAACCCTGTGAATTCTAATAAACCTTTTGGAATAAAGTTTCTTCTTGTCCATATTTCAAATCTATCTTCCTGTCTGCTCCTGCCTTGGTCCTGACATCAAAAAGACACGGCCGAGAGTTCACAATTACTTGTTGTCAGAACCTTGTGATGTCTTATGTACCATTTGGAATAAAGTTCGTTCTTGTTAAGTTTTTAAATCCATCTCTCCATCTTTTGGTCATTTCCTGCTTTGATACTGCTACCAAGACGACATCACTGAGAATATTAGCGAATACGCCATCACTCGTGCTGAATACAGATCGGACATTTTTTTTCTACATTCGTTCATGAATTGCGGATAGCTCTCAGCACTTTCTCAATTGCTTCCACTTGAAAGTCTGTTTTTTCATATTCGATTTCTCTGACGGTTTCTATGTTTATTTAGCATTAATGTTCGTTTTTCCATGCTCCTTTCTACTGCCAACATCTATCAATCAAATTTTTTTCACTCCCCCGTGAAATATCTTTCTTTGCTGTGCCATTTCTTTATCATTCGATAAGTCGTCTGTCACGTGTCAAATGCGGCGTCAAAAGTGGAGGGAAAAAAGAAAACGCTCATCAGCCGTGACTTATAAGTAAGCAGATATGTTGATTCGAATCTGTAAGTGAGGGTTTCTCAAGTAACCTATAACACAGCAAAGTATAAAGAACAAATAATATTATGACGATAATCAAAAAGCTGAAAGAGAGCATTGCCAAGAGCGCAGAAACGTCAGCAAACTTTGCTGATTCTTCTGCTTTCTCAGTACTAAGTGTATCGAGATATACATTCCTTGCAATTGCCAACATAAAAAAGTGACGTAACATTCAGCAAAACAGAAAAGTGAATCAGCAAAACTAGTTTGAATCCTAGTTGATTCTGTAAATCCATTAGAAAGATATGCCTTGTAGTAGATTCTAAGTGTGACTGTGAACATCAGAGCTTTACCTCAATTTAGTGCATCCGTTCCGAAGAATTGTCCGATCAGAAAGGGAATCAGAAAAGCCTAGGGGGGAACTCGTAAGAGTGCTACGCTTCGCTTAAAACTGGCAGACATAGAAGACAGTTATTTTGAGGTGCAGCAGCACTCACGAAAGTTTCCCAATTAATTCTATCTCAAATTCTTCTTCAGTTTAGGCAATTTTGGCTCACGAAAAGAGTGCATGAAATCTTTACTTTCGGATATCAGTGATATATATGCATATATGTGGAAATGTATTGTTTTCAATAGTGGTTAAGAGATATGTTTATCTAAACGTGGAGTCTGTGGTTACAAAGAAGAAAATTGAAAATGATCACACTGTTCATTATATACATATATATATATATATATATATATATATATATATATATATATATATATATATATGAATGTGTGTGTGTATGTGTGTGTAATGTGTAAACATATATCAAGGCGCTGCGTTCCATCTACACTGACATTGCAACTTTGACTATCTGCCAAATGCAAGTTCTAAAGAGCGCAAGTTCCTTTTAGCGAAAAGTACAACCAATCAAGATGTATTATCGTCAACTGAAGCACAAATCATCATGTACAACGATTGGCTTGTACATTGAGAGCTGGGATCTTCCTACAATTAAGTCGGAGGCAACAAGTCTTTCTTTTGGGCGTAAAAGGAGAAACAGTAAAAACAAAACAAGCCTTATTGCTGCACAATCAATCCCTTATCCGAATTCTATGCCGACTGAAGATGAATCCACAAACATTCGTATCGTATACATAATAGATAAATTTGTAGGTATGTAAGAATTGTTGTATTAGTTCAAATGCTATAGTAGCTGCTCTCTAATCGAATGGTCGTGATTTAACCATAAATGTATGGGTTCAGTTTAACGTGACGTGATAGACAAACAGTGAAGTGTTTACTCCCGCAGATTTGTTCAGGGTTGTTTTAGTTGTTCTCATTACGAGGGAAAACAAACTTAATTCCAACTTGTAGTGAGTAGGACAACAAGCCATGTTTTTCTTAAAGTAAAATAAAATTCATACTGATTTAGAAACTGACCGTCGTCGGGTACAGCTCAAACAGACATGGAAATTATGTAGCGTTGAATGAATTGAGCCTGTTTTGAAAATCAGCATGGCCCTCAACTAGGCCAAAACACCGAGGTCTGGCGCACTGGTGGGCAATGACAACTATTCCTATCACCAAGCTGATCCAGTGGACATATCTACGAGCTTAAACTGTGTGAAAATCCAACATGGAGCCAGTATTTAACTATCTGTTTGGTGTAGTAACAAGAAATGGAAAGGATGACATAGAAATTTGAAGATGCATAGAAATAGCAGACGCTGTTTTTTAGAGACTCTTGGACAGATTGAACTGATATTTGGTTTAGTCATGATTTTTTTCACCCTAAGAATGGTGTAAGCATAATTGGATCACGCTATATTTTCACTGAACAGAAAAACGTGTTTTTTCTTTTATTAAGGTTGTAACACATGACATGCCATTCTTAGACATCATAATAATAATAGAATAATAATAGTAAAATCTAAAGATTTACTAATGTATTTTTTAAGCAGATTTGATGTAAATAGAGATATATTGGGTTGTTTCACACAGAATATTTTTTCATAATATAGAAAGTAATGCCAAGTTCGAAAGATTCACTTATAAAATTGCATCTTTTTACATTTAGTATGTAAATATATATATATATATATATATATATATATATATATTCATATACATATATATATATATATATATATATATGTATATATATATATATATATATATATATATATATATATACACACACACACACACATATATGATTATTATTGCAGTGATGCTGTTTAAGCTGCTAATAACGTTAACAAAGTATTTAGAATAAATACTTCCACAGTGTGAACTGATCAACGCTGACTGAATTGGTTTAGGTATGTAAATGTGGATCACAATAATGAATAAAAATGAACTTCGAGGGAAAACCAAAGCTGATGGAGGATTATCGACAATAAGGGTCAATGATATAGAAATAAAGGTTTCAGACAAATCGGAAAGTTGAGAGAAAATATCCATGACTCTCTCAAACCCAACAAATTCAGCTAAATTTGTCGATATTAAGAATTGGAATAGGAAGTGACTCAGCATCCTCCCTATTCACATCACATTTCTCTTACATTATCTCTCAAGAATTTTGAATCACCTATCCATGATAAAAAGTCCAGTAACAGGGAAGCAATAATTTAAGCTTCTCATTAAATGTATCACCATTGAACCCAAAGTATTCCATAGGGATGGAATATAACTACCAGGGGATCGTTTGAGAAAGGTTATTGCTTTAAATTGGTCATATTTTGAATTACCTGTTTGTTATATCTTTCATCTTATCATCTAATTAACGTAATATCATATGTAAAAAGCAAACGGCTACTTCATCACTGTCTTAACAATCAAAATTACTAGCTCTTTTGTTTTTTCTCTTTTATTTTAGAATTCTCTGATTTAAAACTGTAATAAACTGATAGTTGAACAGGATTGTAGCTCAACTTGAGTTCTGTGGGAATTCTGTATTACGAGCTTGGGATAATGTTTTGTTTTTTTTCATGAATCCTCAATATGAATACTTCTAAAGAATATGTCTCCAATTTCATCTAAGATCCAGTTTGTATAGTTTCCAACATGCTGTTCAATATGGCTACCAAATGATTACAATCAATATCAATTGTTCATTTATTCTTCAGCGTGCATAATTTTTTTCTACGGTTTTTGTAGTATCAAGTATGCTTGATAACATATCGAAAGTCTACAACGGACTGACCACTGGAAAGGTGAAATATTCAAGATGGTATCCAAATTGATTACCAAATTAGTTTGCTCAATGAAAAAGCCCTTCCCTCCAAAAAGTCACAACAGAATGTTTTGTTTTTTTTAGATACTGTTTTAGTATTCAGTGTGCACAATGACACACTGGTAGTTTACCACAGTCTAACATCTTGGAAGGTAAAAGTTTCAACTGCTATGAAATAATTCTTTTACGAGAAACTCTATCGAACATTTTCAGTGGAAGAGTCCATTGCTTCCTATGGTAGATAGTACACATTCTTATCGACGAAATTTCAAACTTTAAGTTGAGAAATCAATTGTTACAGACAGGGAAAAATATACTGATGATTATATAAGTTAATTGTTACAATTGACTGGCTGCTCATGATAAGTGCCCAGTGTAACTATTTCAAAGTGTTTGATACCTTCCTTATCTATAAGACTACTACGCTCATTTTTTCAAAGTTTTAACACTATGCTATGATGGAAAAAGTGTTCAAGCATCGAAATATAAAAAAAAGCAATTTAGCGAAAATATCAACTTTTAAAAGAGGTACATTGGGCACTTGTTATGTGCAGTCACTCAATTCTATTAAGTATTTATAACCTTGTGGCATCCCGTCTATTAATCTCACGTTGGTTCGAATTCTAATGGTGAAGTGACGCCTCTCATCTCGACGTTCAGATGTGATCACCACATGAACAAAATCAGCTGATGCCAAAGTAATTAAATGCTTATTAAGACCTCAAGATTCAAATAACAGAGATTGAATAGAGATTTATTGCGGGTTCCATGCAGGATGCTGTTATGAATGTAACCGCAGAGCGCATGACACCCCACCAGGAATGGATAACTTGGCATCAATTTTAACCTTCCTGATTTTCTTCATATCTTCGTTCTTGGCTAATCTCGTTATTTATTCATTCATTCGTTTCTCGTCGCTCGCAGCTAAGCCACACCCTCTAGAGGGTACGGGAGGATGGGGCTTTTGTTTATCAGGCGTAGCATGGAGATTGGTCCCCCCTTAGGAGGATTTTCTTGATTATCAGGAAGTTCTCTACATGATCTGCAGCTGCTTGCAGCATCTGGTATTCCCAGACGTCACCCATCTAAGTAATGACCCGGCTAAACGTTGCTCATCCGACTTGGTCGTGACCCTTAATCTTATTCCCAAGCATTATGCTTATTCACTGGGCCATTTGAGATCTTTCTCTATTGGCCTTCTCAAATTACACAGTGCTCCTATTCCAACTGCTTCGCAACCGACAGGATGATTTGACGTCATAGTTTGTAATCTGTTCTTTGTTCTTCCCATATTTCCGATTTGATCTTGGCCTTCATCATAGTCAATTTGAGCTGATATTTGTAACGGCACAGGGAGCAGCTGAGCGGTCTTTCCCCACGGACGAGTCCACTGTAGAGCTGTGGTCCCCAAATTTTTTGCACTGCAGACAGGTTCAATATTGTAAATATCCTAGCAGACAGGCAGACGGTACAGCTGTTTATAACAACTCTAATATAGGTGACTTACAGGTAACATACTCAGCTTGTTCCTAAAAAGTGTGAATCCAACGAATTGGTTAAGATCCAAAGAAATGATTTTTTACTCATTTAAGTGAGAAATTAAAGAATACTTGTATGATTTAGCATCCCGTTCAGTAATAGCTGTGCATACACTTTCTTTCTTTATTTTACTCTTCTGTAGTGATCACCGCCCAAAAAAATTTGAGAGGCGAAACTTATCCATTGGTAAGCTTTCTTTCCAAAATGTTATTTGATCAACACAGCACGTTGCCAAAAGACAAACAGAGAACAAGGAGGATTCTTTATCTAATGGACTATTCTGATGAACTTGTTAATTTGCTATTCTTCCTTGGGTGACACAAGAGAAATAATAAAATAGGTCCGGTTAGTCACTCTATAGAAACCGTCAAGTCTTTTGGCAGCATGCCGTATTGGGGATAAGCAATTAAAAGAATTAAAAAGAAGGGACCAATGAATAAGTTACTTCTCTTGCTTTTTTGTTGTTCATCATCATCATCATTATCATCAGTTTCTTGACGTCCGTCGTTGGATATAGACCTTCTACAGGATTCGCCACGATTCTTTATCATGGGCGTCGCTGAGCAAGTATTTTCATCCCTCTATCTTGTATTCTGTCGGCCTCATTTTCACATGTGATCTCTGGGGATCCATGTTGTGAGTTGTAATATCAATCGGGTGTCCGACATTCTTACAACCATTTAAGTTTTCTAATTGATTCTATGATGTCTCTGACCCCTGTTTTCTTCCTTATATACTGCACAGTCTTGTGATCTCTCCATGTGAGGTTGAGCATGATTTTCTCATTAGCTCGTTGCATGCTTCTCAGTTTGTGGGTTTGTCCCTTGTTTAGGTTCCGTTTTCAGCTCTATAAGTGACTATTGGGAGGACACATTGGTTGTATACTCTTTCTTCTAGGATTATTAGTATCAACTTGTTTTTGAAAGTTGATTTGCTCAGCCAAAGGCTTACCATCCTAGGGTGATTCTTTGCTTGATATTTTCTTCTTTTGTGAGTTTTATGGAGATTTGCTGTCTCAGATAGATGTAATGGTCTACTTTCGACAGTTTTACATCTTTGATTTCGACAGTTATGTCCTCATTCTCAATGTGATCATTGCACATGACTTTTGTTTCACTGAAGTTCATGTGTAGGCCAACTCTCTTGCTTTCTTCATTTATTTCATCTAGCATCAGTTAGAGGTCATTTAGGCTCTCTGCAAAAAGGACGATATCGTCTGCAAAACTTAGGTTGCTCAGATATCCGCCGTCTATTTTGATTCCTCTGTTTTCCCAGTCCATGTTTCACAAGATCATCTCGAGGCTGGCTGTGGAGACTTTGGGTGAGCTGGTATCACCTTGTCTTACTCTTTTTCGGAGTCTGAATGGTTAAGAGTCTTTATGTAGCCTGAGAAAGGAATTGCTGTGATTGTACATATGTCGTGATTACTTCCACGTATACAGGGTCAAGAACTTTTCGGGTGATGGTCTTCAAGACCATGAGAATTTCTTAAGTGTCAAATGCCCTTTTGAAGTCTATAAATGCTTCTGTGACAGGAATTTTATATTCTGCTGCCTTCTCTCTCAGCTGATTTATTGAATGATGATTGTCCATGGTCGAGTAGTTTCTTCTAAATCTAGCCAGTTCCCGTGGTTGGTTTTCATCTAGCATTTTAGTGATCCGGTTGGTGATGATTTTTGGGAAAAGTTTATTGATGGAGTTCAGTAGGCTTATTGGCCTGTAGTTGTTGTTCTCCTTAAGATTTCCTTTTTCATGTAGAAGCTTTATGATCGCTGTGTTCCAGCTAGTTTTTTGTTGACGACCTGACCAGCTTTTTTGAGTAGATCGATGGTGATGTCCAGGTGCTTTTCCTTTTTTGTTTGTTTGATGGCTTGTTTACAATGGTGTAACTTCTGGGAAGTCTTCGAACTTATTGTCTGCGTCTTGCATATCTTGGTCGTCGTTTTCCTGCTCATGTCTTGAAGAGTAAAGTTCTTGGTAGATTTTTTGGGCGCGTTCGACGATTTTAACTCTCTTATCACGTTTTTTTGTTTTCTTCGAGTATGCTCCTTATCTCTTTCTGTCCTATATTGAGATCTTTGTTTGTTGCTTTGAAGCCCTGTCACTTTCCGAGAGCGGTTGCGATGATTGCCGTATACCTTCTTTTGTCGTTTCTTAGTTTCTTTCTGATTGTTTTGTTTTTGTTCTGTCTCCTCTATTTTTCCTTTGTTGTTGGTGGTGGGTTGAAACTTCTGCGTTTTTCAATGGGTTTCTTGGTTTCATCAGAGATTTTACTAAAGGTCTGTGTTCTTTTTGGTTTGAACATAGAGGCAGCTTCTATTAGTGAGGTTGTTATTTTGCTGTGGAGTTCGTTGATGTTGGTGTTGTTCTCATCAAAAAGTACTTTAAATCTGTACTTCAATTCTAGTTTGAAGGGTTGAGTGAGTTTCCTTGGTACGTTCAATGGTTGCTGTTTGGTGTGGAACAATTTTCTACGTTCTTTATTGGTGTTCACCTGCATCTTACATCTTACCATTCTATGGTTGCTTCCCATGTTCACTTGATTTAGAATTTGAATGTCTCTGATGATGTCGCTTCTTTCCGTCAGGATATAGTCTATATCGTTTTAGGTTCCATGGTTGGGGTTCTTCCAAGTTCATTTTTTCTTGGGGTTCCTTTTGAAAAAAATGTATTCATGATCTTGAAATTGTTTGTGGTTGCAAAGTTCACAAGATCTTCACCTCTTTCGTTCCATTTTTTGTATCCGAATTTTCCAGCACATCTTTTGTCTCCTTGTTATACCTGTGCGTTGAAGTCTCCGATAATGATATTGAAGTAATTTTTGGTATCTTGTAGTAGGAATTTAAATCATCATAGAAGGTGTTCATCTCTTCCTTGGTTGATTGTGAAATGGGAGCGTACACTTGGATGACATTTAGCTTGAATCTCTTTGAGAGTTGTGACGCTGGCTTTGTGGTCTGAGATAGCTTTGAAGCCTACTGCATCGTCTTTGAGGTCCTTATTGATGAGGAAACCTACCCCACTTTTTTTACTTTCTCTCTTCCAAAGCTGTAGAGAAGGTGTTGCTATTCAGTTAAGTAGTTCTTCTCCTGGTCTTCTCATTTTGCTAAAACCAATGATGTCCCACTTGATGTCTTAGATTTCACTTTGTAGATGGGGCAGATGAGAATTTGTAGGGAGTGTTCTGACATTGTAGGTGCTGATGTATAAAGTTTTTCTTTTGTTGAGGGTTTTTTTGTTTTGTTTGGGTGGTTGCTGTTGGAGCATATAACTCCCACACAAGGCAAGTGATGCAACTGGGCCTTTTGGGACCGAGTACCCAGCGGGAACTGGCGTTTTCCAGGTGTAGTGTTTGGCTAGCCGCTGTTAGAGCACATCAACCCCAGCGACTGCTAGCGATGTGGCTGGGCCTTTTGGAACCGAGTACCCAGCAAAAACGGCCGGTATAACTATAATTGTGTGAACCATGGGGAGTGTTGGGCTATGCCCTGCTGTGCTGGCCCATGACGTGTTGGAGCAGGGTCTGGTGGATAGGTCACTCATAGTTTGGTGGCTTCAGAGCTCCACCGGCTCTAAGCACCCATTTTATCTTCTCTTGAGGGGTAAGCAGATACGCCTGGGTGTTGGCAGCGTAATAGAAGATAAAAAAGAATTTTTTTCCCTGTTATTCATGAAATCTAACCTGGTAAGACAGTTCAATTAACATCCTATCTCATCCTATTTACATCTAAGATTGGGGCCCACCTTTGTGTTAGTGATTTTAACAAGTCTGAAAGATTCTCTAGTTCTCATTCAGCTGCATAGGTCGTTCATCTTGAGCATACCTCTCCGTTATAAATGAAGTTTTTATATTTCAAAGAAAGCAAGATTAGTGGTATGGAACCGATTTATTATGAAAACGTTGCAAATTGATTCTATTTGAAGGGGTTTGGGTTGAAAAAATTTTTCTAAACATTGTAATGAGTAAATGCTTAGACTTTTAGCCCTTTAGCTCTAATAATGCTGCCTCTACGCCCAATACATGCATACATATATACGTACTTGGCCAGCTTCGATTGACAGTCTATAAACATCTCTCAATTTTAATTTTCTTGTAGGGTCAGAAGTTAAAGCACTCAGAATTTGAAAATTACAAAAACAATAAACGGGACTTATTATAATATATTCCAAGATATTACACAACCTTCGAAAAAGTTCATTCCCTATATTAATTCTGGTACGAAGCCCTTACACAAGTTGCACGAAGAAGCTTTTAATGTCTAGATCAGTGATGGCTGGATTCAATTGGACAATGAAAGAACTCGTCCCCAAGGATTTCTCCGACCAATATATTTTTTTGAATTGCTGCCTGGGTAGAGTTCTTCAGGGACTAGTATAACAACGCTCACTGGACAAATATTGGATCGTTACTCATAAAATGAGTTCAATTCATGGTCGGGTGAAGATTGTATGCATTTGCCAGTCAATTGAGAACGTTCAAAGCTGTGTGATCAGGGGGATGGCATGTATCTAAAACATGTAGATATAAAGTCCTGGTCTCGACCAGACTTGGGACTTGCAAAGATCACTAAGAGACATCGTCAAAAAGAATTCTAAGATGGAAAATTTACTAATGTATTCACTTTTTTCGTGTAATCAATGTAAATAAAGGCATATTCCGTTATTAGTGGAGATTTGTGACCCTTAATAGTAATCGTATTTTCTCAAGAAGATAACCTAATTTTCAAGTACTGTTTTGAATTGAGGCATAACGCTGCTCAGACGGCTGATGAGCTTGGAAATTTAGGACTTCAACAGCAACTGAATTTTGAAGGTATGGGAAAGGTTAAAATGTTATAGATATGGGTTTTACATAAAGTGGATGGAATGATCCATGACAGTTCCAGACCAAACACCTTTCAGCTGATTCTGGCTAACCCTAAAGAACTGTTATATGGAGGTTTACTGCATATTCTGTAGTCACATGGCATATTTCACACGTATCATTTTTCCAAATATTCTCACATTCATATCCATGTAAAAAGGTTGAAGTAAACACCTTCAGTCGGAATTGAAATAGGAGTTGAGTTGGTCTCTGTCGCAGCCAAGCTTGTTATCTTCCATCTTGCTATTAAACGGCATTTTGCCCGCAAGAACATGATGATTGCTGCCACTTGACCCAGATATGACAGCTCCTCGGAGAGAACACTGTCGTGTGTCATTCATAGAGTAGCGTTTGCATGAAGAGAACCGGATGTATTGTCCGGTCCTAGCTCGGTGAGATGTTCAGTTAATCGACGACCGCGCATAGACTAAGACGGTAACAGAAGAATCCTGTGGCTGCATACGGTAACTAGCATTCACAGATCTTCATCCATCTGGGTAATGAGCATTCTCAACGTCACTTAACTTCGATTATCGTACGAGAATCGATGTATCCAAAGCAGTTTGGCCGTATGCAACAACCTGATATTAGAGACGAGACCATAAGTGGTACCGTAAGTAAGACTGTTACCATAGAATCATGTTTCCAGGGCAACTATTTCACTATTCATTGATTTTTATGCTCTTGTCAGCGTTATAAATGCATTGGAGAAAGCCGGTTGATATTCAAATCAAGCAATTCTGATGTTAATTGATATGCTAATCAGACACCCCGAATTTAAATGTCATGATGAAGGGAATAATTAAGAGGAAAGAGAATCTTACACAAATTTGTGATCGGAAATTCGATAATGTCAGAAACAAAGTGAACGGTCATCTCGTCTAGAGACAATCTTTCCATTCTGTCTGATAAGAATACTACTCCCAGCGTAGACCTGCCTCATCTTTGGGATGAACGCGTATTTTGAGTCTTTCTAGGGTTTTAAGTGCGCTGGATTCCTGATTTCTGGAACATTTGGAAATGCATAAAGAATGTCGGCCATACCAAAAAATAATAGGCAATTGTGAACTTCCCTGTTTGAAAATGGCCATTGCTCCAGCTATACAGTGATAGGTGTTGATTGCAAATTCAAAGTCAAAGAAGGAGACAAGAGTAGCCCTAACCCTAACCCTGACAGTAAAACACTAATTCCAAAAATACTAACCCTGCAGCTGAAGTAACACCCATCTTAAAACGAGAAGGGTAATAAAAAATAGATATTATTCTTGAAGATTCCTTTACTGGGTTAGATACAAATAGCATAATGTTAAGGGGGAATTTTTTGTTCGTCACCAACACATTGAATAATCATAGCTTTCAACGTATTTTTGGATTTATGTATTTTCTCATGTGGTCTGATCATGATGTGTGCAGGTCTGTGATTTGAAAGCACACCGTGAACATCAAATATTTGTGAGATACGAGCACTGATCTACGATTATCTGAAAGAAGGGAAGACTCTTTGAATCGCAGGTGACTGGGGGACGAGATCATGCTCTATAAGAGTCTAGGATATGGAAGCAATCTATGGTCTGTGAAAGTTGGGAAGTTAAAAACATTCTGTGAACTCTAAGTGTTCCAGTGATGGGAGAACGCCTTGATTTGCCATTGTCCGGGAGATGGTAGTCTTTTGTGATCTGTAAGGTATAGTGACCGGCAAGTGTCCGGCAGACAGAAACACCCTGCAATTAGTGAGTGTCTAACTTTTTACATTTGCAGCCTATTTCGACAATACAAATACTTTTGCAACCCTGTTTCAATGTTACTTGTTTCTCCGCACTTATTGCTATAAAGGCAGTAAGTACTGAGAATATATTGTGATCTTTTGTCGAAACATCATCATCATCATCATCATTAGTCTTTTAATGTCCGTCGTTGGACACAGACCTTTCCCAGGATCCGCCACATTTCTCTATCATGGGCGTTGTGGAGCTAGTATTTTCTTAATTTGTCTGGTTCATCCCTCCATATTGTATTCTGTCGGCCTCAGTTTTGCATGTGATCTCTGGGGAGCCATGATGTGAGTCGTTATGATGATGAAAAATGCAAAACAAAATCGTAACATTTATAATATACAGTGCTATCAAAAAGTTCAGAGACTTCATTGAAAAGCTTCATTCGTATTTTTTTCCTTCATTTGGACGCCATTACCTTCAAAATAGTTTTCTCATTCAGCACGTTTTGAAAAATCCCGCTCTTTAAGCGTGTTGTGCAATATTGAAGATTGGCGCTGGATCTCCTTGACAGTGTCAGAATGGCATCCCCAGCTCAAATTAAATCCTTGGGGAGTAGCCTTTTGTCATTCTCAAGTGATGTTCTACCACTGTTGTGGCGCAAATTCTACTCAAAATACCTTGCTTGGCTCATTGCTGTAGGCCTGCTTCAGCATTTTAAGAATCTTCATCTGGAAATCGCGAATAAGCACGTGTATATGGTCACAAAAATACGTGTAACATAGGCCTAAACGTTTACAGCATGACTCCACTTGACATTCTCACTCGATATGATTACTACCCATTCCCTGATGTGTGATTTGACTAGTCTGTGCTCAATTGATTCGAACCTGGAACTTTTTGATCGCTACTCATATAATAACTTTTACAGTGTTTATTCAGCTAGTAAATAGCATCAGGCCATTTTACAATAAGCATCAGACGGAGAACATTTTTGTCTAGAGACTTTTATAAAAGATTGGAAAAACTCTTTTTACTTATCAATACTCATTGAAAAAATCAAATATTTTTCCAACCCCCAATATCCCTCGGGGAACACCCGGAGGGATCCTGACCCTTACTTCGAGGACATTTTGTCCATTAGATTGAGGACCTTCGTTATCTGCATGTGTCTGGTAGATGGGGTCAAGAAATCTGGCATTTGAAATTCTTTGAAAAAAGCAATCTCTTACGTGACCGTACGATACCATCACAAGTCTATATTATTCCTCTGAAGAGTCTGATTATCCAACAGAATCTTTTGAGATGAATTATTTATTTTCTTTCTCATTATTTTACTCGTTTTGATTGAAGGGAAGCCTTGTACGGCAAGATACGCTCCAGCTAGTGTGTAATAGCCTGGTACATTTTCTCACTTTAGTTTAGTAGAAATCTGAGATGCAAATCTTTTTAATGTATATCTTAAATAATTCATGGCGTAATTAAATTTCCATCTTAATGTTGGTATGTACTGTACCAAGCACCAGCGTGTAGTAGACAATATCAGAACCAATTTTTGTGTGTACTACTAATCGTCTTAGTTAGTATGTCATACATTATACACTTCTACTAATCAGTATCCTAAATGTAGGGTTTGGTTTCAGGTATTAAAAACAGGAACTTTACACCATAACAACCTAATTTCATTTCAATTTGTACAGCAAGACATGTGAATATGCATGTTTATTGGTTTTCAATTTAAAGTCTCGAAGAAAAAATAATTTTAAATTCTTAAATGAATTAAACCAATAATTCATCTATCCTGCTGAAATTTTATCAACAGACTCACAGCAACGTGATTTGAAAAACTAACAAACATTTCTTTTTTTGGAAGAGTTGCCAACACGTGAGTGGCAAATGTTAAGTATTTTGAAATTATGAAGAAACTGTAATGCTCTTTCATTGATGTTGTAATTCAATCTTGCTTGTAAAATATTGAAGGAAAGAATTGTAATGCAAAGTGTAGGTAGGATCTATCTCTTCACATTTATTTCATATAACACAATGTCATTTTAATGTCAAAATCACATATTTTGACGTGATGAGTGTGTCCCTTGTCGTATTCTCCTTTGTCCTATGGATGGTAGGGTCTGACGGACAGGATCCCGGGAAGTAGACTCCTTCACTTATTAGCAAAAGTTTCCATGTACAAACGAGTAGAAACTCTTAGCAATACCGGATAAGTAATATAATGTGTACATATATGATAACTAGCAAAACAATACCCTTCTGTAAATTGAATTCTTTATAGCGTTGAGCTATTGCAATTACATGTAATTAATCCTCATTTGTTTACGTAGAAGTTCGACTCCAAGATATCGAATCAGTAGTAGTTAAAAAAGATGAACTGGAGAAGAGAGAATTGATGAGATAAGGAGAGGAAGAGAAAGGGTGAATTAATTAGAGAGAAAAGGACTGACTGCTTCGGGGTCAAACGCAAAACTGAACACAACTATTTCAGCCACTAAACCTGATTTAAAGATAGAATGATTCCCTGCTCATTGGGTAAATTGTGCTTGTGAGGTTCAAAGTTTTTACTATTGACCGTTGAGCTTGAAAGAGTTGAGAGAAATTATAGTAAATATGAAAAGAAGAAAAAGTAATACAGTTTATTTAGAATATGTTTAGCGACACCAGATAATTCAATCAGGCGTCCATACCTCCCTTTTTTTTCTCTCTCTCTCTCTCTCTCTCTCTCTCTCTCTCTCTCTCTCTCTTCCATTTCCTCTTTCTGTTTCTCAGTCTTTCTCTCTTTCTTCCTCACTTCCATACCTTCTTTCTTACTTTCGTTGATTGATGACGGAGGAGTGGAATTTGTTTCTTTCCAATACTTCCCCCCCTCCATCGTTTTAAACCTTCCACTTTATAATCTTGACCGGAAGTCTAAACTCGTCATCATTGTTAAGTTAGGAAATGAAGTCAGCCCAGTAAGAGTTTCACAAGGAGAGAGAGAGAGAGAGAAAGTTGTTGTTTTGGAGGTAAATCGATTCGCCCTTTTTCGACTCACAGAGAGGTTATTCAGAGAGTTTGGTGGAGGAGTGACATTTCGCTGGCATTATCGAGCGTAGTGTACAGATCGACCTCCTCCTTAGTAGGATTAATGGGTTTGCCACAGGAGGCTCTCAAACTGATCCCCAGCTGCTCACGGCACCTAGTATTCCCAGGCGGTCACCTATCAAGTTATCGACCTGCAATGATCCCTTTAATGTAGTCAGCAGAGTTCTGTCTTTAGCAACCAACGCACAAAGGAAATCGATGTGCGCATAAACGATTTCAAATTCTATAGGTAGATTATTGTTTTGTTTTTGTATTGTCTTTTGTTGAAGAGATATTGATTTATTCTGTCGAATTCAAAAGTGCACTCATACCTTTATCTCTGGAAAGAACTCTTGCGAACACTGAATACTAAAAATTAGAGGTCGACATTGGCAGTCAATGTGCGCACTATTCTTAGATTTTGCCGTATTATCCCTGTGACAAGAGTATGCACACACCGAATGCGTGAATGGGGGTCAATTTTAGTACAACTAATGCCAGATGAAATTGTATTAGAATGTTTTACTACAATATAAAAATGATTGTACTTCTATGACGACTTGAATTTCATGATCCTATGCGTGATCCTGATACTTACGTAGGGAGGTGAAACATGGAACATAACTAAAATATTTTACCCTGTGCAACGCGCACAGAAGAAAATCATGCTTAACCTCACATGGACAGATCACCAAATAACACAGTATGATAGAGAAAGGTCAGAGATACCAGAAAAAACATTTGAAAACTCGAATGGTAATGGGCTGGTCATTTTGTTAGAATTTCAGTTATCACTACTCATTACGTGGATTCTCAGAGATCATATGCGAAATTGTAACAGACAGACAATAAATTGCATGACAAGCAAGATAAATTAAAAAAAAAAACTAGCTGTGCAACGCTCACGATAGAGTGGTCTGGCGAATCTTAGAGAAGGTCTTTGTCCAACGACGGGTGATAAAAGGCTGCTGCTGATGATGTTGCTGATAATGCCGATGATAATGATGTTGATGATGAATGCTTATGCGAATGGTAATCTTGGCAAAGCCCATCTTTCATCTAAAAAAATTCATATTAGAATGCTTCACTGCAATAAAACTATAAATGTAATCCATCAAATAACATATTTAATTAAGATGTTATTCTATACCTTGAAATGTTCAGTTGGTTGTTACCAAATAGAACATCAATGATATTTCTCCTTTTTACGTCATTCAATGCTGTATTCGAAGAACCATAAAACCAGTCTACAGGGCCAACTAATAAACTAACTTCAATTAGTATCATTATAATGTATTAGTTTATTCATGCCGTCAAAAATGACAATGTGTATGAAGTATACTGATATACATTGTATTTTATGTACATGGATAACAGAGATTTGAATAGTAGAGCTTAAGATTATCTCCCGATACACATTGCATTTCATATACGAAGATAATTGAGATTTAGATATCAATGAGCTCGAGAATAGCCTTCTATATACTTAGCATTTTATATAATGGATGATAAAAAATTTCAATTACAGTGAGCTTTGGAAGTAGACTTCTATGAATATTGCATGTTAAATACATGGATAATTGTTATCTGAATTGCAGTGAGCTTAGAGAATAAACTGTTATACACATTGCATCTTTTAGACTTGGATAATATAGATTTGAATTGCCGTGAGCTTGAAGAATAGAGCTTTGTAGACAAAAAACGGATTTATCATTTGTTTTCATTATTTTTAGATTTTTGTTATTCCTACATAAAGTTATTGTACGTGTTCCCTGTAGGATGTCTATTGGCTAAAATAAATGCAAACTATCAACTTATAAAACTATGGAAGGAAACAGTACAATCTAATACCTTATTTCAAAATTTATTGTTTCGATATTGATTAGTAAGATTTCAATCTAATTTCAATTACCGTGAACTCGGAGAACAGTGTCCTGTGGACTACAAATGGGTTTTTCTTGTTATTGCTTCCATCATTGTAACTTAAATCAAGCCTTTTATTGCGCCGTTCCCCATTTGTGCTCACAACTATTTGTTTTATTAGCAGCGTCGAGTCAACTATGCTGACCAAGCACAACGTTGCTTAACCACGGTGGTCTTACGAGAACGAATGGGCCCAACGTGATTTGGCCGTAACAGTAAATCGATTAATTAAACCATTGCTTTTTTTAATGTTAGATTGGATGAAAACGGTCGACTGAACGAATGGATCAATCCGAGAGAGATTCGTGAACACATGGGTTGCTCTGACTTCTTTTAATTCGCAACCTCTTTAATTTACTGGTCCAATAGGTCCAAAAAATTTGATAGATAACTACGGACGGTGCTGCTGCATAACACTTTTTTTCGAAAATTTAATTTCCAAATAGAATCATGAAACTTGACTCACTTGGGTGAGCAGGGGTGCGAGCTTCGTTACAATTCCAATTGCAGAATTTATTGATATCGATCTATTGAAAATAACTGGATATTTAAATAAGTGAAAGATTTGAAAAATATGTGTATCAAACGATTAGAAGAATGCATATATTATAAGATTTAAAGAATCCGTGTATTTATTTGAAGAAATTTTCAACACATGCATATTTATGAAAATGCAACCGTTTATTAATTCCATCGGTCATTTTAAAGATTACTTTCATTCTGATTTATTCATGTAATGCAGCTTTTTATTCTCAAAATAATCAATTTCTTTTTGTGTGTTCCATGAGCACATTGAAAAATTCAAATAGCAGTAATATGTATGATGTAATGTAAACAAAAATAAATGTATATAGGGATATGATAAGAGCATTCTTACATAGAATCTCTCAGATTGAGAGATGTTTCCATTACTGCTCATGTTCGAGAGGAGGGTCCATTTCAGGCAATCACTAAGGGGTAGCCCTTGTACAAAACATCGACAACAGTTTACAAGCTCTCTTTAAAACTATGGAGCACATATCATTAAATAATATTTTCTTTTTAAACTCTATTTCTACCTTTTTTTTCACTTCATGAGTGTAGTATTGAAAATGCCCCCCCCCACTTAATTGCTTACGGTCAATTGTCCATCACTTATTCGCCCCAATGTTCAATTGTCACTGCTCAATAGTCACACCCCCAATAGTCGCCCCAAGAAAATATTATCACGAAACACTAACATCTTGAGTAATGACTCTTGATTTTAGACTTTCAGAGTTGTGGTTTTCTATTCATATTCTCTAACACAATGTACGGTACGTTATATGCAACTCCCTTTATAACAACCTCTGTGAAAGGAATATCAGAGATCACAGTAACAGTTTGCTTCTTGTTCGTAAACCAAATTTCAAAGGGAACTGATAAATGTGTAGTTGCTACTATTGCTACTACGGCTACTAAGGCATTGTAGAATTAACAAAAGCAGAAACTTCAACAGTTAACACTGCTTATAATACAGGATATAATTTAGGATTTGAGTAACTTTTAGGCCTAAAGTTATGACGAAGTAATTTTTAGGGTTAGTTTTGAGTTTGGGATTTATGTTTAGAGCCAAGAGTTCCAAATAATTATAAACATTATTTTCATGATCATAAAACAAAAAAGAACGTTGAAATTGGAAGTCATTCGAAAATATTCTCTGAAAAAATGAATATCATCAAATTATCGAAAAATATCGAGATGCTACTTTATTAAATCTCCTTCCATATGTAAAATCTGAATATCTTCACTTGAATGGAAAACGTTCTGACAGAAGTTGAATTTTTTTTTAAAAACTTATTGGTTTTTGTCAGAGTTCTTTAAACCCGAACCAGCCAGTCTTATTTAATCATTATCAGTACTATAAGTACTGTGATCCATTGAATCAATTCGAATACTACATACCTTCATTTTATTTTTTCTTTCAAATCCCACTGAAATCTTATTCTTTATTTCCGATCAGTGCTATTTGCTCATTGCCGTAGAAGTGATGTTCAGACTTCGATTTGAGATTAAAAAATCAATTTGAACGAATCGAGACGAAGATTAACAGAAGTCAAATTTATTCAACGGGTTACCATAAACCAAATTTTTGTATTCCTTATGTTCTATAAATGATTCCCTCCATTCATATCATTTGTTAGCAACTGAGTCAAGACACGCTATGACTTCACGTTCAATGTCACCAACACTTGTTTGCTATCTTTGAGGTACGAAAAGACGATTGGACGTTCTATATTTAACCAACAGTCATTGATATTCCAAAGATATCTACCGTTAATTTAGTTTACATATTTTGTGAAATTTTATTCTGATCATATTCGTCTAACACATTATTTTGTATCAGTTTTTTGTTTTCATTCCTGTTTGAGGTATACGATTTCTTTCGTTTTCTGTGTGTTGTCTTTGTTCAGTGTTCTCTGCACCTGTTGCTTTTCTCCCAGGGGCCATAAGTCGATTGGACTTCTATTTAGTGCAAGACAGGTCCACCGATATTCTAAAGAAACCTTCAGTTGTTCTTGTTTACACTGAATTTGTTTGTCTTTCTGTTTATTTGTCTACCAGACAACATATCTCTCGGAAATATATTTTTACTTTCATGTTCGTTTCGTGTCTAGGATTCCCTCCGTATTCTGTGTGTCGTTCGGTTTGTTTGCATAGTCACATCGTTCTCTCCCAATTCTTCTCTCAAAGAATCTTTTCAATTCCAGGACAAATAACTTGGAAGCAAATTTCCAACTTGATACAAAGCACTCTTCGATTTTGCCTTAATCGAATGATCCTTCGGTCAAGGAATGCGACTCGGCTAATTTAAATGAGTCCTTTTATTAATTTCTATGCGTCCGCTTTTTCTCTATTTCTTTGTTCTTTCCAATTTATAAGAGTGATTCCATTCATTTTCGAATGTTTGCTCTTTTTTCTTTCCTTCCTTCGTAATTTAGATGGGTTCTTTCAATAATTCTTAAGCATTTCGTTCTTTTCTCTCTTCTTCATTTCTTTCGGAGTTGTTGATGAATCCATTCAATGATACACCTTTCACTTTTCATTCAATAGATTAATGAGGTGTCTTCACGGAGAGACAGTTTGTAAAGAGACGGGTCACCGTGAAGCAATTTGTAGCAATCTTGTCCTACAGACCATTATTACAGTAGCCGGATCAATCCTCAATGGTTGCCCGGCACTCAAAGTCTTGTGTCAGACTGAGGTGAGATTATTGAATACCCTTTTGGTATATAAGTAAGTCTTGATATGTTAGTCTCGTGGACCATCATCACTGTAGTTAGTTCATTCCTCAATTGGTGACCCTTCCGTATCAGACTAAACAAAGATAAATAAATAAGATTTCAAAAACCATCATTCCTGGAGCCAGCTCAATTCAAATACGAAGAACGAAATAACCACCGATGCAATTTGATTGAAGAGGCGAGTTCAAATCTCTTCAGAAGCTAACGTACTCTTCAACTTACTCGTTATCGTATGAACAGACATAAGCATTCTGAAAGTCAACAAGGCATTATCTTTCTCACTCCTGTTACTCCCTGTCACACATTAATGGGATAGTATTGAGAAGTGGCCGGGAACGTAAGGTAGCTTGTTTATGCTTGAGAAGTAGAAGTAACAAGAAGAAGCAGGGAATGTCTTAAAATTGGCTTATATTTGAGAACTAGTAGTATCAAGAAGTAGCAGCGAGAGACTGGGATACAAAGTACAAAACAGATCAACAGGCAGGTAGTAGAAGAGATTGTGCTGATCATAAATTGATAAAATGACCAACTCTCTGATTCTCCATTAGAGAATTTCCCAGTAGATATTTCGAGTGCAACAATACATAATGTGTTTATTCCTTCTGTTCATGTGTATTGGCTTCAAGCAACCAATGAAATGTTGATGACTCCATCTTCCGACCGCAGGATCTACAGTGACGATTATTTCTTGGAAACAAGCCTAAAAGTCAGACAATAGATGCAATCATTTGATCTCATGAATTGCCATCTGACAGATTTACTGTACACGCACCTACATTTAGAACAGAGTTTTCAAATATTACACAAGCTATTTGTATTTACTTTTCATTCACAAATAACATCAATGGTAGAAAACAGACGCCATCTTTTCTTATACGAAGATCCAACAAGGGGAGTCATTTTCAAATACGCTGTTAGCACGATTTATCTCCAACGCACCTTCTGATATATACAGGGAAGGACAAAACGAGAGGTGGTGGGAGTTTATAAGTATGTCAACAAGTCTGTCAGTCAGTCAGCGACAGTCATGCTTTCCCATCTAAAAGAAATATATCTACTGAGATTGTTCCCTCGTCTTTATTCGAACACAGAGATGGGGATAGTGAAATGACGGGCAAAAAAAGCGGAAATACAAGGTTTGTTAAGAAAGAAACCGAAATTTTGAACAGAGAATGAATGAGAAGTTTCAGCGTTTCTCTGAGCGTGATGTTGAATCGCAATGAACTTGACCTACTGTATAACAAAATCACATCATGGTACTTTTGTTGGTTTCTAACCAATACGTGCCAGACTGAACGTTACTATAGAATGCTTGGAGTTTTTCACCAAGTTGAGCGACAGGCAGTCTTGAAGGGAAATTTGCTAATGTAAATTCTGTTTCAAATCGGATAAGGGTTTTGAAGGCCTTTTTTAATTTAGCAAGAGGTTTACGGGAAGGATTGTCCAAACTTTGCGAGTAGTACCAGGCTTTCAACTCGGGAAGACTATCCACCAAAGAGTAAACAAAATCTGGACAACCTTTCATAACTGAATAACATTTTTGGCAACTGCTGCCCGAGTCTCTAAGGTTCCCCCACTGACTATCTTTTGTTTCCAGACATGAAATAAACACTGAAAAGTAGTTCATTTGGAAAAAAATGTGCCTCAAGACCTACACCAACCTTCGACTGAACTCCAAGATAATTGTAAAATTGAAAAAAATAATAATGCTGGCAACGATGTATTGAAAGTAGAAAGGACTATTTTGAAAGACAAATTTCTCTTAAAGTTCAAGTAAAGCAAAAAATCGTAATTGAAAAAGTTCGATTTTATTTTGGCGGTAAAGAATCTCAACACAATTCACGACTCCCTCAGTTATGCACATTTGAACGGAGATTTTTTTTTTTTTTTGTAATAAACAACTTCTAGTTCCTTGTATGATGGAAAACGGTACTAATTCTCCACAACTTTCCCCAGTCATTTCAGGTATTTTCTATCTGGTTCAGAGCGGTAGTTTGTGTTTGTTACGTAAGCGAAATGAATTCTGCCAATTTCCACTCCGAAAACCTGGAGCAAAGAAACTTGCCACAAACAGAAACTATTTTTTCTCTTGTCCGATTTTTATCACTTTTTTTTTACATTGATAGAATGAATGCAAGTAACATTACAATATACGTACACAACAAAAATGCTACACGTAGGAAGACTTCCTTGAAAACTAGAGAAACCCATATTGACAGTCTTGGTGATAGTTCGAGTTGGCGAATTCTAATATGTTACAGGTTATGATGTTTTCATGTGGAAGAGACTTCGATTGAAAGAGGAAAATAAGATCTATGAGTCCACGACCAAAATAAGCCTGCATAAAGATAGAGTTCTATTGGCCACAAAAGTGAATGACAAATGTACAAGTCGGTCTGGGGAGTCGTAAATTAAATAGTATTAATTCGCCATTGGGAGAGTTTTAGAAGTCCATTGACTTAAGAAGTTTTCGTTTACCACGGATAGACAACGGCATAACAATAGAATCACTTTCTCTTCCCCTTTCACTAGGAAATCCAGCTTTGCAAGAGGCCTAAAGGTGAAATGGGAAGGATGCAGATTTTGATACACTTTAGATAGACATTCATGCTTTGATTATATATATATATATATATATATATATATATATATATATATATATATATATTGTGTGTGTGCATGTGTGCGCGCGCGCGTTTACAAGCACAAGTTTGTGTGTTATTTAAATGTAACGTAATTCGACTTCTAAAAGCCTGTAAATTTTCAAAAATAAACATATATATATATATATATACATATATATATATATGAATATATATATATATATATATATATATAATATTCACTTGGCAACTGTTCCTTTCGTAAAAGCATGAATGTACTACTCCCTGCAGTTTCTCCTATCGATGGATGTCTTGAGAATAATGTCACGTTGCTGGCTTACCACGAGGGACGACGGTGAGGAAGATCAGTGGTTGAAAACTTGCACAGAACACCCTTTGATAAATACCTTACCTGCCAAGGTGGTAGTAAGAGCAAAAAGCTCTTGAATCTCTTGCCAACTTCGAAGGCGACTTATCATTAGATACGCTGTGGCATACAAATCCGGCCAAAGCTTTTATTTAACTTTGTTTCTGCAGGTGAAAAGATTCAATTATCACCGACAGAGGGCTGTTTTCACAGCAAATCAGACAATTTAAAACGGGGATTGTCAACCACGCGATGTTTAATATTTCATGGCAGGAAATCGGGACGACAAATTTTGAATATTAGCCGTTTGTGACCGCTAGAATAGTTAAATTACTTTAAAGAAAAAATTCAAATGGAATAAACTCCCCATTGCAATAAGTAATTGGACAATAGTATCGTTAAAATTTCAAGTCATGGAAAAAATTTCATTGGAAAGTACATATGGTCAGAATTAACTCTATCTATGATATCACTAGCGTTTTCCACTTTGAAACATCTAGAATAGAGTTTTTAAATACTACTGATTCTAATCGTAATAAATAAGCTATACCAGTAAAAATGGAGCCTCCAAAAGGTTAAAAGCTTCTTTTTTTTTTCAAATTGACAGGAAAATATTAAATTTATGTGGAGTACTGATGTCAATTTTCGAAACTATAGTCATGCGGTATGGCCAGGATTATTGGAAGACATAAAGACACAAAAACATTAGACAGAATAGAATCATTTGCCATCATTTGGAGGACGTGCTTGTTTAATTTGTGTATAGGCTAATGGAGAGAATATGATTTTCAGTATCTTATACTTATACTCATTTTCATTTATAGAATCTTAGGGGGAAAAAGATTGATCTGAAATATCATGAAAAGTGTTCATGGGCGAAAAGAAGGTTGGAAACTACCAATCTAAAAGAATTTGCCAAACACTGACTTTTATTATAAAAGATGGCCTCTTTCCGTCTCGGTAAACAATGGAACTTCACTAAAGTGACCTCTCCAGGGGGCTAGCCCAGAAGGAACGTATGGAGATCATGTGATACCCAGTCGATAGAATTTACTTCTCGACCTTGCGGTTGTAGTACAACGCAGAATAGTTTTGGCATCTTCGCTGCAGGAGCTGCCAGAAGGAAGTTAAAGTTGGCACTTAGCAAGCCTTAAGGGGATTCCACTCCCTGGTAAGGAATTGAAAGTTATATTTCTTTAAGAGAGTTCAATCAATAATGAGCAGAACTTTTTCTTCATCAATGATAATTTATACATAAACAAACGTGTCTCTCATAAGTATTCAAACAAGCATGATCTATGTTCTTGTCTCCTGATTTGGCAGATCATAGATTTTGAACAAGGGAGATCAAAATCAAATAACCAGTTTGGTAACCCTCCCATATAGGAATGTTGGCAAACTTTTTCGATTTCCTTGATCAATTTGAACCAGATTTTAGAATGATTGAAAAAAAGGGTTAGCTTTTTTCCGTTCAACAATTCAATTCGATTAACAAAAAATATTTACCAGAAATGCTGTATTTTGAACCGGAAAAGCTGTTCTAATTTGTTTGTCATTTCATTTGGAACGGTACTATAATGCATATAAGATCCACATGCACTTATGGCAATATTTACATGATGATGTAGTTACTTAATTAATTTAGAAGAGGTTTCTGTATTGAATTTCGCCTGCTGAGTGTAATATCCAAAGCGTGAAATGTGGAGGTGGGTTCTCAATTTTTATCATGATATACTACCGGATGTACGTATCCTTGGGTGTATGTATCAATGAAGGAAAGCTATTCGTCATGTATGTATCGTCTTAGTAGAGTGAGTTGTATTGTGCTTTGTTAAACCTGACTGCAAGACTGACAAACTTGATAACACATCTATTCTATTCATTTTACTTATTGAGCACTATCACGCTAGATAAAGCAACACTTTGAAACAGCGTATATATATATATATATATATATATATATATATATATATATATATATATATATATATATATATATATATTGTTATTTTACCAGTTGCAGAATAATAATTTATTAATAATTGTAGGTTGGTCTTGCCAACTGTAAGTTTGTCACTCTTGTGGTTTAGAAAATCTTCTTGTTTTGAATGTTTCTTTCGATAATTTCTTCTTCCCATTTCAAGGCTGATGAAATCTGATATCGTTTGGCTCTCTGCCTGCTGGGTGAAACTGCATCAAAACCGAATACTTTTGCCAATGCGCGTCTCCGGTCAAATGACTTCAGCATCTGGAGTTGTCAGTTAGGCCCCAAGGCAAGCAGACAGTGCTAAATATTCTACTCTGAGGCAAACATCATTACCACAATACACAATAAGTAGTCGACGAGAAAGATTTTCTTTCGTTGAAGAGAACAAATGCCACAACCCTATCGCTGTCTCTGATAATAAACTTCAGTGTTTGCTCTGATGAAGAGGAAAATGCGTGACATGGGTTCAAGATTCGTAAGACAGTCAAGTTGCTCTTGCCTGACAATTCATCTGTCTTCCTCTTTACACAATATCTCTAAAAGTCTTCAATGAATTTTTCAAAAAATGATCAGTGTACCGTAGAGTACGGAAGTAATGGTGAAAATTTGGGGTGGATCAAGGAAATTGTTTTTAATTGCAACATGTATTTTATTATTCTGTAGTACCTCCGACAATACACATTGAGTCGACAACGATGATGCTCTTCATTGCACTAATTTTCATAAAACGAAGTGTCTTCGAAAATGCAAAACGAGTTAATCACGTATTAAAAGTTGTCTCATGACCAACAATTTTTGGCAGCATGCCTTGTTGGGAATGATCAATTGAAAAAAATGAAAAAAGGGGTGAGAGATGAATTAGTTGATTCTCTCACCATTTGTTACTGAATGGTAGGAGCAGCGATACGTTGAAGCCGCTACCATATTTGTTGCTGGTTCGATTCCTACAGCAGACCCATTTTCTTTAATTGTTTATTCTTGCTGTCTAGTTCAAGTAATGCATTAACCGTGTTAGGGCGGAAGATCATTCCAATGTTTCAAATCCTCCTATATGATGAAAGCGATTTATAATTATTCTGTGGGATCATGTATATATATATACATATATATATATATATATATATATATATATATATATATATATATATATATATATATATATATATATATATATCGATTGGTGGTTTGACATTTTTCGACCATAATTGGTCATTATCATGGAAATCAGATAGTAGTATTCAAAGATGAATCAGTACTACTCATCATAAAAATGTGATTATATTTCAATGTCGCTTTCTTTAAACTGACACATTTATAAGTAAATCTGTTTAGATGTATGGATCAGTAATGGTGCCATTGTATCTAGAGTAATAAACTCACTGACTACATTCGGGATTCGAAACTGATCTTTTGTCAAAAATGCAGATTCAAGTTTACTACCGATGCTCTTAAAATTGTCAAAATAGATACGGCAAAAGATATCATAAAACTAGCTTATCCACGGCATCAAAAAATGACAGTAGTATTTGAATAATTTCACATTTGCACTGGGTTAATGAAATATCAAAAACTTCCGTTGGTCGGCATTTCCTTGCTTATTTCCTATCAGATTGAACCCAGATCTTTTACGTAGTTGCAAAGAAATAAACGAGAGAGACTACTCTATGATAAACATTTGATAGTTATCTACCTTGATGAACAGTACAAAAAAGATGAACACTGTACAAATGAATGCACAATGCATAAGATATGGATACATGCAACAAAATAACCGGATATTCTGTTCTATTGATTACTTCCAAGTGCCCAGAGACTTTATCCTGTCAGAAATCCTGTCTTCCGGCTAGATAATGAGTCTTGCAATTTTGCCAGATTCACCATAAACCTGGCTGACAGAAAATTGTCTTGGAAACATGTTCTGACTAAGCCAATTTGGAGAATTGAAACCCACTTAAGAACGATTGGAGCCATATACGATCAAAACTAACCGGTAAGATGTTTATTCAACATAGATAGTTTATGGAACGAAGTCCAAGAACAATGGGATTCTCGCCAGCAAGCAATGGCTTACTCTATTGATACCCTAAGACTGATCCAAATTGATCAGCGCTGCTTCCGTGTTACTTTCTATTCCTTCTTTCATCTTGCAGTTGCAAATTGTCCTGGAGTGAGCTTGTCTTCACCTGTCCATGCAATCTAACCACGAAATCCAAAATATTCTTGTCAAAACGAAAAAATAAACACACACACACACACACACACACATATATATATATATAGGTGAAGATCCCACCTCTTATTATGAAGTATGAGCGAATGCAAGGGCTTTTTCTGCAATTGTCCCCAGATTGTTCATTATCTCAGGAGCCATCATTTGCAATACGCTTTTACACACACACATGCACACACATACACACACACACACACACACACACACATATATATATATATATATATATATATATATATATATTAGAGTAAATTTACAGCTTCAAGCATTTAACATAAAAAGCTATTTCAAATATTATTTCCCAATATCTGTCAATGCAATCAATGTAATTTTCTTCAGTGTTTTTCCCTGTTTCACATATACTTTGTATTATGGTCATCATCATCATCATCAGTCTTTTAGCATCTGTCGTTGGACATAGACCTTCCCCAGGATTTGCCACACTTCTCTATCATGGGCGTCACGGAGCCAGTACTTCCTGAACTTGTCTAGCTCGTCTCTCCATCTAACAATTTGCCGGCCTCGGTTGCGCATGTAGTCTCAGGGAATCCATGTTGTAAGTCGTGATGTCCATCTGCGATTCTTGCAACATGGCCAGCCCACCGCCATTTAAGACTTTTTATGGATTCTATGATGTCTCTAACTCTTGTCTTTTCCTGGATGTACTGTGCTGTTTTGTGGTCTCTCCATGTGAGGCCCAGCATTATTCTTTCATGTGCACGTTGCATGGTTCTCAGCTTACGGGTCTGTCTCTTGGTTAAGTTCCAAGTTTCAGCTCCATAAGTGACTATGGTACAGTGTATAAATTGTGTCTTGTTGGGACCATTATTTGTTAACCATGTAACATCTCTTTTGCTTACCTAATTCCCTCAACATTAATACAAATTTATTCATTTTGATATAAACTATTCTTTCATTCCATTTTCATACTCTGGTTAAGATATTCTTCAATTTTTGTCATTATTTCACTATGATAAGCTGATAAGTTGTAACTGGACCAGGATGTCTTATAATGGCTTCATTGAATTGTCTAAAAATCGTACTATTCCCACTGCCTTGATTGATCATTCTTACAACAAAAGAAATAATTTTTGGTATAAAATCAATAAATCTTTGCTCTTGTGATTCTCTTATATTCCGATTACATTGTTCCATAAAATATAAACGCAAGAATACAACTTGTTCTAAAAGGCATTTTTACTACACGGAACGGGGAACCATATCGTTTATCAAACTATTTGTATATAAACATTCGATGCTCGATATCAATATTCGAATCTAAGAACGTTGCTTGCATACCTTTATATCCATATTTCAATTCAAGATCCTTAGGGTATATATTACTATACAATTCTCCAAATCCCCCTTCATCATTAAGTGAACATAAGTCATCAATAAAAAAAAAAGTTACAACCTAACAATAAACAGGCTCGTTTCACATTGGTTTTGATTAGAGATGGCATGAATACATGTTAATTTCTATGTGAATACAAATTTGCCTAGTAATGGGCATGATCAATTCCCACAGTGACACTTATGATCTAATGAAATATTTTATTTCTATTTTCAGTGTATATATTCAAATATTTATCATGTAGCTACACATAATTCATAAGGGGCTTCACGTTGCATATCGATACAGCTATAAGATTGTATTTATCCGTACTTTGCTCTCCTATATATTTCTATGATCACACATGTATGTGCTACACATATGGACATGTATGGTTATAACTAGTTTCCTCCACACACACGGAGCATACATAACTAATATACAGAAAAACAATAAGAGCCAACCTCAACCACGCTCTCACGCAAGTGCCTATCCCCCATCCAATAAAGCATAATGACAGATATATAATCCTTCAACCAAACATATAGTTCGGCCATCAACAAACAATCGCAAACACATGCCCATCCCATCCACCCATAACGCAGGAAAATCCATTTTCTTCACTTCCTACTAATTTCTCTCTATGATGATTGTGGGGGTCACTCCTTACAAAACGTCTGTGAATTAATACTTATTCACCTAATATGTGTTTTATTCATCGCTTGTAAAAAAAAAAAAAACTTATCAGACATATATAAAGAAAAATAACATTGAAGTACAATATATCATGATGATACCCTATATAAAATAACGTATATTTATTTAAATCCTAACTTGAAAGGAAGAGATTTCAGATCAACGCTGCTGAGGAACCATGTTTATTTATCTTTTTCGTTTTTTAAAACGATTACATGGTGAAAGTTCATGATGTTGGCAAGACAAATCTACCTATAGTACCATAATAGCAAATTCTGTGTAAAACAAAAAAGAGTGCTTGAAAGAATCATAAGTTACATCAACAGACATTGGAATATAATCGACTAAAATGATAATTCTTTTAAAAAAGGTTCTTTACATATTTAGATTTTAAAGCTGTAAAGCTTTGATAATCAATATATATATATATATATATATATATATATATATATATATATATATATATATATATATACACGAATAGGAATACGATATAATGCGATATACGATGTGTGATTGGTCCCTTCAATTAAGTGCCCGATACATTTAGCATTAGATATTAAATCAAGTTTAAGTAGAGTTTGGAATATCCTAATTCCATCATATTTATTTCATTATATACATATATATATATATATATATATATATATATATATATATATATATATATATATATATATATATATATATATATTGGGAGCAAACATGCATAATTTCAACAAGGGACAAGGAGAAGTTCGCACCAGAACGCATCTGTCCTGTTTGGATCAAACGCATTACGTTGTATTTCATCTGAATGAAACCTCATATCCACGTGTAAGCTACTTACTGTTCTAGTCAGAACGCTTTTAAAAGTGTTTTAATGGTAATATTACGTTTTTATTTGTCTTTATTTTCTTATTGATTTTTAGTTCATCCAAGTGTACAGATGAATCGTGAGGGCAATCCCTTAATTAATGAAGGAATAATCAAGTAAGTTTGGTGTGTTGCCATGTGCCTGCTTTACATGCTCTAGATTTAGTTGTGTGTTATTCACGATGTTATGTTATTGAAGATACAATGAGACCTACAGTCTCCGGTGGGCGAACTGAGATTCCTCGATTCTGGAAAGAGGAGATATTTTTAAAAACTGGGATTACTACCGACTGTCAAGACTGACGAAAGAGTTCAACGAGGAATAAAAGACAAAACCAAGAAAGAGATGACATTAAAAAAACAAATCTTTTAAATCCTTAAATCTAATTCCACCCAAATTAATTTAATTGAAATGTTTCTCCGTTGAAAGAGATAGAGAGATAGAAAATAGGAAGAAGACGAAAAAATTAGGGAAAGAATAATGGAGACACAAACTAAAAGCGGGAAAAATGGAAACATTTAAGTGGAGACATAGAAAGGAGATGAAAGGTTAGATAATAGAGAGTGTGAATAGAAACGATTGGAAGAAAGGAAGGAAGACAAAACCGTTTGCTTCAGGGTCAAGCACCACTCTGAATGCGACTATTCACCCACTCAGCTGAATTTACAAAAATTAAAAAAAAGTGTTTTCCGCACCCGTTGAGGAGAGTGTGTGTTCAAAATTTACTATTAACCGTTCTGACAGAGGTGAATAGAGAAATAAGGAAAATTTTGATTAAAAGAATCAGTTTAGTAACACCAAATATTTCAATCTAGCGTCCTTTCCTTCCCATTTATTCTTTTTCTCTTTATTTTTCTGTCTCCCTCTTTCTTTTTTCTCCCTTTTCTTTCTATCCTTCCCTCTTCTTTGTTTTGTCACTTGGTGAGGTAGGAATAGAATATATATCCCTCTTTCCTTTCCAGCCTTCATCCATCATTCAGATTTCATAATTTTTTCCACTTCTTAGTCTTACCGGAAGTCTGATCCATCGCTGTTGATTCTGTTTTTAAAAAGTCAACTCTAACGATAAAAGAAAATATTCATATGAACAAAGGAATGGAAGTAAATTCAAATTGTAAAGAACAAAGCAAAGCAAAATTGGAAAAAGGAAGGAACGAACGAACGAAAACTGCAAGAAATATTTATCCAGTTCTGCGTATGACCAAGTAGATTGTTGGAGTGCCATACTGGGTTTTTCCGTTGTCATTATTATTATTATTATTATTATTATTATTATTATTATTATTATTATTATTATTATTATTATTATTATTATCTGGAATCTCACACCAGTTGCCTGGTGGTAACCGCTGGAGTTTGAGTGACAGCAAGTCTCCTCAAGTCTCCAGCCCTCCTCTCCTAGTACTCATAGGTCGCAGTAATTCTACGATTTACAGTTTCACACCGGTTGCCCAGTGGTTATCGCTGAAGGCTGAGTGACAATAAGTCTCCTCAGGTCTTCAGCTAACGTCTCCTCTCTCTTTCGCATATCATGACAGAGCTACAATTCGTTGCAGTACTTATATCTCTAGCACCTTCCTCAGTATCCGTGCAGTTCCCAGTAGTGCTGTGGTCTGTACGGTCTCTATCCTTCCCCTAATCCCGATCTCCTCCAGTCTCTCCCTCAGCGTTTTGGGGACAGTTCCTAGTGCGCCCACTATGACCGGTACTACCCTGGTTTTCATGTTCCACATTTTCCTTAACTCCCTTGCTAGGTCCTGGTATTTTTCCCTTTTTTTCACCCTCCTTCTTTTTTACTCTATGGTCTGCAGGTACAGCAACGTCTACTATTTGGCAGGCCTTCCTTTTTTTGTCTACTATTACTAAGTCCGGTCTTCTTGCCTGGATGAGGTGGCCAGTTTGGATGTCAAAATCCCAGAGTAGTTTGTGGTTGTCATTCTCCAAAACTGCCTCTGGCTTGTGCTGATACCACTTTTCCACATGGTTGAATCCCATTTGTTTGCTTAGTTCCCAGTGTATCATCGTTGCTACTCTATCGTGTCTATGCTTATACTTCTTCTGGGCGAGTTGACTACATTCACTAGTTATGTGGTTTACTGTCTCATCTCTTTCACCGCACATGCGGCATTTGCTGTTTGTCTGTGTTCTGTCAATTTTTGGTTTTATGTAGTTTGTCCTTATGCTTTTGTTTTGGGCTGCCATGATGAGCGATTCTGTTTCTCTCTTAAGGTTCCTCTTTCGTAACCACGTCCATGATTTCTCGTCTGCTACATCTTGTATCTGCCTTTTAAACTCGCCGTACAATTTTTTCCCTTCCCATCTTTCTTTTCTTGTTTGCTGTACTGTTCCATTATTTTCTACTTTATTGCTTGTTGCACTATCTCTCGCGCTCTTTATGATTTCTTCACTATTTGTTTGCACATATCTTTCTAGGACTACTTTAGCTCTCTGGATACAATCTTCTATGCTGATGAGCCCCCTACCACCTTCTTTTCTCTTAACGTATAGTCTATCTGTATCATCCCTAGGGTGTAATGCTTAATGCATTGTCATAAGTTTCCTTGTTCGCCTATCCATTGATTGGAGCTCTTCCTTTGTCCATCCTAGGAATGGTCCTGTATACCTAACTACTGACACAGCCCAGGTGTTCATTCCTTTTATTAGATTTCTGCTGTTTAATTTGGTTTCTTATTATCATTATTATCATTTTTATTACTTGCAATTTCACACCAGTTGCCTGGTGGTTACCGCTGGAGTTCAAGTGACAGCAAGTCTCCTCAAGTCTCCTCAAGTCCCCAGCCCTCCTCTCCATGCTCTCGTAGTCCACAGTAATACTGTGGTTTACATTTTCACACCAGTTACTCGGTTGTCATCGCTGAAGGCTAAGTGACAGTGAGTCTCCTCAGGTATTCACCCCTTATCTCATCCCTCCCTCACCTATCACAGCGGTGCTGAGGTTTGTGCCTCCATTACTATTCGGTTGTTTTCCTCCTCCTCCTCCTCCTCTTCCTCCTCCTCTTCCTCCTCCTCCTCCTCATCTGTTATGCCACTGCTAACAGTTGGGGTCGTATATCATATATTTCTAGCACTTTCCTCAGTATTCGTACAGTTCCTGCAGCGCTGTGGCCTGTACAATGGTAATTCTCTCTTTTATCCTGAGTTCCTCAAAACTCGTCCTCAGTGTCTTTGGCACAGTTCTGAGTGCACATATAATTACTGGTACTATCCTGACTTTCATGTTCCTCATCTCCTTCAGTTCTCTTGCCAGATCTTGGTTTTTTTTCCAGTTTTGCACTTTCTTGCCTCTCCAATCTATGGTCCTCGGGCACAGCCACGTCTATTATTTGGCAGGTTTTCCTCTGCTTTTCCATCATTAACAGGCCCAGTATTCTCGCTTGGATGAGGTGGTCTGTTCAGATATCAGAGTCCCAAAGTAATTAATGGTTACCATTCTCCGGGGTTATGCCCGTTTGTGCTGGTACCACTTTTTTGTATGGATGAATCCCATTCGTTTACTTTATTCCCAGTGTATCACTGTTGCTACTCTGTCGTCTGTGATTATATTCCTTCTGGGCTAGTTGACTACATTCATTAGTTATGTGGTTTATGCTCTCATCCGTTTCACCACATAGATGGTACTTGCTGTTTATCAGTGTTCTGTCAATTCTTTGTTTTGATGTAGTTTGTTCTGATGCGTGTGTTTTGAGCTGCCAGAATGAGCAAATACATTTATCTCTTCAAGTTTCTTTTTCGTAACCAAGTCCATGAACTCACATCTTCCACACCTTGTATCTGTCTTTTCAATTCTCCGTATATTATTTTTTCTGTTCCCATTTTCTTTCATTGTTTCTTGCTTTTTGGTTGTTGTCTGTTGCTCTACTCCCGGCACTCTTCATGGTGTCTTCACTGTTTGTTTGTACATACTTTTCTGGATCTGCACACCATCCTCGATGCTGGTGAGCACTCTATTGCCTTATTTTATCTTCCCGTGAAATCCTGAATAGTCCTGTGTATCTTACTACCAGTACAGCCTAATTGTTCATTCCTTTTATAAGGTTCCGGCTGCTTAGTTGGGTCTCTGATATTTTCCTCATCCTTGTAAGACATTCTCTTTAAATTCTCTCCTTCATTTCTTCCTTTTTTTATCGTGTCACATTTGAGAACTTCCAGGCATCTGTATAGGTCTTGTGTGATCAGTGCTCTAACTTTCCTGCTATCCGGAAGTTCGATTCCTTCTACCGGTGCGAGCCTTCCTTTCTGCATTACTATCATTACACATTTTTCTATTCGAAACTCCATCTCAATGTCATCACTTTATTCTTTCACTTTGCTGAACAGCATCTCGAGCTCTCCCTATGCTTTGCAAATGGTTTTATGTCTTCCATGTACTTTGTTGTGGGGAACAAATACTGCTACTACTATTAATAATAATAATATTAATGACTGACATTGTTACTTTCTGCACTTTGGTGGTTTCATTAGTAGAACAAGCTGCGACAAACAGTGCATCTCCTCGACTTGGGGATGTGGGTAGTAACTCCACTTCTGACTCAATCTTTATTTTCAAATCAACGCTATTTGCTTATTGCCAGAGGATGCTCGTCAGAATCCAAAAAGTTACCGTAAAAAGCAAGAATATAATCAAGAGGAGTTTTAAAAATTGTTATACTTTTTTTCAAATTGATGATAATCTATAATACTTTATGTAATGATTTTTTTAAAGACTAAGTGTATTAGATATCCTCACGACGAGAATGTAAACAAATAATTAGAAAGAATGATGGATTTGATAGTGTTATTCGAGCTTTTGCTCCCTGCTGATATTCTCTGTGGCGTACTTCGTAAACCGGGCTGGGTTAAACGGTGCTTCCCCTTGGCAAAAAGTAATCATAACATCTTTATGCTTCATAATAATTCATCTGATAAAAAAAATTTAAATAACCAGAAAAACCAGTTCCTTAATTGGAAGATTAGAGAGATATAATCTTGGTAATCCTATTTTCCTCATTAAGCCTTGTGTCGGACAAAACTAAGCTTAATAAATATTGAAAAGAGGTTTGCTTACTCACTCGGTAGAAACTACCACGTGACCACTATCTTTTGGTCGCATGCCATGTTGGGGATGAACAATTGAAATATTAGAAATAAAGATGATTGATGTATAAGTTAATTCTCTTGCATTCGGTCGGGTGGCGATCACTAAAAATAGCCGTATTTTTAATGCACAAGCATGAGCAATACTGGACACTAACTAACATGAATTTACATTGAAGTACCCAGTAAAAACTTATTTTGGAGGAGAATTTAGAAAAAACAAAAACACGTTTTTCCTGGACATATTAAGGCGTAAATGTTCAAATTCAATCTGTTGGTGCAGTTTATATACATACATAGATAGCCAAATGGCCAACCAGACACGCTTACAAACTGGATAAAGGTACGTTGATAATTTTGATTTGATGATTTCTGGCTGTGTTTTTAATGTAAATGTTTTAATTGAACAACTGTTTTCATCAAAGATGGTAAATTGCTCTATTGTTCTTTTTTAATGTCTATGTGTTTATGTACATATGTGTTTGCGGGTCTGTTGATGTTTTTGTGTGTTGCAGCATTCCTTTTCGTTTTGTCTTGAGCCCCCAAGGGACCCCTTTTATTTTATATCTTTTGGGGGCTTGATTCTGTTTTTTTTTTTGTTTTTTTTTGTTTTTTTGAAAACATCTAAATCCTGGAGAATGTAAATGTTTTTACTTTTTTTCACTTCATTTTAGATGTTTTCCGGTGAAAAACACCAGTGATGTCATAAATATAATTCATTCAGACCATATTTTTTCTTTGGTGGATTTTTTTACGGGCTTTCAATATTATTTACGCAACAGTTGTTCAATTAATGACTGTGGTGAGGAGTTTTTAGTTGTCTTTTTTTTTTTCAATCGTGAGTTCTAGTGTTGCCAATTCAGATATTTTGTAGTAATAATTTTTCGAATTTCAGAGTGATTCCCAGGGTCAGAAAATTGAAAGACAAAAACATCTGAATTTGCCACTGATTCCATAATAGCTAAAACTTGTATTGAGGGCTCACGTCTCTGCCCCAAAGAAGGGTTGAGTGGAAGGGAAGGGCGAAAAACCTGAAAAGGTGTGACGCAACCGAAGAAATAGTGTTGAAAAGAAAGATAATAAAAAATGGAATGATGAAGATAGAGCGTGAGAGTAATTAACAAAGATATTAGAGGAGTGAGAGTGAAAATGATATACCGACAGACGGAGAGACGAACTGACAGACAAACATTGTATTAAAGAATCCAAAACATTGTTTCCGTTGAAAAACAGATTTTAAATCAAAATGCAAAAGTCACGTGACATTGACTGGCTGGCAGAGTAATTCAATTTTCCGATGGCGATCCATTTCGAGACATTTGGAATATGGTTGAACCTTGCGGTGATGTTGCCAGGGCGTTGTCAGGTTGAGGACTCGGTTCGTGGAGTGGAGAAAAACAAAGTTGTAGCGTACAAGTGATGGGATGAGGACAGAGGCTGTTCATTGTGGTAGGGATGGTGGTGGTTTTCGTTAGAAAAGATGGTTGGAAGGTTAGTTCGATGATTGGTTTGGGAAGGGGTTTGATCATTAGAATCGGTCCGGATAGATTGGCATTTGAGGATTGCTGCTCTGTTGAGATGAGATGCTATCAGACTCCCACAGACATTAGACTTTTTTAATATGATTTTCCATGATCATAAACAGAGCAGGGTTGAATAAGGTGAAGGAGACTGGGGAAGATGTTAAATACACGTCTTGTTTTTAGTTTGTTTGTTTTTTCAAGTTCGGAGAAGTAGAAGTGTCTGGATAGTCTCAATACACTCACCATTGGAAGATAACCAGAAAGACTTTTTAACTGAACGATACAAACTGTTCAGTAACGAATACACGTGAAGTGTGTTGATGTTCAAGGGGAGTTTTTCGGGGGGACTGAGACACTATCGCCGGAAGCTATTTTCTTAATATAAAATGGCTGGAAAGGTCATTTATATTGCTTCTGGAGGTCTTTAAAAGTAGAGCAGTATTCGTTTTTCTCTCTTTCCCTTCGTATCAAATCAAAAATCCTACAGTTTAGCAAGGTCAAAGGATGCCTAAAATCTTGTGTAAAGATAGAACTCAAGAAAGAAGGTGCATCATGATGGTCCTGCAAACTCATTTGTGTGTGCCCCTCTCTATATTCGAAAAAGGTCATTATATTTGTGGCCTTTCCTGTTTCAAAATGGTTGTTGTTCTAGCTATAGAGTGGCAGGCGCTGTTAGTGAATTCAAAGCCAAAGAAGCAGGCAACAATCACCGCAGCCAGCGATAACCCAACAAATATTAACTCGAAAAAAGACAAACCAAAACAAAACAATAACTCTACAGGTGGAACGGCGGCCATATTGAAACGCAAAAGGTAAGATTAGCCTCAACACTTAATCTTTGTGCCACTCGGGTTTATACCAAAACCTTTCGACAGTTGCGTCCAGACACATTTCTGGGAAAAGTAACGGATAAATTGATCGCACCGATATAACCAACCACAACTTTGGCTCAGTGGTAGAGTTTGGCGTTTCAATTCATGGTCGAGTGATACCAAAGTTGTATTCCTCGCCTCTCTGCAAAACAATAAGCATACAGAGAAGGGTTAAGGGATGGGTTACGTCAGGCTGAGATGCATCTGTAATAGATACCCCAACTACCTGATACAGAGGGTGGAAACCCCTATGCTGGGTTTCGAGGATGAAGAAGAACATAACTATTAATTATTTGCTATCCTTTTTTATTTGTTATGATCATTCTGTTCAAGTATTTGATCCAGTAAAGATGATATTTATAATAGAATCCCGTTGTATTCTTTTTGAAATGATATATCGACTACCAATAATACATACGATGAGTAACGAGTAATGAGTTTTTCGAATATTCGATTAACCAATATGACTGGATTTATAACATTCGAAATATAATTGCGTTGATGGATATTTACAATTCAAATATGATAAAAATGAATAATCGCAGATCGATTAGTATTCATTTTTACATATGCCCAGACATCTTGATAAGATGCTTTTCGTTTGGTAAACAGTTGATTCTGTCGATTGGTTCCAAATACATTAATCAGCAAAGAGAAAATGGGAGGTGAGGTGTGGTACCGTTGAAAAATGTGATGTCATTTAAAGAACATCTCATCCGATCAATCTTTTTCACATGTTCTTATGATGCCTTGATAGAATGTATCATGTCCGCATTTTTGTTTTAAAAAAATGTTCAAAATGGCCCCTAAAATGCCAAAACGGTTCTTTACGATTTAATTGATTGAACAATACTCGGATAATACATGAATCAATCGTATAAACAAGAGACCACAAGCTCTATTTCTCCTTCCTCCTCCTCCTCCTCCTCCTTTTGGCTACTACGACAACGAGTATTGAATGATTTGTTGAACTATGGTTCTTGTTTTTCATTAGTTTTGCTAGAGGAAAACATCTCATCCGATTTGATTATCTATTTTCCATTTAGATGTCTTTATTTCCAAGAAAAACACAGCTGTCACATTATTTTCCATTTGTATTTAAAAGTCAACGTGTTCAATGAAATCTTCCTGAGAAAGGACTTTATTTCTACATGATCTTCTATTATCTTTCAAGTGTTCTCATTTCCCATGAAAGGTTTCCAGGAACCAATCCTCGCATTCAGCATAATCTTGCTTTTGAATTTAAATGTCTTCATTTTGCCACAAAATAATGCTTCATCGTAGTGAAAATCACGTAATCTGTCACCAATGATGACCAGATAATCGTATACATCGTCATAAGAATTGAAAAATGTGACACGAAAAGATAAGATTTTTCAGAGCACGTGTGTTATTATTCGATGTATAAATATATTTAAAAGCTTTGTAAATCCCCATATATATATATATATATATATATATATATATATATATATATATATATATATATATATATATATATACGAACACACACACACACACACACACACACACAGAGTATATGTGGTACAAATCAGGCTAGCAGTATAATATAATATTATAATATATCAATAATATAAAGCCACCTCTGAAATATAATGTATTTATTTCATAGAAGGCTCGATACATACGACTTTTTTACTCTTGAAGTTAAGTTGTTTTAGAGTAGAGCTGGGAATAAATAGTAGAATGTGGATGATTGGCTACACAAACTAGCTCATGTTTTTGCCCTCTTCTGACCTCATCAGGCAAATCTGATGAGGCCCGGAGAGGGCATAAACATGAGCTAGTTTCTGTAGCCAATCCACATTCTACTATATATATATATATATATATATATATATATATATATATATATATATATATATATACACAAACAAGCACACACACACACACACACACACATATATATATATATATATATATATATTCTCGTGCTACTGTGAACATTAGATGCAAACGACTGTTATCAAATAAAACAACGTATATCATAAAAGTTCCCCAATCCAACAATACACCATATAATCATCATCATCATCATCATCATCATCATCATCATCATCATCATCATCATCATCATCTGTTGCTGGACGTAGACCTTACCCAGGATTCACTACACTAATGATACATATATTGCATCCATGTTTTTGTTGCTTCGAATTTTCACGTTCTCCAATGTATTTGTTTGTTTTTTTTTTCAGATTTTGGCGGCCGTTAAGCTGTACTAAGTATATAACACACCTGTGTTTCTGGCCAAATATACTCTTTACGGTTCTCTTCATAGACCTATTTTCTTAGGTTTGCAAATATTGCAAACACAGAAAATGCCTCCCTTTTTCAATAACCTATTGATGATGTGAACACTGAAATACCAACACATTCAACGTCTAGTATAGTTTTTAAAAGAATATTTTTTCCGTACAAGATTGTTCTTCGGATTTGGGTGAAAAGATATTATAAAATATGTGAACAATATTGTCTGTAGATCCTTGGGGGTTCCGGCTAAATTGACTAGTGTCTTCTGCAAGCAACAGACGTGAGGATACTTTTAAATGATTTACGATGTGTCGCTGTTAGGAATTCTTGGAGAATGCTCAAGAAACATTGATCGTCTTCAAAATTAGCAAAACACATTTTTGATGCAACTTGATTCGGAAAACGAAGAAATTATTCAAAAGTTTATATCTCAGGATATACGGGGAGGAGCAGTTCGACCAAAATTGTCAACAATCGCCTGATGTAGTTTTTCTTTCTTTCTCCAAAATTCATATTCCTCGTAGTTCTGCTGCACTTGCGCCAGACTGACATAAGCTTAGAAATTATTTCAAGTTGCCAGCCGTTCAGCTCATCCCTTAGCCTCTCAGATCATTCATGTGCATCACCATTGTCATTATCAGTAGAAGCAGCTTTTAAGGGTCTGTTGCAGGACATAGACATTCCCAAAGATTTGCCAAACTTCTCTATCATGGGCGTCGTGGAGCCAATACTTTCTAAAGTTATCACGTTCGTTACGCCATTTTATTTTTGTCGGCTGCGGCCCTACTTATGATCTGTGGGGATCCGCGCTATGAGTCGTGAAATCAAGTGGCTGTCTGACATTCTTGAAATATGACAGGCTATTGCCAGGTGTTGATACATACATCTCCCGAGGGCATTAGTGTGAGATGAGCACAAACGGTCACAGCCTGGGTTTGAACTTGGCTTGTTCATTCTACCCAACGAACCATGAACCATTAGGCCTCCCTACACCTTTTACCATGATAGTATCGAATCACCGTTGCCCAACATAATTCCCGATCGACATGGACAAGTGTGCTACCGATTACTATCTCTTCGGTCATCCGTGTCTATGTGTGTGTAGGTGTACAAGGGGAGTTCCTGACCGCCCCTGGTCACATTTTGGGGACTGAAAACCATGGAAAATACACCATTGGACACCATCTGAAAATGAATGGCAATTAAGCTGACCAACAATGCCCAAATCTTGTGCTAGTAATTTTCTTAGATAAATTGGTAAATGGCCCATATTCTTTATATGATTTTTCGATAAAATATCTATCTTTCAGATGCTTTCATATATCTTTTTTAAAATGATTTGGTATTGTGCACGTTCAGGCTACAGTGATTCATTCATGACGGATGTGGACCTCACTAGTCATATGTAGTTTTGAAAGTTCAATTCCTGTTCGGTTATTTCACTACTGATTTTAGGTGAGCTAAAATACTGCCTGCAAAATACTTGTTTCCCTACACGTATCTATGTACTTATACATAAACTGACTCTGATCATTATCAGGGGTAACATGAATAGGGCCACGTACCGCACTAGTTACACGGCTAGTTAAGCAAAATCAGGAAAGGTCCAAGACATACATGCAATGGATGTGACATGAAAATGAATTAGGTTAGGCAGAACAGATTAAGATTCTGAAATATGAACTCAAAGTAAACTGTTCCAACTTAATCTAATCTTTTTTGTGCGTGTTTTTTTTTCAAGGGGGCAGTAAGAAAAGTAACTGTGGAAACAAGTGAATTGACTCTAAAGTCGGGGATCAATGTAAAATGTACCTATAATACTAAACTGGACCCTCATTTTGTGTGTCACTCTCTGATACCCGATCCGAAATTCACAATGTAAATACCTTCTCCTGTATAACATTTACTGCATTCTATCAAGTTTTCATTAGGGTGTTTGTCCGAGCACGTTCTCCAAAATTTGAGGTCAGATTCGGTTGGAGCAGGTTATTCAGACTAAATTCATAATTTTTTTCGTAAGTTCAAATTTCCTAATCATGATCTATTCTGTCTTCACGGCACGTCCACGATATATATTTACATTGATATATGAATATTATTCGTATTTAACCTGGCGTAGAACACTGACCATTGGTGCCCTCAAGAAACAAAATGTCATTGCTTAAGGTCACGTAGGAAACCACTTCTACTTACAATATGAGTGGCTCTATTTGTAGTTCAAGTACGTGCGTATATGTTGTTGGTTTCTGTAGTTATTGTTCCGAACTAGGTAGAATAGGAAGCTGATATCAGTATGCAGAATGCACATGAGAAAATCATGCTCAACCTCACAAAGAGAGATCACAAGACAGCACAATATATCAGGAAGAAAACAGGGGTCCAAGACATCAAAGATTCTATTAGAAAACTCAAATGGCAATGAGCTGGTCATGTTGCGATAATGAACGACAACCGATGGACATCACGACTCACAACATGGATCCTCGGAGACAACATGCAAATCTGAAGCCGATGGAATACAAGATGGAGAGACGAACTAAATAATTCTGGAAAATACTGGTTTCGCAACGCCCATGATAGAGAAATATGGTAGATCATGGGGAAAATCTATATCCAACAACGGACATTGTAAGACTGATGATGAAGATGATGATGATATCGATCGAACAGGCGGTCAGAAATGTGGGGTACTAAACGAGGATCCAAATCACTACATTATTGAATTCGTCCTTTTGTAGTCACGCTACAGCAGGCCCCTCCACATATATGCATACAAATGTGTACACACCCACACTGATACACACTCATATACACATACTTAAGGTATCTGGGCAACAAATGATATCTAAAACGATGTAGACTACTTTGTACTTGTATTTAGACTAACTAAGCGTTATACAGAAAATCACACTTATGTATCTGCATTCATATATATATATATATATATATATATATATATATATATATATATGCAGTCTTCATTGTATATGTGACGTAGCATAGAGTATGCCTTCTTTTTCCTCTCCACTATTGGTTAGTAAGCGATAATATTCATTATTAAAAAGAAATTCGCTGTTACCTCTGTTTTTTCTAATACCTAAAATTGCCATTAAAAGGGGGGATTACAAACCGTGGACGGAAATACAGAGCATGCTACAAGGCAGCTGGTGGCGATCATGAAAGAGTACATTGGAAGCTGAGTTAAGATCATGAGGTCCCAAGGGGATTATATTGAAGGGGCCAAGTCGTCATTGCCCGAGGTAGCTATCAGCAAAACTGACAAAATTTTCAAGATTTCTTACTTATTAACCAAGTCTGTGTGGCTGGGTGGCTGGCTGGTCAGTTGGCTCGCTACAAGTGTACAACGCATTTGGGCCGCACCATTGTAGTTTGAGTGATGAAAATTTGAATCTTTACTGCTTATGACATATCATATAAAAATTGTTTCTTTTCAGATATCCAAAAGAACATTTTTAAGGGGATCAATTTGCAATGCAAGGTTTACGCTTAATTGATCTCCAATTAGTGTCGACCAAATATTTGAAAACAGAGAAGAAACTTATCCACTGATTATCCTTTTCTTTTGATTTTTTTAAGCCGTATACTGTCAAACAACATTAGTGGCATTGCAGTTTCTAGTGAGTGATTAACCAGACCTGTTTGTTCATTAAAACTGAATGGCTGGATAGTTTCTGGACGGATCTTGAATTTTTTTTCATTGACCACCCAATTCACACCCCAGACATTCTTTTTTCAAATCGTTCTCATGATGGATAATCAATCATATTCAGTATTTCAAAAAAAAGTCCTGATGTATTTAGTTTTATCCCCGCCCCCCGGGGGATTTATTCCCACTCTGAGCCAAACCAAGTGAACATCTATTCGTTGTTATCTGTAATAGAAGAGTTCCGTTACAACAGCAACCACAGAAATTTAAGAGTGTCGCTTTACAAACTTCCCGGTATGACCAGTGGATTTTATACAAAATGTATTATCAATGAGATAACGAACAATATTGACCTTTTATTACCCTCTCTCAGTCTCATGCCCCACATACGAGTTAAAGGCCTGCAAATAAAATGAATGAATCAAAAAGTAATTATGTTTACACGTTTTAGTTTTCGAAAGAATGGACTGGAATGCCCAAGTGCTGTCATGTTGCAAATTAATCCCCAACAAAAGTCTTGCAAAAATATGACAACAAACATGTCTTTTGAAAGCATGTCTATGAATAGCGCTGTTAGAGCGACTGACATTACAACGAGAGTGCACCACGTGGAGACTTTAAAAACTGTTCGATAAACCATGGAAGGAAAATAGGCCTGAAGCAAGTTTCAAACTTGTTGACTGATATAAAGCTCACATCTGCGCATTCAAACAGAAGCACTACAAAACTTCACCGTTTAGACAGTGATATCAAAAGAGCAGTAAACTCTCGTTGTAATGGCATTATTTAATGAGATATGTCTTCTAACGGTATGTTTTTTTTTATATTCTTGCGAGATTATCATACGGAGAATATGTATTTCATTAACTGATTTGCCATATTTTCGTATATGCATGCTGTAATTTCTTATCCATATGTTATAACAGCAGTCTATGGAGGTGCTGTAATAACGAGGGTCTTCAGTGTAAAGATATAAAATAAACTGTTTCATAAATCAAAGGTAGGGATAGCCCTTGAGCAAGTTTTGAAATTGTTCTTGACCGATATATTAAACTAACACCTGCCTGAATAAACAAAATCACTTCAAAACATAGCTTAGTTGTTTAGGTAAGGACATCGTCCCTCAGAAGTGCCATTGGCTCTCTTTTCATTTTTATGCAAATATGCCAGCCTCGTCTTTCTATGGAGAGAAGCAAAAATCATTATGCTAACAACCATCAAAAATGGGACACTAACGTTTACTAAGTATATATTATTCAAACGGAATTACTAATGCTTTCTGACGTCAGCAGGTGGTCTTTGTATTTCTTAGAGTCTTTTAACCTTTCTGGTTCTGATTGTGACTTTATCCATACCTCGCTGACTGATAATTGAAATTAATTCTCGTTCGATGCCGTTTCTATAGGAACATTGTATTGAGTAAGGAACAAATTTGACGTCAATTCTCTGAATTGAAAAATCAAACCTATCACTAAATTCCAACGCTTTTAATGCTTTAATGGAACGAGGAGAATGAATAAAAACTAATTGGAATATTGTATTAACAAATACATTTACTTAAGTCAGGTATTAAAGTTAGAAAAAGACCAGGAAATCTGATAAAAGGACGCATGAAATAGGTTTGAAAGCTTTTGGTATAAAAAGAGACTTTGAAAAACAACTTGCCAATATGCTTGAAACGTAAAGTCTAAAATCAATGCATAATACCAGCTATGATGTGAAGGGGCAAAAAATTCAAAATAGCAAAACAAACTGTGAACTAACTCAGAGAACAAAACAGCTATGAAAAAGCAATGAGGGATAACTCAAAGAGATCAACATGGATCGTAAGACAGACCAGGGTGAATGATATAAGATAATTAAGCTACAAAAAGGAGATGCACTGGACACTTGATACTATGAGAGAGTGACGGCTGATGTAAAAGGTTAATCGATTAGTAATCATGCAACAGTAAATGAAGTAGGAAGGGACCAGATACAAGAGATGAAAAAGGTTCACCAGTAAGAGGTTTGTGCAATCACGGTTGTCTGAGGAAAAGATTGAAAAGGCTGTTGTACAGCAGTGGACTTATAATGTGTACTGCTGATATATATATATATATATATATATATATATATATATATATATATATATATATATATATATATATATATTATGGAATGTTCTTCGTTATCACTTGCAACGCTACCTCTGTCATGGTTTCGGTTATGACATTTATTGATATCATTCAGTCATTAATTTGAACCATAGATAATACTATTCCACTATCACATAAGTGCACAGATAAAAACAAACACACACATACACATGCATATATATATATATATATATATATATATATATATATATATATATATATATATATATATACGAAGACTGTCCAAAAGTAAGCCGAATTTTTAAAACCGTACATCAATGAGACGTTTTACAGTGCTACTGTTTGTTATGGTGTATAGTACTGACTTTTTATAAGAAAAAAATGCATCCCACTTTGTGGATTAGTATTTGATCAACAAGTGTCAGGGTGGAAGTGTGTGTAAGACGGACGCTGTTCTTTCTTTCACGCTCAATTGACGACAATTGCACTGGGAAAGTGTATTCTGTGATCGTCGCCTGATATCTTAACCCTCTATCTCGTCAAAAACTGCATTGGCGGTCAGTCACACTCTATTTTTGTAACATTCTATAAATCCATCAATCTTGATATATCCCATAAATCCATCAATCTATCTGATTGTTCATAGATCTATTTCAGGTTAATTACGTTCTAAATGTCTTTTGATCCCATTCTGCTGATAACGTTCTATATCTACTGATATCAGATTGTTTATAATCTTAGATATATAAGTGAGATATGTTTGTGTGTTAGCGTGATTAAGCAAGTGGTCGACCCTAAGGTGTTTGTATATTTGTCTGCCACGCAATATAAACCACCTGAACAAATTTGGCAAACCTACCTTATAGATGTGGAGGGAAGAGGATTAAAGCAATAAGTTTGTTAGAAAAATATTTTCGAATGTTTTCTTTAGCAGGAAGTTCTATTTACAATGTGACTCTGATGCCAGCAGGAGAAAGTCAAGGAGACTCAAATTAGGATTAGATTGAAGAAGTTTTCAGAAAATAAAAATTAATCGCTTCAGAGGGAGGGGCTCATAATTTTCTGGACCCTAACTTTCTGTTATATATATATATATATATATATATATATATATAAACTGTAAAGAGTGAGACAGACTCAGCAGTAAAGTGTTTTGAGGTAAAGTTTATTTATCCGTCGATATTAATGTTCCAGACATGTTTCAGGATTTATTCCCATCTTCAGTGGTGTGTGCTCTGTGAGTATGTGTTTTTAGGTTTTAAAGTTTCCATATGGAACTAGAGTCCACTATCAGGAGCTTTGCCTTGTGGGTAAAATATTTTATTAAGGCTGCTAGAGTCATCCTGTTGTGTGAGAGAAAGTCCATCTCGTGATGAAGTCTTCGGCTGAGCAGCAACAGTTGGTCTTGGAGAGGGCAGAGTGTGTCACTGTAGGAGGGAAGTGATGTGGAGTTAGATTTTTTCGATATGTTAGCAATAGTGTAAACAGAGGGGTGATGAGGTTAAGGAACTACATAGGTATCAACCTTACAAGTTATCAAAAATGTGTTCGCTATATATATATATATATATATATATATATATATATATATATATATATATATATATATATATATATATATATCCGTCTTCATTTGTTTGCCAAAGCTCAAATGGAATGTTTTGTTTGGTTCCTTTTACGACACGACAAAAATTATGTCAGAAACTCTTAAGTTTTATATATATATATATATATATACATATATATATATATACATACATATATATATATATACACACATATATATATACATATATATATATATATACATAAATATATATATACATACACACACACATACATATATATATATATATATATATATATATATATATATATATATATATATATATACATAAATACATATATACATACATATATACATATATTACTGAAATGCCTTTTCAGTTTGTATACTATATGTCCGTTTATCTATCTCTGATTGTCAATTACATTCAATATATCGGTTTGTATAGCTCAATCAATCATTCGTTGATATTTGAAACATTCAACATGTGTTTTTCTCAGTTTCCATGTTTGTTTGGGTGAGTGGATGGCTTGCTTCATAAGTATCAAGCACACAGGCACACAGGCCACGCCGATGGGGCTAAAAGACTAACAAATGTATTCCGTATTTCGTTTATGAGAGAACTTTTCCTTTTTTTCTTTGAAAATTCTTGCTTAAAATAGGTTTCTAGTGGGAGGTTCAATATTTGATGTATGTTTATGCTAAATAATTCCCTGATTCATGATCGGCCACATTTTCACTTTTTTGAAAATTCAAATATCTTTGTAACCTAACAAAATTTGTGAAAAAAAATCTCGATCATTGATATCCTCCTTTTCCTATGTTCAATTGATCACCCCTAACAAAACATGCTGATCAAAGATATCGGTCATGTGACGGATTCTTTTGAGTGGCTAATCAGACCCCTTTGTTTATATTTTTGCTGTTATTCCATCTAGTGTTTTGGAGATCAAAGTTTGCATTTATCTTCGTGTTTCTGCAGGTGTATTCTTTAGCATTCTTCAAATGTTCCATGCAGTTAACTCTTTTTAGCCAGACAATATCTATTTCCTTTCTCTTCGCCATTGAACGCAATAAAACAGAAAAATTAAACATATACTGAGTGGACCAAGCCATTATGTAATTCTATACAGTATTTTGTGTGATGCAGTCGATTCGATGTTTGATAAGAAGAGAAACGATTGACGTCATGCACAAATACCAGTGAATCAGTGACGTATGCAAAAAATGACGACGAATTTATTCCCACTTCTAAAACCCAGTTCAGGTTGACTTGTTCTGCTGAGATTTGCAACTTTCATTCACAAGAACTATTAATAAAGGAGTTGGAATGAAACACGTAGTTTTGGAATAGTATTGTATGGAGAAACGAATTCTGTTTTGTTTACTTTTTGTATTCTAATGAAGCAAGGGATTTCAACCATAGCGTTAATTTTATTCCCGTTTGTCACAACAATGACAATCATATCACTAAAAACTAGCAACTTCATGACAGTCCAAATAAAAGTTGCGTTCGTAAAACTGATGAAGTATTCACTCTCTCAACAACTTGTTATTATATGAACTTCTAATAAGGTAGTTGAAATTGGATACGTAGTTAAGGGATGATATTGTATGGAAAAATGAATTCTATTCCGTTTAATCTTTAGATTTTAATGAAGTAAAATAGGTTGACCTTCGAACGGCTGAGCTTTTTCAATTCTCCAACTTTTGTAAGATTGTTCGACATTAACCAAAAATTCAAAAGAAACGTTCTCTCTTTATACAGATTGTACATCGTATGGAAACTGAAATCTAATCAGGTGAAAAATGGACACATTCTCAGTGCCTGGTCATTCATTTTTGTTACATTTAACAGTTATTTTATTCCACTTCTACGATTTGGATTTACTTCCGAACAAGTTGATCTGAATGATAACAATGTGAACCTCCAACCAACAGTCACCTCATCTCTAACGCAGGAGAATGACTTAGTTATAATTCAATGTCGGCCATTCAGTCAGCGAGTTGTGCTTCCGATTCGGTGCTTTTGAATAACCAGAATGAAAAGGTGAGAGTTGAAAGACATTAGGACAATCCGGATGGAAAAAAAATACTATAGAGGGATGGGGTGCGTGCTGCTGCCACAACGTGTTAGAATCAACACTTGCAATCTACTACAAACAATCTTCAATACATTATGAATAAGAAATGTGCGGTTGATGCCAAAACTGATTTTAAATCTAGCTGTCTGATATCGACCTGTTATTTGTCAAATAAGAGGACGTGAGAGATTGGTCGGGTTGGTGTTGTCTCAAGGGTTTTGGCCAGCGCTTTAGCGATTTTTATCTGCATCCATTAAAAGCAAGATGATGCAGGTTAAGAAAACAAAGCAGATGTAGTAAATGCGTAGTTACCAGGGTTGCCAGAATAGGCAACAAAGGAGAGATAATCGGATCTTTATCTCTGATTATCTCTCCTTGTGAGCCCCATTCGACCAACCAGATAGTATTATCAAGTTGGTTTCTCGCTTTCTTGGGATCTTTGCTTTAGTCAGGGTTGCAAGACCTGAATAGCTGAATATTGTGGGAGGGGGGGGGCTTTCAGTCTCAAATGAAGCGTATTAGGGATGAAAATGGCCCAATGTATTCTTACAGATTGTTCAGCTTTTCAAAATCATTTAACAATAATTGAAAAAAATTCTGTGGATGGGTTTGCATGTGAGTATGTACCAAAACCCTCAACAGCTCACCCAGTTGATATCCACAAAACATATTGTTTAAAAAAATCCAGATATTGCAACGTCGAGTTTAAAGTTGTTTGATCAGCAGCTCTCGAAAAATCTAAACAAACATGATTACTCAATAACTGATCATAATTTGAAGATGTATATCATCTTCAAATTGTGATCAGTTATTGGGTAATCATGGTTGTTATCATGGCAAGATATATTCAAAAAACTGTAGATCATAGATCTTTCAACTGAAATCAGAGATCCAAATTTGAAATATCTGAATTGGCAATGGATCTACATCAAAGTTTAGGGTGTCTAAATTAACAACACCTAAAGAAGTAACCAAAATATTTCGAAGCCGTAGTTCCGTACGACGGACAGAAATCTATTTCATATGACAATTATGACAGACTGTTCAGCACACCATAAAATCTGGCGCCTTTCAAACTTGCATCTGTCGAATGGGTGATATCTCAGAGATTTTAATATATAGTGTACTTACAAGATTTGAATGATTTTGATTATTATCACAGTGTGTGGTGATAGGATAATTTACTGATATTTTCGGCATGAGACATAATTATGGCTGTGCAGTCACTCTGCGTCTTCCCAGTTGAAAATTATCAACTTCTTATCAAATATCCATAAGGGATGATAATGATATTGACAAAAATGATTATATGCTTAATTAGAAAGGTATTTTCAGCGGGTAATTAAATATCTATTTAAAAGATATATATGCAAATAAATCTGTATAATTGTATACTTATTAGCACCCATCTCTGTTATATTCTAAAAGTTATCGAAGGGTTTTATTGAAAAGAAATTGCTTCAATATAATTTGAATAATACGCCATGGAATCGTTAAACTATTGAAACTAAATTCATAAGGGAAAATTTGTATAAGTGAATGCAAGGAATGTTTGATGTTGAGTTGGGAATTTCAAAAGAACTAAAAATTATGGTAATTGAATCATCAAAAATGATATACCTGTTAAAATACCCTCCAGCTCTTAAATGGCGATCCATACATAAATAATTTTTGAGGCTAAAAACTCGTATTGCATTTTAAATGCATTGATAATCAATGGTTGACTTTCTTCTCAATAGTATCTGAAGTTTGCCCATTTTCTTTCAAGATAGCCCAAAGAATTGCAAATAGCAAAATTCAAAATTCTGTAGCACTGGGTTATTTAGCGAACATTTGCACATCGAACAAAGGAAAGGGAGGCCATCATTTTAGTGGGAATCGAGAGTGGGTCAATCAGCCAAATACAATCTTCCTTAGGAAGAGTTTTGACTCACATAGCCAATCAGTGTACGGATTGAAGGTCTCTTTCTTATGTCATTGGTTGGCTCTTGTAACGGGGACACAATAATGACAGTAGCAGTATCAGAAAGTGGATTTAGATCTTAGCAGCAGTTGAAGGATAACACTTCAGGTAGACACTTCTCTCACATGGAGGCCAGCAGCCAGCGTGTTGGGTTGAGATGAGGGTAACACTAGAGGAGGTAGCTAGCAGGTTAGTGTCCAGATGGGATAGACGACTGAACGACTAAGTATGAACAAAAGTGAAGTTCTAGATACCGAAGAAATTCCCTTTTAAACGTGTCTACATCGGCTCAATTTGATTCCCTTCGCCAAATCCTCGCCTTGCTGTTGTTTTTACATATTTTTATCTCTTTGTTTTCTGGAAACTGTCCCCACAACTTCAACCAGCTGTTTAATTCGCAATGGTTTTCCACGAGATTATACATCATTTACCAAATTTGCTATTTCTCACCCAATCAGAGTTTTCAGCAAGGCGGTTGCAATATTCATCATCCAACCCCTAATTTTCCAGCGAATATTTTCGGTCTTGCATCAAACCCCATCCAATTTACAGCAAGGATGCAGAATGGTGTAATGGTTGCTGGCAAGGAAAACGGAATCGTTGGAATGCTTCCATTTACTTCACGCTGACCCCCTTATGGGATGATAGAATAGCAGGTCTGTTTGAAACCATTAGCCCCTGTAAAGTAGTCAATATATGAGAAAGTCACTCAGACAAAAAGACTATAGTTTGGCTTTTATCTGAGCTGGTCCAAAACTTAGGTAAAGGAAGAAACAACATAAACTTAGGGAACAACTAGTCAAAAATTATTGACAATGGAAATGTTTCATCTGAAAAATTCCAACTAATCCCACTAGGTGTAAAAGCAACACAAAAAAGGCGGAAAAAATACAGTTCAAAATTTGAAAATAACGACAAGCCGTCAAAAGTTAATGATTGAACACTTGTAGCATCAAAATTAGAAGTCATGTAGAGAAATTCCATCAAATGATAAACATGGTCAAAACAAATTATATCTATGATATAATTAGCGTTTTCTACTTGGAAATATCAAGAAAAGAGAAAAACAGCCAAATTCTCAAGAATTCTGATCATTCCAGTTTAACCCTTCAGAGCAAGGCCATTAAAAGATCAAAAAAGTGTTAATTCTTCCAAAAATCATAAAAACATTGGGGGCGCAGTGGTGTACTGAAGCCAATCTTCACGTCTACCGACAAAACAGTATGGCCGGGATCGTGAGAATACGCAAATAAATTAACCTCTCAGAATAAAGCTCCAAAGCATCAGAAGAGCTCATTTTCCTAACACAAAAAAAAAATTTCAGGAGTAGTCTAATGGAGTATTGATGCCAATTATTAGATCTGTAGACAAAAAGGCATGGTCAGAGGTACTGGAGACAGGCACCCGAGCAACTGACACAAACAACCATACAAACACATAAATAAACACATACCGATCTAGAAAAAGATATAATCTTTCATCATATTTCATGGTTGCACCTGTTCAATGATTCATGAGAGAAATTCAGTTTACGTAAGACTATTACTACCAAATGTACAAGCAACAAAAATAAGATGGAAGAGGTCCTAGCTAACACTTCATACATATTATAAGCATGCATGCAAATTTCTTCTCAGTTGGTTGTAGCTGACGCATTACATTGGGTAATTTACCTACCTAATAAAGAATAATGAATATCATGTCATATGAACTTTCAAGACATTTGGTCTTATCATCACATATTAAAACAGCTTGACTTGAGAAGTAGGATACTTGTATTAGCAATTACCGAAATGAATAAATTACCAAGCAAATTAGCTTTATGCTTCTTGGTGCATATCCCTATATAAATGACCCCGTTATTCTATATATGTTAGTTGATAGTTTATATGATCAAAATGCTTCATTGAGAAGAAATTCAGATAACTTTAGACGATGAACTATCTTTCGTAAGTAAAGGCAGTAAATAAGGTAATATATACCAGATTATGTGATTAAAGACAGGTGATATGAAATATAATTGCATCAGCCCCTTTATCACCACCGATCCAATTTCCTTTGTCCCTGTGTTATCTATTGATCCAATCAAACCGCCATTCGCCGAGAGCTTGCTCTAATCATATCATTAAAGAACAAAGACCTAGTTCTCGGGCTATAACAATTTGGCCGTTATCAAAGTCTTTTAAATCAGTATTCTTACCCATAACGGCAGCATCCAGTACATCAAAGTGAATCAATCAAGACTGCATCACTTGTTTATGTGCCCCTGATCCTGACATGCGCAGTTGTTACGAGACATCTCAACGGTCATAATGTTTTGGCTCGTCAGTGTAAGTAAAGACTACAGATGTGGTAATATATTTCGAACTATGAAATAAGAAAGAAGGGACAAGAAATAAAACTGCATCATGTCGCCCCGCCCATCTCACATATACACCGACCATTGATCAATTTTTTTTTTCTTTATATCTAATCTTCAAACTAAGTCACATTTTGACGTTGGCAGCTCCAGTCATCTTATCAAAGACCCAATCCTGTCATCGAATGACGAATTCAAATCGAACGCACTCACCGAACTTGTGTTGTCAACTTTTGCTTTATAAAATCTTTAGAAAGGATTGACTGACCGATACATTTCGAAACATCTTCCAGGATCGACGTTTCCAAGTCACTCAGACCTATTTTTCTGGCCATAGCAATTTGTCCTAATCAAATCTTTCATTTTGCCAGTAACAGCATCATTCAATGAACCAAAATGAAGTATTCGAAATCGGCTAACCTGTTTATGAACCTCTGATCCTGACATTTGCGGCTATTACGAGGCAGCAGCTGTCGTTTTCCCCACATGTCACTGGTCATACCGTTTTGCCTCATCCGTTTAAGTAAAGGTTAAAGATAAGGTTATATATTCCGAGTTATCATATCAAGAAGAGGTGATATTGAATATAATTGCATCAAATCTATTACACTAACCTGAGATCCAATTTTCTTTGCGCCTACATCATCGATCCACCCAGCCAAACTGCTGTTTGTCGACAGCGGCTCAGATCATCTCATCAGAAAAATACTCCTATCATTCCATGACAAATGTAAAATGGAGACCGTTACCGAAGATCCATAACTTGTGTCATTAGCTCTTATAGCAGACAATTTGTAAGAAGGCTTGATAAACTATTTAAATCTCCAAGAAACCTCACAGTTGAAGACAAAATGACTGTGAGTTGAACTGTAATTGTTTCCAGCTATGTTTCCTCTTATTTCCTCTGTATTTCCAGTTTGTTTATTATTAAACTTTGATCATTAGTAAAGGTTTGCAAACAGGTTTTAAATATATGTGTATGTTTGATAGGGTGTATGTGTATACGTATACACACACAGACACACACATATATATATATATATATATATATATATATAGGAATATATATATATATGTTTATGTGTCTGTGTATAAGTACACAGATATTCACGAGCTTAGTCCGACAGACTTTGTTGATATATATATATATATATATATATATATATATATATATATGTGTGTGTGTGTCTGTGTCTGTCTGTCTGTCTGTCTGTCTGTGTGTGTGTGTGTGTGTGTGTGTGTGAGAACAATAAAAAATATACAAAAACCATGCATAAGCGTTATAATGTATCGAGTGCATCTTAGTTCAAAATGTGCTCAATACTATCAGTAGAGCGGATACAAAATAAGTACAGATTTTTTTACACCCATTCGGGAAGTCGAACTTCACCAAGTTATTTGAATGGACCGCGCCATACAGTAAAGTTAATCGTCAGTCTTCTTTAGCTGCCTAGCGTTCTACTATGTGTTGGGAGTTGACAGAAGTAGCAGGGTCGAATGTTTTTAGGTTTCTCAATATTGATAGTGTTTTAGATTAAATAAAGTATTTTCTTTTTTAATTTGATTTAATTTTACTCAGTTGATTTTTATATTCATTCATTATGTATCATTTATTAGTTTGGTTCACTGCATGGACACTTGACCAATTCAGTTAAGCTATCAAACGTAAGTTTATAGATTCGGTTCAAAGAGTCTCAAATTAAGCCTGCTCTTCTATTTGCTGCAAGATTTTAGGTTAACCTTTAACCCTTTCCACTCCTATGGTGGCGACCTGTGAGTAAAGGTTCGAGTTTAGGTCAATGGATGGACACCTGTCATTCTCATTTAAGTTGTTATGTGTAAGATTACTGATTCGATTCCCTTCTAACATATAAAAATGTGAGATATGTAAATGTACTACTTCACCACATTTTTGCTCTATACTTGTGAATTAATGAATTGAGATTTTGGCACTATGGCTCCCCCCCATCCAAGTTTTATTTTGCCACCCTATTTTTCACTTCTTTTTAATCTTTTTCCATGCCTGCAATGCACAATTATCTTTGATCTGGAATTTAGTAGTTCATTTCTATTTTTCTATTATCATTTTTTCTTCTAGAAAGACTGCACAACTCAAGTTAAGACTCCCACATATTTTAGCATTTTTACTAAACTCCAGTTGATTACTGGATTTTTCTCTTCAACCCCAGAATATAGATTAGGAGTAGTATCTGCTTCCGTCTTTATTCTTTAGTGACGATGGTTTTGTGGTTGGCCATTCTAGTCTTAAATTCTAGTACAGTGATTCCATAATATACTTTTTCATCTTTGGGGTTTTTTTAATGTCGAAATCATCGCCATGCACGTTATTTCTATGGTTACTCATTTGTTGTGTACGATACATTCTTCAGATTTCTTACAGTTGCAATTTTTCCATTGTGTTTTGTTTGTTTTATTCTCTATTCATTTCATAAAATAATCATCATGTTTTTTTATAATTTTATCAAATTTTCCCTAACTTCATGTTGCTAATGTTAAGTATTTTATGTAACTGATGATTATTTGTAAAGTGTCTTTTTTTCTATTAATTCAATATGTTTTTTCTTTGTTTTTTATTTTTACCTGTTTTTTAAAAGTTGGGGTGAACCGAATCGCACTCCTAGCCATATTCTTGTTCTTTTTATCTGTTATCCCGTCTCTTTAAATCCTCATTGAATTTTAATTTATATTTACTGTATCTGCTTTTCTCTAAAGCTTTTGGTATCATTAAAAAAAAACTAAATACTAATTTGTTCGATGACTTTTGTGTTAAATTGGTGATAACTGATGTGAGAAGTTTAGAGGTTTATAAACAGGTAAGCCAGTTTCAAATACTTCATTTTGAGTGGTTCGATCTTAGGTTTATATATAGTTGTTGACTGCTAGGTTTCCATATGTTCCACAATTTGAAATAAAAGTAACATCTAAAAAAATACAGTTTTTTTATTAACCTTGATTGTAAAGCTAATTTCTCTGAATTTCTTTGAATTTTCCTTTTTTTTTATTTTGTCTACTTGCCTATTGCAGTTCTTTAGAACTAAAAATCCGTCGTTTTTGTATTGTCTCACATCCTCTACTAATATATTTGTACTATTTGTTAAGTCATAAAAAACACAATGCCCAGTTAGATCTGAAATTTGTGTGTTATCATGCATACCCATGGCCACATCAAAATTTGGATCTTTCACTTCAAACATTGTTCCTCATCATTGAATACCAGTTTTTCTACAGTGTTTAATAATGTCTACGTCCATTTTTCCTCCAAGTTATAACAAATGCATTATCTGATCTTTCATCTGTGATAAAGGATAGCAATCTGCACTACCAAATTATATGAAGACTACCTTGTTCCATCCTTTTATTTTCCGAAACAAGTTCACTTCTTCCAGTGTATTGATCCCTTGATTGGGTCTATGATATTTTTTGATTAATTTTTGCCTAAGATATTGTTCTAATATCATATTTAGTCGGATTGATCAGTCTAGCCATTGGTTTGTTGACAAAGCATTCTTTATGGCCTTTGAGAATAATTTATGCATTTTTTTACTCTGTAATTGTATGACTCTTTCATGTATTATCATTTTTTTTTCATTCATTTCCTTGGCTTCTGCATTAATGATTTTTCTGTTCCAAATAATTATTTTTTTTCTTTCTTGTATGTACAGATATATGTACTGGAGTGTTGAATCATTTTATCCACATGCCTATTTTCAAATAGATTTACACTTGATTTTAACCCTTGAGTAGAAAAGGTTTCCCTTTCGATTTTGAAAACTTCAATTAGAAGAAATTCCTTTTCGATTTTGATGCCTGAAATTCAAAAAGACTCCTACTTGGTTTTGACCAAAAAAAAAATGAATATCAAGGTCCTTGATCTTTACCTGAAAAAATGGAAAGGGTAATTTCCCTTTCGATTTCTAATTTACTTTTGATAGTGAAAAAAGTTCCCTTCGATTTTGACCTCTTCACTTAGAAGAAATTCCTCTTCGGATACGACGCCTAAAATTTTTTTTTTAATTCCCATTCGATTTTGACACCAAAAAACAAGGAATCAACTTTCTCTAACATCAACTTTGAGAATGGAAAATGTAATTTTCTTCTCGAATCCTACGTTTGAAAGTGGAAAAAAGTTTCCCTTCGAAATTGATACCAGGAATTGAAGAATAAGAATGATTCAAATCCCCTCGATTACCCTGGGTCACATTCTTGCCCGAAGAAAGTGTCATGGGTTTGTGTCAAGTGGTTTATGCAATCAGCGTGTACATATGAACGGTCGGACGGACGGACAGACGGACGGACAGACGGATGGATAGACGGACCTCTGGTGAATTGAAAGAAGATATTGACAGGCGACATGAAGTATTATTGCATCCACACTACCTACCCGATTTCCTTTGTTTCTACGTTATATATTCATTCAACAAGGCACGATTTGTTGACTGTAGCTTCACTTATCTCATCAAAGAACGGATCCTGTCAACTGATGATGAATTCTAATCGAAGACCCTCATTGAAAATTCGTTACTTATGTTCTCAACTATTGCTTTCTGAAATCTATTTTAAAATTCAAATAGGTAGTGACCCTTTGAAAAATCTAATAAGTTCCCCGAGAAAAATTATGCACAAGGGGTTGATCTCAACGGAAGTAAGTAGACTACTGTCGAAAAATTTGTTGCATTGTTCTGGACCCTGATACTTATACATCGTGGGTATGTAAATATACATCTATATGTATATATAATTATGTCATTATACCTCATTTTCAACGACAACAAAATATGAGTTATCGAAAGGGGAACTAAAAGAATGATGATTAAAATTGCTCAATGGTATTTGTAAACGGTCCCTGAGTAGAATAAAGCAACTTGAGAAAGCATACAAAACGAAAATGGCATATTTCTACGACCACAAATGGAGTGAGTATTGATTAAAAACACTAAATACTTCGTCCTTATTCTTCAAAATTCTCTAGCCCGCAAAAAGACAGAAGAAGGAAAGGACTCATTCTATCTTAATGAACACTTGAACGACACTGGAGCAACATCTCCAGGGTGCAAGTATGGGCGAAGTGTATTGAGATTCTGGGATGCCCCGTCGACAGAGACCCCCGCTGAAGTTTGCAACAAACCGCTATAAAAAGGATCCACTCCGTGATTTGTAAACAGAATCGTCTACAATTTTGCAAACGTTTTCCCATCGTTTTCCCACTTGCATCTCCATCCATCCAAATTGCATGCTCATTTCGCATCTTGTATTCTATTCTAGATAGCATCTGTTAGGACATCATCTGTATTGGAAATGATACCTGGTAGTTCTATTATACAATTTTCGGTACACAGTAACGTATGTTTTATTACCTCGTATATTGCAAACCACACTCTTTCTATAAATGTTGCCGACTTCCTAATTCTTGGACACAGTCTTCATGATTTAGAAAAATAGATATATCAAAAATTTCGGGAAAAAATACGACTAAAAAATATCGATGTATCAAAAATAATTAATGTCTGAAAAAATATCAGTTTTTTTAACGATACTTCTATTGCATCGTAGTAGCCATAAGTAGTGTAGACTCCATTGAAATGAAGATAATCGGAAAAAAAATTAGTGTAGAACTCGACCTGACTGAATATTAGCAATAAATTTCAACCAGGAGCAACAACGAAAATGAGGATAGTCCAGATACTGATTGAATATTAAGAAAAACGTTCCACAAAGTCTCAGATAAAAAGAATAACGAAGTTGAGAATAGTCGCAAGGAAGAAATCTTCCAAAAGTCAAACATAGAAACAATACAGACGGGGATAGTCTGAAATATCATTTGAATATTAACGATTCATTTCAACTTAAACCAATGTTTTATTACTGGAAAGAGAGATAATAAAAACATTTCAACGTCTTAGACAAAAAAATTACAAAAAAGATGAGGATTATCCTTATTGAATACTAACAAACCATCAGAATCTGAAGTTGAAATACTTTCGATTTTTGTCAAAAATAAACAAATGAATATCAATGGGACGAAATAAAAGATTTCATTTCATCTTGTCAGTAAATCATTCCAATTTGAATTTTTTTTTTAATCCCTGATATAAACAAGTTTCTGTTGGACACAAGTAGATATATGCATCACAAATTGTGGCACCTGATCTGTTTAAAGAGATCAAAAAGCACTTCCTTGCGGCTAATGTGTTCATATTGGCATTGTAAAGCACTTTGGATGATAGCCATCTTTTTGCATTTTCTTATTAGCCCCATATAAATAAAACATATGCATTGTAAATAACTTTTGTTTTTCATACGACATGTTTTATAGGAAATGGTAATAAAACAAGCCTGTTTGTCTGCTGCCAATCCATAATAATTCAATCATTCATTCCGCTTCTGATTCGATGAAATCTTCCAAACATTTTTTCCGATATTTTGAATACGCTGCAACCGCTTGCGAGAAAAGGAATGCTGGATGGAACGCATCAAGGGCGGACCCCACACCTAATTCTATCAGATTTTGTCATTTCTTGTTTTTTTATATCATTTACAAAAAATGATTTCCTCTCGAATCGTATATATAATAATCAAGCATTCAAGAAAGATATTTTATGCCTTCTGCCGTTCAAATACAGGGCATAACATCGTCTGCAGTTATATCTTTAATTGGAAAAATGGTTTATATCATGTAAGTATTTGAGATTGCATGAATACATAATGTATATATTGTTTGCAAAATATGAATAATGTTCATAGTTGGTAAAATGTAAAATGAATAGATTTAATATCATTTATATGTTGGGTTATGGAAACTTTTTTCAAAACTATATATTTTTCATATTTATTTGAGCTCTACGTCTTATTCATGAACCGATTATTCCATTGAAAAATGTTTTAACAAATATGTATGAGTATTTTTTAATTCTTCTTCAAAAAGCGTTTTTTGGAGTTTTCTCAAGAGGTCTTTTTGAAAAAAAAATTCAGTTTTTACAGTTATCTAATTTTTCCAAAAAGGTGCCCAACTGAATAATTTTTTTTTTATTTTGCTCTTTCAAAGAACTTTCTCTAGAAATATAATGCGCATATGTATCTCAATATAAGGATTATCTAATTTCAAATCTCTATCTTTTTATCAAAATTCCAAATATGCTCACTCAAAAATAACCCCCAATCATTATAAAATTTAACCATTCTTTTTGTCATTGAATAAAATTGTTACAAGTATTTTCATGGAAATCAAATATGATGAAACAACCGTGAAATTATAGGTAGCATCTATTTGCTTCAAGCTCCACGAGGAAAGGATGTGACAAAGGTTGTTTGGGATACTACTCATGCGAAGGTTTGGGTAGGAACTGCACAGAAATTCTCTCTAATCTTTGCAAGTATTGATATAAAGACACAAGGGCTCCGGTTGTTGGGACAGGAGAATCCCAAGCCCTTTGGACGACTTCATAGAGCATTGCCACGCTTCATAAGGCAAAAGCCTTTTGGTTAGGCAACCTCATCTGCGTCGGTCTGGTCTTCAATGTTCTGAATTCTGGTCCTGAAACCAGGGCTCTTGCAGGTAACTAGGGGAAAAGTATCTATCAGGTTTGAGTTCCCCTCCCCTAAAGTGATATTTTGATTGAGTCAGTTCCGAAGAATATGCCATATGGGAGAGTTCAATATTTGGGCTACATGGGCATGATCTGCCGGTCTGAAATGTAAATGCGCTGGTGATCATGTTGCTTTCGAAATGCATTGGAAATCAGAAAGAAAGCGACGATGAGTAGTCAGGAATCAGTGCAAAAATTAAAGGTAAATGGAGTTACTCTATGTTACTGTATGTGCAGTCTAAATGTCATCCATCGTTTACACTATGGATAGAGTTCTTGGAAACTGTTTTAACCGCTTATTTTTCACTCTAAATATGAAATCTTCGTCGACACGTTACGAACAGGATTTTGTTCACAATAAGAATGATTCTCCTACATCTTTCAAATTAACGCCAAAGGCATCATATTAAGAGAATTTCCTGTCTCTGATTAAAGACAATCTGAGTGGCTTATTGCTCTTCTAACGAGTACTTTTCACGACGTTTTGTCCATTGAATACTAGCCAGGGGATATTGCAGACTACTCCGGCCATCACGACAGGTCCTGATTATTGACTCAACAGTCGATTAGTATCCCGTCTGGCTATGTTTACTCGCTTTTATTTCAGTTTACATTGCTTTTTTTATTCGGTCACTTTTGGCGAAGTGGTTGTCTATTAAAGCCAAATCAATCAGACCCAGTCACTATTCAACCGTTGATCTTCGCTCAAATGAGGCAAATGACGGGGCCTTTCTAAACACGCCATTCCATTTGGAGGTGTGCCATCATCGACCACTTAAATAAAGAAAGATAATCATGTTTCATTTGGAGGTCGGAGATATTTTATGTCACAGACACAGCTCCCTCAGAGCTGTACACGTATGCTCGCTTATGCACGTTCTGCAACCAAACAACTAAATTGATGTGCACACTAAAGGTTAGATGCCTGAAGTAATTTAGTAATTCATCTAATCATACTGATGGATACAAAGATGAAAACCTTACAGGATAATTATTGGAAATCAGTTTTGGTAAATTGTTTCTGTTAAATAGTCGTTTTCTTGAATGCCACATTTGTGATAGGTGTTATTTTTACTAATTCATTTCGATATTGAAAATAAGAAATAATCATAGATTTATTCAAGGGAATGATAGAATATCCTCTGTATTTCAAATTATAAAATGAAATCTTGACGAAATACGTTACTTCGTTGAATGTAACCATATCGAATCAACGTAGCCCCACAAGTGACCCGACCTAGCGGATTACTAAGTCTTCCTTTTTTTTAGTATCTATCTATCTATCTATCTATCTATCTATCTATGTGTGTGTGTGTGTGTGTGTCTGGGTCACATTTATGGGACTACAACCTTGAAAATTTGTATGAGTACACCACTAGACACTGTCTGTGATAGTTTGATTGCTTCAGTGGCAATTTTGCACCAACAATGCCCAAATATACTTCTGGTATGTTCTAAATAATTTTAGATAAAAGTTCTGGTACATACGTGAGTTACGGTAAATCATTTGTGCGACTCACAGATATTCATATCATATCCAAATATCCTGATATGGTTTCATTGGAAATGAGAGATAGGTTGGTCCACAATAAACTAGAAACAACCATAGCATTCAGTGCGTACGTTCATTTGTCGAAGGATAAAAAAATACACATATTTTTCTGCAAATTGACTACTAAAATCATTTGTTACAAACATGGACCAAATACGCTCACAGAGGACACTGCTTATCGTGATCACTTTGAAACAAGGTGTTTCAGATAACAATAACCGGCTGATTGCATTAGATAAATGACATACAGACGAAGCTACTTATTGTGATCAATATGGGTCAAAAAGTTTTAGATAGTTTTCATTGGCAGATAACATTAAGCGATGAATATAAAAATTCGAACAATTTACATTCTTTCAATGTTATAATTTTACTTTTATCGTTGTAAATTCATTGTTATATCATCAAATTAATTCTATACATAATTTTTAATTATGTGAAAAATACTTCATTCCTTCGAATATAGCACGAAAAACTTTGCACTCGAAAGTGAATGAGATGGTGGGGTTCGGCTGAATTCAAAAGTATACAAAAATTGTTATGCATTACTAAAATTAAGCCTATTTGATGACAGCGGTGACAAAAATCTTTTCTTTTTGTAATATCATCTGATTAAATATTCGTACAAAACATATAGAAAAGTAGGCATTGTATAACGGCTCTATTACTTTACATACATTTTGACCATCGAAGCAGAAAAATATGTAAAAATTCCGAATTGTACTGCAAAATCGAAAACCCGTCTTATTCATAAAAAAGGACACAATTTCATACAAATTTTTTACCTCGAATTCCAGTAATTGTATAATAAAAGAATCGTTTATATACACAAAAAATACAGTAGTTTATCCGAATGAAAAAATCACGGATAAGTATTGATTTCTCTGAAATTATTTTTTCAATGAAAAAAAAATACTGGAGTATTTTCAGTAGAGGAGTCCATTATTTCTAATTGTATGTAAAAGATATTTCAGTCACCATACATGTTACCTTTGAGTAGATAAGTCCATTGCTACAGATAGATGAATAGAAAACATCATGCAGTTCATTGTCATAGTTGATTAATACGCTTGATATAAATATTTCAATATAGTCTTTAATTGATATGTGATCAACACTGACTATGTTTAGTAACATTATCTTTAATCATCTTAAACACTTCCCTCTCTATCTAGACTCTATCACCAGTATGAGAAAGGATGGCCAAATCAACAAACAATCAACTTATATGAAGCACCACGAGATATTTATGTCTATATTTTTGTCTGTAACATTTGTCAAAGGTTATATCTAATAAATGCTCTCTTACTAATTACTATGACAAATGAGTGAAACATCCGGATTCATTCTGGTTCTACACAAAAAAAGCCAGAGCAACAAAGTATGTTTGATAATGCTATTGAACCTTGTTTAAATACAGTCGTAATGTTTTACAGCCTGGATAAATTTTATTTTTTAAGAAAATGATGACAGAATTTTGGCAAAAATGAAAAGGATTGTAGGACAGTAACTAGCCTTCCACTGAGACTATCAAAAACCAAATCCAAGTTATAACCAGATGATCTCTTATTGAGGTGACATTCATAGTCGTATGCGAACCTTATCATCAAAGGGGCCTGATTTGCCTAAATTCAACTCGTTCCACCCCTTCTATGCCCTGGCTCATACGCAAATGGTGACTGCCACAATCATTGATCGGCTTATATCTTTCAAATTGTATATTGACCAAAGACCAGACATCTAACGCTGCTGACAATATATTGGCATTAGCTAACTGAATCTTGAACACACCCAAGCGAGAAAACTCGGTATTTGTACTTGGGAACAAAGAAAATACATTGAGAGACGTAAAAATAATAAACCGGGTAGGGGATGAAGGATGAGTCAGTTGGAGAATCTGTATATTCACTATGGTTTGATGACCAAACATCAGTATCAATAGGTTGTGAGAAGGGCTGGTTTATGGATTCGGGAGTGACTCGTGGAATTGACTCGGGAGGTCACAAGGTCAATGCAAAGGTCTGGAGAAGACAATCCCAAGGATACAACGGCCAAACATCGGCCGTGGTATGTATGAGGGGCTTCTGCATTCGAAAATTCAACAGGCACTCGAGCAAGGCCGGAGGGTGCACGACTGAAACTTTGCAAAAACAAATAATGAAATACAGAGTGAAGTAATCTGAATAGACCACATGCAGTAATTGAAATACACGTCTAACAAATCTCCAGCACAACAACTCGAAAAGAAAGCCTGTTTAGTCTTGCAATGCAGCTGCAGTGAGCTATGAAACAATATTGAGTAGAAGAGAGTGAACGAAGCAAGAATATGATATCTGAATGAAGATGGTGCAGATCTTTATCTGCGCATTAGGTACGATACCAGAAATGCTTGGAAAGAATTTGTAAGTGGACAATGAGAATTGAAGCTATGCAGTCCACAATGGGGATATTCAAAAGTACTGAGGGGGAAATGGTTGAGAGAGTTGCTGATACGAAACTTGGGTTGCAATTTATATTGCAATATTTGCTGGTTATCTATATTGTAAATCATGCCATCTATTTCTCTGGAAAATCATTTTTAGTACATTTCATTAGTAAAACATTTGCATTCCATTCATGCATAAAACCATTCAGCAAGTAATTTTCATAATTATTAGTTTTGCAATTAATTTCCATAGCAAACAATTCGCAATATATTTCTATAGCAATTGATTCAGAATACATTTATTTACTGAAGAGTTCCCAATGTATCCAACATTAAAAGATTAAAAATACATTTTGCAGTAGGTCATTTCTAATGTACATTTAAAATGGATATTTTGCAATGCTTTCCTTTATTGCAATGCGTTTTAGAGTAAATCATATGGAGTGTAATTCTAAAGGGAATCATTAACAATGTATACCTGTTAATGATGATTTATTATGTATTCCTATAACTAATTTGTATTTCTACGATAAGTAATTTTCAATGCTTTTCTACGCTTCATCATTTTTGGTGCATCTCTATAACAAATTAACAGCAATGTTTTTATCATTTTAAATAAATTAGTCCATCTGTCTGTTTTTGTCCGTCACGCTGTAAAAACCTCCTAAATATGGCTGAATGCCAACCAAATTTGATAGACATACTCAATGGGCCTATATTTATATATATAATTCTTCGATGGGTCATAAGTGATGCTGCGCCTTTTTACTTTCTTTGAAGGGTTTTACACGGAAAAGTAAACCTTATTTACTTATTAGGGTCAAAGGGGAAGGGAAACTTTTTTACAAACCTGAAAGCTGTAGTTCGTTCACCATTTTTTGAATATTTGTTTTTGTGTATGTGCTTACTCCAGCTAGTATTTACAATGTGATTCTATGACAAGTTATTTAACCTATATTTTCAGAGTGGATCATCAAAACCATATTTTTAACGACATTCATTCCTTATTTATGTTATAATGATATATATATATATGTATATATATATACAACAAGTATAAGATTAGTTCATGTTTATTCGTGATTTCTTTTTCTCCAAGTTGTGTTTTAAAGTTTCTTTCAACTTGAGGGGAATTACAAGTATCAAACTTTCATAGCCGTCTTTTTGTTTGTAGCCATTCATGCGCAAATTTGAGAAATATTTTCTCACACAAGACCCAGAGCGAATTGTCATAATTGGTCAAGTCTGGACTCTGTGGGGTCATGCCATGTGTGATCACTGTCTAATTTATCGTCCATCAACGCTTCGAATCCGGAAGTCTCTCAGCCAGAGGGCAAAACGTGTTTATGCCCAGTCTTGCTGAAGAATCGCTGACGCCTTCCTCTCTCTCTCTCTCTCTCCGTCTCTCTCTCTCTCTCCCTCTCTCTCTCTCTCTCTCACACACACGCACACACACACGCATTCACAGCTGGAGAAGAAGACATTCCTGAAGCCAGATCAAGTAAATATCTCAATTAATGGTTGCTGCAAAAAAAAAAAAAAAAAGATCTATAAGATGATTGTGGAAAATTTCCCCCAAACCGGATTTCTTTCTGACCTGGGAGGCACAATTCATTTTAGGTTCATGAATCTAATCTTGATGTTTTGTTGATGAAAACGTGGGCAGCAATTTATACTTGGACACTGCAAAAACGTTTTCATTATTTAATTCCATTATGAGATGAAATATTGAAGCCTAATTTTGAATCGATTTCGACTACTTTCCTTCTTGCCCGAGGCGTAAACCAAGTCTCCCTCTGATTACAAAGACGCGAGTTTGATGAACTAAACTCCCAAGGTCCCAATCGTATTGAGCATTCACAGCATGTGTCGTATTATTCTACAGAACCTCTACAACGGAACTTGTGACATCTTAGCAGCAGTTCCTAGAAATCTTTTAAACTCTATACTCGATCGTGTAAGAGTTTTTTTCGTAGGACATGGGGATCTATCCTCTCATTAGGCAGATGCGTTTATTCAGACTGGTTTTACAAATTTTCATTTATAACTGCTTTTATCTATTAATACTTAATAATGTCTCCGTTAATACACTGAAACCTCTTTAAACGAATATCGACCACAAGCGCACACCAATATATACTATTCCTGGAATCTATCTTATATATATATGTGTGTGTGTGTGTGTTTGTGTCTGCCTGCGTGGTATATGTTGCATTGTATAAGGGGTGTTTTTGATACTTTAAGTGTCTGTAAAAAGTAATTGACAGAAAAATCTTTCTTTGTAGGTCCAAGGTCAACTGCGGGACAAAAGCTTTTACCATCACCTACCATGATAAGCTTGAGCCTCAGCCATGTTTCGCAGGAAATTCTCCTTTATTGTCCCTTCATCTTCCGTCTGGTTTTTCCCTACTGCCTCTACTGCCCTACAGGCACCCAATCAGCCTGCTTTTTTATCCATCTTTTGCCACATTTACTTGTTATATGTCATGCCCATCTACATTTTTAGCTTAAATACCTGTAGTGTGTCCTTCACCCTGGTTCTTTTTCGGGCCCATTTTATAAATAGAATGAAAAATACTTTGGACACATTCATAGATAGAATTTTAAAAAACCAATCATGTAAATAGGCAGGCATGCTTCTGAAAGGGTTATTCGACAACAGACCACTTACACACATTAGACCAAATATGGCTAAGAGTTATTCCAAACTCTATCCATTGTCCACTGTGTAGTTCAGAATTTGTTTTCGAGTGCTTTTGTAAGTTGTCATATTTGGCAACCTGTGTATCATTACTGGTATTTTGCCTTGATTATATAGTTTACATCAAGCAAATTCGCTTTCCTGTATGTCTCTATTCATACCAAATGCTTTCCAGTCAATCTTTATGCTATATGTTATCTGATATCTTATAATCTTGTAGTTCCTGATACGAGACGGTAATTAAGCTCCCACCATATTTAGAAATTGAATAAGAAATACTTTGGATGGAAATCAACCACGCAGCTAGACAGACAGGCCTCAGAAGTGGCTATTTGACAAAAGACCACTTACACACATTAAACCAGCAAAATACAACAATCCTCTCTGATTGGCTTACATAATGACAAAGTCTTTGATTCAGTAGAACACGTGGAAGTATTCAATTCAATGCAAGGATTAGGTACAAATGAGAATTATTTGAAAGTATTTGAGGATAATATACGAAAATAGCGCGACAATGATCAGACCACTGAAATACTAACATGACACGGATTGGAGAGAGATTGATACATAATTCCATCAAAGCTATTTACAAAAAGCCTTTGAAGCACCTTAGGGAAGCAGACTGAGACAACATAGGAATATATGTAGACGAGGAATATCTGAACAATTCAGGGCACTGTAACGATATAGCATTAACGGCAAAAAATTGCAAGTGATCAAAAAAACATGTTAAATAAAGCCAAATAAAGTCAAGGACAAGAAAAAGCAAAAGTGATGTCCGATAATGAAGTCCCGTGTGTGCGTGTGTGTGTGTGTGTGTGTGGTTATGTTTTAATGATGTGCTATAATTTCTACCCGAGAAAGGCACAATTGATCAGGAGAGAAAAGAATAGGACAAAAAGAAGATGCGTTGAATCTGCATGAATATTAGATGGTAAAACAAAATCACAAAGACCAATATTTTTCAACATATCCCCTCACCAATCCAAATTAATTAAGAAACAGATTAAAATGATCTCAACAAGCATGATTACTATCAATATGAAATAGGCTGTACATATCCTGAGTCCTCCGTTCAAAAATAATGATGCACACACACTCGTAATAACTGATCATTTAATTGCACCCGAATAAAATCCTGAAGACCCTCAAAAGTATTATTCCTACACCGTTTTTTTCTCTTCGAATACATGGATCTATTTTTCCTTTTGCTGTTTCTCCGCAATTCAAAATACATGGAGTTTGATATCATGTATCAACATTTCCTTGGAAAAGAAACTTGAAAAAACGAACTTGATTCATTTGAAATTATCACTTTGATATATATATATAGTAATAGTATTTTGACAATGTTGAGGTGCTAGAATTTAAACGAATTTTACACCTGGAAGATGAAAATTACGATAATGCTAATAAAGAAAGATGTATTCTGCTGTGTTCCATTAGCGTCTTCAGAAGCACTCTCACAATGCATTGCAATGTAGAAAAACTGTAGCGAATAGAGTTCTGACATAGTCGTGAATTTTCGTATATTCATGTCAATTTCTCTCCCCAAATAATGCTAGAAGATAGCTGTTTACTTTCAATCTACCCTGTTTATAGAACGTCGTAGATTCATGATTAAGATGAGTAATAATCAAAAATGTTAAACATTTGTTTAACCATAAAAACTGGAGAACTGTATTAGATTGGTACTTTTAACGTAAGTAGGGTTTTTGGAGTATTTATGTGATTGCTGATGTGAAATAAATTATTCCAGGGATTTCGTTTTTCATTTTTCAATTCGTATGTCTTTGAAAAGTGATTTTAGGAAGTTGTACAATTGAGGAAAATACGTTTCGAACTTATATAGCTTCATGGTAAATAGCACCCATACAAACCACAATCATTTTTCTCAATCATCGACACTTATCTAAAGGTGAAAGGTTTTATGGGTTGAAAGCAGAGAAATATCTTTTAGGAAGGAATTTTAACACGTTTTTGCTCCCACTGGTAAGAAGAATTATAAGCTAAACATCAACTGAAAGATTGAGATAATGATGGATACTAGTCAAAAAATAAGAAAGGTTTACGGCAGGGCATTTCAACCTTTCTTTTATTTGCAACTGATGAGACAAATATTTTAGCAACCCCTTCGTGTCATAAAAGCAAAAGACATTAATAAAATAAGTCTTTGGTTGAAATCTTACTGTAACTGAATATAGAAACAGATACCCCAAACCACAAAAAAAAAAACACTGTGAAATATTATCAATTTTGATTACTGTTTATTATAGAAAATACCGAAATGTAATGGAAGTGAAATTTGTATTCATAAGATAGCTGAATAGTATTGAGTCATTAAGCACCAATAAGAATGAAACTATTGTTAGTATTTCTGCAAAATCCAATAATCTTTACTCGACCCCTAGAGTTTTCTCAACTTTTAGTTTGAAGAGCTCTGGTTTACTTCTACAACATTTGATAAAAACAATAGGCTTGCCAGTTAATAACTGCTGACAGAGCTGCACCTTACTTGGCCTCCTTTTTATCACTGTCAGGTGGGCACACAAACATGGTTACCGACAACCAAATTTATCTGTATATATAGATATATATATCCGTTTATCCACCTATTTTTCTTTCATGTGGGATATAGATTTGGTGATATTTACCAAGTGTCTGTGCTGTCTTTTTCTATTCCGTGCTTCAAGGCACAGGGAGAGGATACACGCCGAAAGCAATCAGAATTAGAATATGCCAGAGACAACTTGCCAAGCACACACCCCTGTCATGCGTGCAGGGATCCTGGCACGAACCGGACTTTGTTCATCCCCCTACCATCATCAATAGCCCCTCAGCGGTTGTATAGACAAGGCATTGATATTTCATATTATGGCAACAAATCAGGTTCCCCTTTGCAGACAAATGTTTGCGCCTCGTGACCAGTTGACGATCTGGAGCAGACTTTCGTACATTTCCCTCATCGCTTTGAGGATTCTGCAAGAAGAAAACAGGTCCGGCGGCAGCAACCAATGAAGTTAATCTTTTTCAGAGAAGCCACTTTCTTTTGTCTATACAGATAAATTGCTTCTGCAACAAATTATCTGTCAGAAAGAGTGAATAGTCGACGGACAAAACTATGGTTTGCTGGCATCCCGTCACACACACACACACACACACACACACACATATATATATATATATATATATATATATATATATATATATATATATATATATATATATATATATATATATATATGAAAAAACAATGCAACCTTCTGGGTTTGTTGGCTTTGAGGTGGTGTACAAGTAAGTCCTCAAATAAAGAATGTAAAAGGACCACTCGAACTCTACAGAAACAGTTTAGATGTATCACAGCCTCTTATATATATATATATATACATATACATATATATATACATACATATACATATATGAATGTGTGCATGTGTGTGTATGAATGTGCGTGATTGTGCTGGTGTGGATGTAGGTATAAATATATCCATGTATAATCTAATCATATGTATGCACGTATATGATTTTATAAGTATATATATATATACATATTTGTACATATATATATATATATATATATATATATATATATATATATATATATATATATATATATATAGTAGGTTGTGGATTTGCTACACAAACTAACTCATATTTCAGCCCCAGCGAATCCACAACTTACTATTTATTTCCAGTTCTACTCTAAAACAACTCAAAACCATGAGTAAAATGTTGTATGTATCGAGCACTCTATGAAATAAATCCAATACATTTCAGAAGCGGCGTTAGATCATTGATATATTATCATATTATGTTACACTGCTAGCCTGATTTGTACGACATGTACTATATATATATAAATATATATATATATATATATATATATATATATATATATATATATATATATATATATATATATATATATATATATATATATTTATATTGGTGGTTGGGTTGGATGGAGTATTGGATATTAGGGATAGTAAATGTATAAATACTTACAAGGGTGAGTCAAATAGTATCACAAAATCATAGAGTAAATATAGAGTAAATCAGACTTTTACATGAAATTTCTTTTAAAAACAACGGATGCAAATTCGTAAATCTATGTTACATAGTTTGATTGAAATTCAAAACTTTTACACGATTTTCAGAAGAGACTGAATATGTTAAAAGAATAAAATTACCAGGAAGTATCATTTTCTATTTCTTTTCGTCCTACCCCAAGGGAGGATTGATTTGTTCTTTATTGTTCCTACTGAACTCTTCATGTCAGTGTCTCGGCATTCTGTCAAGGGCCGGGAGTCTCAGGACATCAATCTTGAAATAAAACTGCTTTAATTCTTTTATATTGGTTTTATATTGCTCGTACTGTCTGCAATATTTACTGTTTTTATTTATTTGAACCAAACCAGTTTGCAATTCTGTGCTCTTGTATGCTTTTCGTCAACTACTGAATCCCCGGAGACCTATGCATCTCCATGGTGAGCACAAGGTCTATCGGCACATACGATATCTGGACTGTAATGAGTGGACGCTGAATTCCTGTATGATGGTATATTTTGCCCCCCAAAATTGCCCGAGATTCAATTGATGGACCAGCTTGGTCAATATGAATGAGTTGCTCAAATAATACGCGAACTCACTGAATGTTACCTCACTGCTGACTGGGATAGCCCACGGGAGAGTGTTTGTTTAAGGTCTCTTCTGATAGGAGGTCAAGTTATATCTATTGTTTCTCAAGGTATTCCTTTCGAACAAAGCTCGTAAATGTATAAGTTAAAAAGCTAGGAAACATATTTCTAAATGCAAAGGTCTATGTATAACCTGAGTATAAAATGTGAATCTTTACCACATTGTGATAGAACAAAAGTAGTCGATCAGTGTGCTTGAGATTTACAGGGATCGAATCACTCGATAGGCAGAGGCCAGAACTTGAACTTTGAATCAAAATGGCTTCTACCTTAGGCCAAGATGTTTCACGCAGTTAACGGTAAGCTTTTTTGAATTTTTTTTGTTTTTTTTTCTAAGCTTTTCAAGTCAGTTGTCGGTCATAGGTCCCCTTTTCTTTAGTAAGAGTAAAACATCCCTGACGGTAATTTGGTTATGAAAAGAAAGGCAGAGAAATACTAGAAAGAAAAAAGGTAGAGAATTGGGGAAAAAAGACTGATCAGATAATGGATAAGTTGTAAGAGGAGAAATACAAAACAAAAATCAATAATTGTGCATTGATGAAGAAAGCTGATTGGAAATATGAAGGGAAAAGAATTTATTTGATTTTTTTCCAGTATTTTTTGCATATCGATCAGTCCGTCAAGTTTGATTCTATCAGCTGGGTGATTCTGTTTCGGCAATCTATTCATTGGAAAAGTATTGAAAGAAACAGAGGAAGACGGAACGTAAACCAGGAGAAGAAGGAAAGGGACAAAAACGAATATTTAAGGCTTGGGGAATGGGGGAAGTGGTGGTTTAAATCAGAAAACATTTCATTTATAGTTGGTTGCTCTAGGTAATAAGTGGTCGAATTGTGCTGCAGATACACGTTTGAGAACCTTCATTGCAGACGAACAAGAGTTTATAAACTCTACATACATCTCTGGTTTTTGTGCATAACTTGTCAATGTTCAGTCTTGTTAGAAACCTTTAATTATCACGGAAACTGTCAATATAGGCAACTCTCATTTTTAAGCTTGTTTGGCTGGCTGACAAGCTATGTATGTATCACGCAAATGTTCCCAAGGAATTAAAAATTTGAACATTCACTTCGTATTATGTCTATAAAAACCGTTTTTTTTTTTTACTTTTAATCATTCCCACAAAAGCATGTTTTTGGTTTATATTGTGAGTTTATACTAAATTGATTCATTTATTCGTATCTACCTGTTTTCTTTTTCAACAAATATTTCTTGGTGGTCATTGACCATAAAAGGCTAGGGAAGTAATTTATTGATTGTTTATCACAATTTCCAATTTTTAAGTAATCGCCCTAACACGACATGTCTCCAAAAGATGTTGCTACCGTGACAGTTTCTATTGAATGATTAACCAGACCTTTTATTATATGTTCCGATTTTGGAGCTGTATTAGAATGAAAAAACGAATTTTTATCGATGTATCGGATACATTTTGAACTCACAGTATTTTCAGATACTTTATCGAGTAAATAACACGTTATCCTGAAATATACTAAGAAAACATACATTCACTTATAATATATATATATATATATATATATATACTAAGAGTTTAGGAGAGAAATCACCCGACACGTGTTTCTCGGTTCAACTATTCATTAAGTTAATATATATATATATATATATATATATATATATATATATATATATATATATATATATATATATATATCCCTTCACGTCATCACGATATTTGACGTTAGCTCGCTCATCATTATATTGACGATACGAGCCGAATAAAAGGACTTCCTTCCTGGTAGGATCCGATGGCCCAAGGGGATATCTCGAGACAGAAACAGGAAAAATAGAAGACAGCCGACAAGGTTGATAGGAAATCCTGCCGTTCTCCTGTGCAGAGAGTCAGTAAAAACAGTAGTCCAATCAACATTGGCCATTTGCCAAGAGGAGGAAGAACGCTGTTCAGTCCACGGGTTGTCTGCCATATTGATGGACTGAGCATGTCATTCGATATGCTCTACACAGCATGGCTTCTCAATGAAACCAGACTCCGAAACACAGACGCAATCTGAAGAATTTCAGAATGTATTCGATTTCTGAAGGGGGATAGTCATAATGCTGGATTTAGGAGGTGCAAGTGACTGAATGGCTAAAAGCACCGAGAACGGGTTCGACAAGCTGAGTTCAAACTCCAGCTGAGACAGTGAACATAAATTGATGGCCATTCATGATAGGCGGTCCAACGTACCATTTTTTTAAATTTGATATGTTTGGTATTTTCAGAGCTGCAATGCTCAGTTTTCATTTGTTTAAGCTTGAGTCCCCTGGAAATCATCATGTGATGCTCAAGCTTCAAATTGAGAAAAACATGTGCACTGCATCTCTAAAATAACTAAATTACCAACTTTTTGAAAACGGTTTCAAGATGGATCGTTGAGTACTTATTATGCATGTCAGCTCAAATAGTAATGGAGAGAAGAGAGTGATTAACTGCAATCGCTATTGTCGAAAAATGACTGAAACCGTTGCAGCTAACCACAGGGAATATAGGAAGAAGCCAATAATTAAGACTACAGCTGTTCAAATCATCAACCATGTGGAGGGTAACGCTAGAAAATTGAAAAGACGTGATTATATCGTTCACAGTGATGGCTACAAGATAAGTGTGTCTGGCGCTAAGGTATTAATAATCCGCACATATGATAATTAGCAACGTGCACTCGTCGCTTGTCTCACTTACGTCATCAGTGACGTCTCGAGATGTAATTTAGGAGAAATAGAATTTATGATACGTTGAACTTGATAATTTGTATTACATCTATATTTGTCAAATTCCTATTATTATAGTTGACTTTATTTTTCCTATCTAAAAACAATGACCTCGAGTTCAGACAAAAAAGTTAAGACTGAGAAACGTAAAACCAACACTGAAAAAGTTGGAAAAGAGAGAGAGAGAGAAGGTGCACTACGAAGAGGGTGATACGGAGAGAGCGAGAGAGATTCCTACGTTGATAATCAACGAGAGAAAGGAATAGAAGATGACAGGAAGAAAAGAAGAAATAGAGAAAGAGAAAGAGGCGAAAAGACCAAGAGAAAGAGAGAAAAGGGAAGGGACAGAGGATTAAAGAAAGAAAAGAGAAAGGAAAAAGATGAAAGAAAGAAAAATAACGGAAGAAAAGAAGGAAAAGAGAAATTAAAAAGATACAGAAAATAGGAAGCTATAGACGATGCATTGAATGAAATGGTAACTCGAACCATATTTCCGGCCGAAAATGAAGCCAAGGATTATTTCTGCTATGATGTGATCGTTGTCGTGGTTGTCGCCGTTTTTCCTTCCTTCGTAAAAAGATAACTCCAGAATCTCTAAATATATTTCAATAAAGAAATCGTACGTACGCTCATGGAGAAATTCTAAGAGGTACTGGGAGAGTAATGGCCGACCCCATTGTTCGTTTACAGTTCCTAAGAAAGAACCTTTTGTCTACCATTCGGAAAATCTCACAAATCTTGACAATTTTTTCAAAATTTTACTTTGATATTGACAAAACCCGAGGAATTAAAAAGAATGTTTTCTCGTGTTCAATTCGATCGTTTGTTCACATTTTATAAGTAAATAATCATTTATTAATTAAGTAAAAATATTGAACTTCAAACTGCTGAATCAAAGATTCTCTGTCCCGTTGAAATTTTCTCTCAGAAAAAGATGCTCGATACCCGTTGAAATGCATCGAAACATGTCCATGTGATAAGAAAAAAATCTGATATATAAGACCTGCTTTCTTCTCCTTCCAATTGTCACTTTAATCAGCATTCAGTCAGATCACTTCACATCCTCAATACAAACACACGCACACACACACAGACACACACACACAGACACACACACACACACACACACACACATATATATATATATATATATATATATATATATATGAGGGTAAGTGTATATCTGTAATTCAAGCATGTTTGAGATATCTCAAGTAGAGGTGAGCGTCATGAACCAAGGAAGGTGGCCATTTGGACCCCTTAGAGTCACCCGACGATTGCAGGCCACTTAATTTAAAAGCCATTCGGAGCTTAGAGAAAAAGAGGACCAGGAAGAAATAAGCAAAGAATACAAGAATTATACTGTGAAGTAAAACACGGGCATTAGTTTTTGGGACTTTTACAGAAGAGGTAGAAGAAGCGAATGTTATGGAGATTTTCTTTTAAATGTAACCCTTGTCGATAAGTGAAGTTGACCAGGGTTTGTCAGGCATAGAGAGTGTCAATGCAGTGAACAAATTGGCTAACTGGTCACTTTAACGCACACACACACACACATACAAACACACACACACACACACACAAGCACACACACACACACAATTCACACAAATCGTCGCTCTCGCTCTCTCGCTCTCTCGCTCTCGCTCTCTCTCTCTCTCTCTCTCTCTATCTATATATATATATATATATCTATATCTATATCTATATCTATATATATATATATATATATATATATATATATATATATATATATATATATATATATATATGTATATACGAGTGGTGTTTGGTCTTCAAGGGAAGAATACTGCTATAACTGTTCGGGCGACCGAAAGAAAATAAAATGTTTGATGCGTTTTTGGAACAGTTTTGTGTCGTTCTTCAACCGGTGCAAGTGAGGTTCACATGCATGAAGCACATATCAGTCAATTATTATACAGGTTCTCTAACACCCAATCATCGAAAAAACAAAAGATTTCAAGAATGTTAAGTTTTGGATAAAAAAATTTGTGTATCCTTGAATTATCAATAAAAACTTCCGCTCTTCTAACACGCACACACTCTTTTTTCTCTCCTTCTACACACACATATATGTATGTATACTTCAATCGTTTTGCACCGGGGATCTTTATATTCAAAATTATTTTTCAATTCGAATTTATCCCTTCTTATTTTCTTCTCGATATTCTTTCCATTTCATCTTTACACATTTTTTTTTCTTTCTTTTCACCTTTATCCAGAAAAATATTGAAAACTTAGCTTTGCCGAAAAGAAATTTACATTTTCTCATCTATGAAAATGTCACGAGTACAGCTCCAATCGTTCATAGTAATAACTTCAAATTTCGAGCATTTTGATGAGTAACTTCCCCAACGTTCAGACTAATGGCTGAAATACCCTTTTCTTTTTGTATGGGTCATTCATGTAGGGGGCAACAATGGAGTCTGCCTTAAGGCAACCAGGCGTGTCACCTTTATACAGTATCATTTTTTTCCATCTTTAACTTCTTTTTTCAAAAAAGGTGGTAAAATATGTCTTTTTCGAATGGACAACTCTATATGTGCCCGCTGTAAGTACAGAAAATGGAGAATAGCCGTCTACACATGCTGTGAGAGCCTGGCAGTCTCACGTGGTTTGTATTTCTATATAATAATTTATAACATATATATTTATATTCTTCTCTATTGTTATGCTCCTTTGCTACCAATCGCTTTATTCCAATTAGTCTGTATCCCTTGAAGTGTCAGATTGACACCCATTCTTGCTGCGAAAACGCGTGTATATTATATTATGAGGGAGGAGAAATTGAAATAAGATATTGATATTAAGAATTCCCATCCGCTCTCATTCAAGCATTGACACTTTCTTCCATATGGTAGGGATTTGATAAAGAAATATGAGGAAGATGAATAATAACCAGAAAGTGTAACGGTTCTACACATTAGTAAGCAGATAATAGTACGACATAATAATCTTTGTATTGAAAACAGCGAAGATGAAGGCGGTAGTCCAGTGGAGACAATACTTGGAAAATAGTTGTGTATCGCTGAAATCTTAGTGTAAATAACAACTAATGTTTATCTAAAATATATATGAAACCAACGTAGTATCCGTCAAAAATGACAGAATTATTTGCATATTAATCAGCACTCCAGGCGAATATCAGCATATCTGTGCACTCTGTCCAAGATCATAATGTCGTTCCTGGCCTTTTTGCCTATCTGTGCGCTCAATGGACAGTTTTACAAACACAAAAAAGTATACATACTTTTATACTTGGATACACATTGCGTTTTATACATGGGGACATCGATTTGTCTTTATTTTAAATGATAAACAACTTTTTTTTTATTTGCCTCATCACAAAAAGTATCGTAACCTATTATGATGAAGATACATAATAGTCGGACTTATCATGAAGTTTTCATTATTCAAAACAGAATTCTACATTGATTCTGATATTGAAGATAGAAGAAGAACCATTGAAAAACAAAGTTTGTTTCTTCTTTGTCTCTTTGTCATTGTTAAATCGATATTTGTCTAAGAGACGTGATTCCGTTTCTTTTGATTCACTCGTAGAGTCTCTGAGTCTCTTGATGTCACGCAGCCAGCAGACAGCACATAAAATTCTGTGAACAATACGCTAAATCAAAGAATTAAATCTGACTATTCCCAAAGCAGACGACCAAACCACACTGGCTATAATTTGAGATTTGACAGCATCGGCCTAAAACCAACCCGATTTCGAATTAGATTTCAGAACATTCAAATACAATTTCCCTGTGGAAAAGAACTAACTTTGTCTCATTAAAATAAATCATTAAAAGGATATGAGAAATTTTCTTTTGAAATTCTAGAGACGTTATTTTTATTATCCCTAGTCTACACCATCACCTGTTGCTTCGCTGGCTGACGATCACAAAAACTATACGACAGAAAATATGTAATATCTGTTGGAAAATCACTAAATTTTGGTGATCTTCCCCGATAAACCCCAAACACATCGGTCACTACGATTCTCAATTGTTAGGTAACTTGAACACCCAAGCAAATGAAAACATTTGCTAATATAATAACACTCCAATGACGGTTATTATACATTTTCCATTAGAAATGTATGTAATTCCCAAGTCTGTGATATATCGGTGAGGCCAAGAGCACTGGAATAAACAAACTAACAAACCCATCAGACTACACCCTACCACTAAAGACAAAAAAGTTTTTCTTCTAAATATCAAAAACATTTTTAGGAAAGGATTTAGCTGAGTATTCTGACAAAAGTCCCAGGAGATTGGAACACTGCAATCATCATGCTTTTATATAAAAACAGAAACCCAGAAGATCTCGGTAACTACAGACCACTGCATCTACTCAACTGCATCTGGAAACTATTTAATTTTTTCATCTCAAAACTAAATCACCAAAATGTTAGACAAAAACAAACCATGGGAACAAGCTGGCTTTAGAAGGAGCTACTCAACCATGGACCATCTCTATCTGATAAATCAAGTTAAAGGGAAAGCAGAATATAAAATGCCATAACATTTTCCAAGAAGGCATTTGACTCAGTAGAAATTCCCAAGGTCATTGATACTATAACTCTACAAGGTGTAGACCATGAATATGTAAGAGTAATACAACAGATATACTATCACAACAGCCCCTGCATCAAGGTACATAAAAACACAGAGCCCCTTCATCTCCCAAAAATTGATTCAAACTCTTTACCATCTGCCTCGAGATGATCTTCAAAAACGTAAACTTGGAAAACAAAGGAATCAAAATAGACGGCAAATATATACGTAATCTCAGATTTGCATACGACATAATCCTTTTCGTAGAAAACCTCAAAGACCTCCAACCAATGTTGGACGATCTGAACAAATAAGAGCGAGAAATTATGGCGTCACATAAACTTCAGCAGTACAAAGGTCATGAACAACAAACATGTTGAAAATAAACGCACAACGATCCAAATTGAAAACATAAAACTGAATTAACTGAAGTAAGTTTATACTAATGAATATACGTACAAACATACATACACACGCAAAAATACACACACACACACACGTATCTATTTATTGACTGATTGAGATATGAAAATGAACATTATTTTTTAATTGAATGATTTTCAGGGATCAATTCACGTTTCCGTAGTTTAATTTGATAATTCATGTTACGTAAACAAACAAGTTTAAACAGCATAAAAAGTCTCAGAAGACACACAGAGTGTCCAAAGAATATAATTGGTTCTATCAAAAAGTATAAATGAACAATATATTCATCGGAAATTAAAGCAGGATAGAATCAAAAGCCTATATTGTGTATTGTGCTCAAAACGCCAGATACACTGTTTCCTTCGTTACTTGACGAATAATGAAAAAATAGAGCGGAAAATCAGACTAGATCAACAAGTTTTCGGTAGAGTAAACTTTACTTTCAAAAACAAAAGAATCTCACGAGTCAAAAAAAGGGTGTAAAACCAATGCATTCTCTTGATATCTATCTATGGAGCTGATACATGGAACCTAACCAAAAGATTGCCCCTCAAACTGAGAACCATGCAAGGTACACATGAGAGAATCATGATCAATATCATGTAGACAGATCCCAAGACAGCACAGTATATAACAGAAAAGACTGTAGTCTGAGATATCATAGAAATATTTTTTTTAAAACTCAAATGGACTTGTTGCAATATTGTAAGACAACCGCTAGATATCACAACTCAAAAAATGAATCCCAAGAGATCATATGCTAAATTCGGGCAGACAGAAAGTAAGATGGCTTGAGGAGGTAGATAAATTCAGAAAGTGCCAACACCACAAGGCCCATGATAGAGAGGTTTGGCAAATTTGGGGGAAAGTCTCTATCCATCAACGGACGCTAAAAGGCTCATAATGATTTTGATGTTGATGAATCAATTGAAGAATGAAATACATTACAATTTCATTGTGATAAGCTAGATGAAAGGCGAAAAACATTCAAGCGACGATGAAAGATAGAAACTTATTTAACGAATAAAACAAGATAGTTGAATTGTCTCTCAGACCCGAATATAAACATAATTATTTGAAAAAAGCTTCTAGAATATTTTCAAAATTGTCTTACTTCATTGAAATACTTTCAAAAATTATGAGATTTTTTTTTTCAATTGTTTTTTCGATAATTTTTTTTTTCTTTCTCATTCCATCAAAAATTACAAATGAACCAGGGAAGCGATATTCTGTTGAACACAATTTTGTCAAGTCCTGTTTTTACCTGGAATAAAGGAAAATGGGTTTTATTTCACGATTGCGTTTGTGCACATCCCCCCCCTGCTCACTCTTAGTCAAGAATTCAATACGGAACCCTTCTTTTAGCGAGATCTCTGAAACGTCACTTCCGATTGCGATTCCGTATAAAAGCCTTGGGCACATATAATCAACTGATTATTTACCCCAGCGCTTCTCTCTTTTCTTTTTCTTTAGGAATGGTATCATTTGGCCGGCCTCCCAGCTAATCCAAACTTTACATTTTTTCCACCTTGATCAATCACTGCACTAAACCAATGTCAAGGCAGCTAATCAATTGTGTCCTTTTACCATTCAACAGTCACGACGACCTGTCTTCCAATCCTCCTTACTTGGGGAGGAGCATATGGGTTAAACGCGCTGTTTCAGAATTTTGAATAGTCTGTCCCACGTGTGTTAACCAACGTCTGAGAATGACCCACAAGTTGCTCACACACATTGTTCACATCTTTACATTTATTTGTACATACTAATACCCGGCCTCCATAACCATCCTTGGGTATACTCCAAGTCTTATGGATTCGTAGCAGTCCAATCATATCAGCTTCAAAAGCGGCCTTGGCACAAAGCTCCCATCTTCTGCGTGGAAGCTATCTCCCATCTTCTCTTCTCTTCTCTTCACGATCGTATCCATGTTTTCTCATATGTATTTCATTTCAGTCCTGAGTTGTCATAAATATTCATGTATTTGATGTTCATTTCATTTGTTCGTCTGAATATATGTGTTTTCTTTACTCTGTTTAATCTCCGCATCCATAATCATACTTGATGTGAATATTCTCCTGCCGTCATGGCAACCACACATCTCCCTTCCCCCCTTTCACCTTTTCGACTGACGTCCACGAATGGACGAACAAACCAAACTTATAACTGATGACCCTGATAACTATTTCAGCTAAAAATTCTCACATATACGATAATCTCTGATGAATATGTTATTCAATTATATTCTTAATATCATATTATATATTTTAGACCCTCTTTATGATATTTTGAGCCTTTCTATTCTGTTTAAAGGCAGCCATTAATGCAATTTAATGAATAAGTAAACCAAAACGGGAACTACATAAAAAGAAAATGAAAGCGAGGCAATAACTAAATAAATCTTTTATAAAATTGAGAAAATCCATTCCAACTTTTGATGTTTCCTTCCCAAGGTGATAAAAATTTTAGAGAATATATATTACCCAAAAAGTCTGTTAAATAAATTAACAGTTCTATAGTTCCTGTGAATGATCATATTGAAGTCCACAGAGGTGAGTCAATCCACTGGAATAATTCGACTGAAAAGGAATTTTTATTTCAGTATCTCAATAAATTCTTAAGTTTGTTTTTGATGCCGCTTAAAAAAGAAACGATACTGCAAAATTGAAATAAAAAAGTTCCCGCAAAAAAGACTTTGGAATATCTAACTTTAATACACAGATGAATCAGTGGAATTTTTTAACTCAAAGTGGAATTTTAATTTTGTATTTCAATATATGGTTTTACTTCCATTGTTCATTTTTGTCGGTCTTTTTTGTGCTGAGATGCGCTCAGTAATTTATGCACTCAGCAGTCGTGTACAGGAAAGCCGGCGTTCAGATGTCAATGATCAAATGTCAGTGAACCACATATATGTATGTATGTATATACATATATATAATTCATTCGCTAAAATGACTTGTATGGAAAGTTTGATCTGAGATTCAACCCTGAAACAACCAATATAGGGATGCCCATGGGGAAAAAACACTGAGAAGTTAGGCAAATCCAAGTGATTTGAGAGATAGTCCTTATGCCTTGTAAACAATTTCCAGAAATTACCTCAAGGAGACTTCACTGACCTCCAACAATACCGTCATATAATCTATAACTTACACCACATGAAGATGATGTACCCCTTTGCAAAAGTTCTGCATCCTGGGTGTGAGAAGATTTGCTAGAAATGACCAGGAATGACAAACAGTTACCTTGCTGTCAGAAACACGTTTCTAAATATTTTGTAATTGAAAAAAAACAAAAAACAATTCCATGTCAGATGTCGATACAGTGAGAGCAAAATTGTGGCTAAAAACATGAAATATTGGCTAGAAATGATCGAAAGTGATATTTATTTGACTTCGAAAAACTTTTGAGGTCAATACTACATTGCCTATGCCTTTCGCCAAAGAAAATTTATCCCTATCCAAGATTCCAGTTATATGTGTATCATTATGGCCAAAACTCACAAAATTGAGCACAGATGTCCTCTGAAAGCCTTGAATGACCTCTAAGGTCAATCTCACTCGAACCCTTACTTTCAATATGAGATGAGCCTATATGCTCCTTTATATCTCAGTATCTTTGGTGCAAAATTTTGGCCCACAACTCAGAAATAACCAGAAATTACCTCTGGTAACAGCAACCACTGGTCGACTTTGCTCAATTTCAATCTCATAGGAGCTGAAATGTGACGTAAAACTTTTTTTTTAAATTTAAATGACAATCAATGACTTTGGGTGACCCTGAATGACATCAGGAGTCAACGTCAAATAGATTTAGATCTTCACCATGAAAAGAAGTACCCATTTGCTATGTTCCTACTTCAAATAGTATTCGTTGTATATAATATCTTTTGCATATAAATTAAACATTTCATGTTTTTTGACGGTTGGACTAATTGTTTTTATAATTCTACCAGGTAATCTAAGATTTGGGGATCTCGAAGTTCAAGTTTTTTTTTTCTTATTTATATAAGTATATGCATAGATGATCATGTAAACATATATATATACTCACATATACATGCTTATATCTATCTATCTATCTATCTATCTATCTATCTATCTATATATATATATATATATATATATATATATATATATATATATATATATATATATACATATATATATATATATAGCGAGAGACAGAGAGAGGGGAGGGTTAGAGAGAAACAATTGTAATTCGTATACGTAAAGCTGCAGTGAAATCGAAACAATTACACACATGTGAATATATATGTGTTTCTGTCAATGTGCACAGACACACACGTACACACACACACACACACACACACACACACATATATATATATATATATATATATATATATATATATATATATATATATATATATATATATATATATATATATGCAAGTTTGAATGGCAGTTCAACATTTGACTTAATAACTATTGGTAAAGAATCACCCAATCATCCCAACCTACTCCCACTAGAGCTACACTTCCGCACCCTGGTCATAATTTCGGTGAAGACGCCGTTTTCACTATAATTGGAATAAATAGAAAAAATACTTTTCCCGAGAAGACTGAAATTTTAGATCTACATGGGGATATGTGAACAAAAAAACTGGAAATTCTCTCCTCTAATAGACACAACACAAATCTTAACAGCCCTAAGCACACCATCCTTTAACATCATAATCCTCACACCGTAATTACTCCATGCTTACCAACTCACTAACTTTCTGTACCTAAAACTACCTAAGCGAATATATATATATATATATATATATATATATATATATATATACATACATACATACATATATATATATATATATATATATATATATATATATATATACACATATACATATAAATATCGACTCATGCATATATGAACGTAATAAAGCCAATAGACATGACACGACACAATAATTGATTGATAGATAGATAGATAGATATAAAGAAGCATTAAGATAGATACATATGAAAAATCTTAGATAGACGGATAGGAACTGGTTGAGATGAAGACAGAAAGAAAACAAGAACTATATGTACGTGGTAAGATAAGTTTGTAACATTTATTATGTGTGGTTGGAGTTCCAACTCTCCGTTTATGTACATCTAAAATTGGGGAATTTATTCAGTCACTCAATACCGTATAGAAACCTATGTATGGTCCATATTACTTGTATTAGTCAAAGCCATCCAACTTTTCAGAACATCTACAATGACTATTCAGGATACAGAACATGCACTTCCCAACTGATACTTGATCAGTCATAACAAGGACTACTCACTCCAACCAATATCCTTCTACCCTGATCACTACTACAGATATCCACGACCCCAATTTACCAGTACCAGAAAAGTCAAACAGTAAACCATTACTCAGCTCCTTTGTATCCATGACAACCGATTCTTTAGAATGCCCACCTCCTCTGACCAGCACAATCAATGAAATCCCCATAACTATCGCTGCTACCACAGATGCCATCACGGACATAAAACAGTCAGCTGCCATAGCCCCATTACAAATCTTCATTTTTCATTTCCATTTTTACCCTCGAAGAAAAACACCTGATGCTAAATTTGTTTTCTTCGAAAACCCAAACTTTTAATCACTAAAAGGTAATGCTAACAAATGTTTGTACACTTTGCTTCTACTGAGCTCTGATATGAAATCTGGAATCAGATTTCGCTTCCTCTATATGCATGTATAGCATACTGATCAATTCATTTATGAATCAATTATTTAGCAAATTAAGTCCCTGTATAGTTTTACTCCTAGGTTTGTCTCATATCCTATCGTTCGCTTATGTGTATATATATATATATATATATATATATATATATATATATATATATATATATATATATATATATATATTCCATGAATTAGATGCTGCAACAAGTCCATTAAGGAAATAGACAATGCACACTATGGAAAATGAAAGAGTGTTCTTTGCTCACCACAGCATTGTGGACAATCAGGTTTTTTTTTTCGTTCGTCCCTTTGTTCTATGAAATCTGGAATCGGATTTCACTTCCTCCATTGAGCCAACTCTCCCCGGCCCCACAGAAGGGAATGGGACAATTCCTTCCATGTTCCTTCCTGCTATGATCTGGTTCGTCTGTCGAATGACAAAGGACGACATTCAATCCAGTTTCTGACGGTACGGAGCTGCCATTTCGTTTGTGTTGTTGGAGATATTTGTTATTGATTAGGAACCATAGAAATTAGTTCTCCCAATCTAGGTCGCTTCATTCATTCGCAATATCTATCAATCTATCTACGTATCCATCTATATTTATACACACACACACACATATATATATACATATACATGGATGTGTGTGGATGTGTGTGTATGTATGCGTGCCAAAATATATATATACATATATCACAGTCCGTTCACACAATTAATTCGTATTATTCACACACACTCATACACAAATATATATATATATATATATATATATATATATATATATATATATATATGTGTGTGTGTGTGTGTGTGTGTGTGTATACATGTGTGTGTGTGTGTGCGTATGTAAACACACAAAATCATCACCAAGTATTTCTCTCAATCTATTCACATCTAGTAGGATCACTCAATTCATGTCTATCACACTATTATCATAGTACACTCTCCTGATCACTCATGTTCTCTTTCTGTCTTTATATCATCCCGTTCCTATCTATCTCATATTGTTCATACGTAGCTATCTATGTGTTTTCTTTATATCTGTCTATCTATACTTTTGTATCACAGTCTGGTCATGTTTATTTGCTTTATCATGTTTATATATGCATAAGGTAGTGTGTTTATATATACATATACATATATATATATGCGTGTGTGTGTGTACTTTATATATATATATATATATGTGTGTGTGTGTGTGTGTGTACTTTATATATATATGTATATACATGTTTATATAAAGTACATGTATATTATAGATACTTAGAGAAAGCCGTTTCGGCACAAACTGCAGTAGCATCAATCAAGATGAAGGAAAAGATGCCTCACAACATACGGCACTTGTAGAGTGTATGACTGAATAAGGAAGACAAAAAAGTATATCCACGTTGTCATCCTAGGGAAGCGGTGAAATCAGGATGCACTTAGGGAGAAAAACAAATCACGTTCTGGTAAAGGGGACTTGATCGTATCATAAAAAGGGAAGGTATTTTGTCGGGTACTCCACGCCCCAACAACCTGTAACACTACAACAGATGCACGGTAATGGTTCCAGGAACACGAAGAAAATATCGAACTCCCGAGATCTCAACCCAATGGAGCACTGATGGGATGTTCTGAATCAACCATGTTGCACTGTTTCCTCAATTTACATCAGTTAAAGGACTTTCTATTTATATCTTGGCTACTGATATCAGTAGAGACCTTTACAGGGCTTGTAGAGACCATGTCTGATTGGGTAAAAGCTTTTTTACAAACCAATGAAGTATCAACAGCTTGTTAGGCGGGTGCTCATGATACTTTTGCTCATTGGTGTACGAGGATTTAATTAAAGTTTAAACAGGAAATGTAGTCAACCGGTTGAAAGATGTATGATATTTTTCTTATTTTAACATAAGTCTGTTCGTCTAGCATTAATTCTAGAAATTATATTCGAATCTTTACAGCAAAAAAGTAGATAATCACCAAAAATGGAGACAATTTATCCTTTAAGTTTGCAAAGAAATTAATGAGAGAAAAAATCGAAGAATAAGATAGAAAAGAGAATTTAGAAGAGAAAGAAGACACAACAATTATCATTTTTAAAAACTTTCAAAGCTATAATCTACTCTGTATATGTTCAATATCTAATTGCAAAATGTATCATAATCGTTTCAGGTGTGAGCCATATATATAAATAGGTGTATCTGTGTATGTGTGTGAGTGCATGCATGTGTGTGTTGGTGTGTGTGTATGTTTGCTACTGCAATTATTAAAGTACATAAAGATATGAACAAGATAAATTCAGCAAAATTAGTAATACAAGGGGATATAATGTCACCAGATTTATTTACAACAAAAATTCAGAAAATTTACTTAAAGGGAATGTGAATAAAATTGGACAGAAAATATCTAAACCACTTGAGATCCGTTGATGATGTTCCCATGACGTCAGGAGCATCTGATATGAACATGTGTCTTGACATAAGGGGGGGGGGGTAAAAAAAAGTACGCTTAAAAATTGAAAGAACAAAGACAGAAGTAAGGATCTACGTCAAAGTTCCCCAAAGACCATAAGAATAGAAGAGAGGAAGATTAATTTTTCTCGAAGTTTGAGAGCTTTTTTCTACCTTGTTTGTTTGTGAGTAACCGTCAACCAAAACTGTTTACATGGGTTTCCTCGGTTTTTAAATGGGTCTGACTGGCTGACTGGCTAGAGTTGTGATGCGCGTACACGTTGTATTAACTGATCTAGAAAACTGACTGAAAATTCAAACATTTACTCTATGTTATGTCAAGAGTATTTTTTTTTCAAAAGAGTATTTTAATTTGCGACATAAATTCATGTTACATTGTTTTTTGTTTTGTTTTTACTTTGTGTCCTGCAGTATAAGGCCAGTTTTTGTTTTGTTTTTTTATTCCGGACATTTCTTTGAGAACACTGCCTAGCAGAAGGTGAGAGATGTAACTTATTCATTATTCACGTCTTTTTCATTTTTTTGTTGATCATCCCCTTAACAAAGTGCACTGCCAAATGATGTTGGTCACGTGACAATTTCTATTGAGTGACTATCGAGACCCGCGTTATCAACGGTTGATACAGTTTCAAATTACTTCATTTCCCGCCAGCCTATCATTGTTACTGCAAAGTCTGTTAATAAAGTGTATGACTGTTTCGAATATCTCAAAAAATGCACATTGTTTTATGTATCTGCACAACCAACCAGGAGATACCTTGCTGGGTAAGCTATTTTCCCTAGGGTTACCAGAGCGTCTGTGAGCTGATGTACTGTGTGACTATCGAAATCACAATGACAGAGCAGGCAGATTCTCTACGTCTCGTGCTGGGGTTTTATTGGTAATTACATCCCATTGCATCTGTGATCCCCCAATTGGCTTTCCCCCAAAAGACTTAAATATGTTGACGTGGTTATGGTGAGCGCAACGGAGCAACTGATTGCAAACCGGAACGAAGACTTTGAAGACTGTTCCGAGAAGAGCAAGGATAAGTGTGTGAGGTCCTGGAGGGAATACTTTAATGGGGGAGAAGTCCCTATTGACCAAGTGGAAATTGTTTTTAAAGGCTGGATACTTTCTGCATTGACTGCGTAAAGCTTGATAAATGCTTTTCCCTTCGATTACGCATATCTTGGAAACACAAATCTTGCAAAATTTTGAAGATTTCCATCCCTCTCAACCCCACAAATTTTATTTGTTCTTTATTTTCTCGAAGAGCTGAACTATGATCTTAGCCAAAAATAGATAGGAGTATGGCTGGGTTTTGATGAATTGATATTCGAACTGTAAAAAATTTACTCTTTCTTGATACTCTCACTATGCGTTCATCTATCAAACAATGTGGTGTGTATTTCAAGATAGAAAACAATCATCTACTCCAAGAGGGCTTTTTTTATGTTTATATAAAAGTGAATGCGTGAGACTTTTAATTAGCCTCAATATCCCAACACGGAAAAAATCAGCCTCAGAGAAATCAGATTTTATGAGAGGAAGAATAGATGATACTTGTCAACTTTCACTAATCTTTCTCCCACAACTCTCTATATCTCTATACCTACCTATCTAATTATTTATTCCTCTACCCCCTCTCTCTCTCTCTCTCTCTTTATCGCTTTACCTACCTATCCATATTTATCTTTCTCCGCCCCCTCCCTCACTCTCTCTCTTTCTCTCTCTCTCTCTCTCTCTCTCTCTCTCTCTCTCTCTCTCTATATATATATATATATATATATATATATATATATATATATATATATATATATATAAAGTACTTGTTAGGGCTTTAAGCACTTTTTTTGAAGAATGGAACTCAAGACAATTCGACATCACGCCAACTTGACGTCAATCCAAGTCTGAGCAAGATAAGACGACGACAAGAAACTAGAAAGATTTTGTGTTGTTTTGAGAACGAAAATATCTTTTTGTATTTCTACCAGGTTTTATTTCGAAAAATTTTAATTCAGTTGCATCATCATGAAGATTTTACATTTATATGAAATTACATTTATCTACTATCATAAGTTATGCCTTGTGAAATTTACTGAGGGGTCGTCCCTTCAATGTTAAGTGTCATATTACGAATAAGAATTAGATAAGTATTAATTTCCACAGCGAACAACAAACCAACAGATCACATGTGTACATACGGTGTGAAGCGAGAAAAGTTATCACAGTAATTTCACTCGCTTCCCAAAACGTGATTTATTCTTTATGATTATTCAAATGGGGTCTTTTTTTTCAAAGTTAGAAATTATAATTCAAAAGAAAACTAAATCATTCTTTATGTCCAGTTTGAACAACCAACGAAAAGTTCATGTGTGTACGAATGGTGTGTATCGAAAAAGGTTATCAAAGTTATTCCATTGGCTTTCCAATTGGCAGTCCCTATGATTTTTCTGATAGGCATCGTAGGAAATTTTAAGCCAGAGAAATAAACAGAAAATTTCGCATGATGGCTTTTTATTTGTGTTTGGAAGAACAAACGCACGAAAAAGATTTATTATTTTGGAAATGTGTCAATGTAGGAAGATCTACCAGATTACATGTTGTCGAACAACTTTATTGTCATTCCTACAATCCATATTCGGCAAAGTGTAGGGGTAGCAAAAGTGACAAGTAGATTGAAAGTACGTGCAGCTACTACTATAGAGAATCCAAACTGTCTGTATGGGTGAAGTCTTGGCACATACCCCACAAAGCACTCAGGGGAAATGCTTTGAAGGAAGATGCTCGATGAAAACGTGAGAAGGTTAGTGCTGCTTTGTCTAACCCTTTAAATCTAGCTGGATTAATCTCACCAAGGGATGTCAGGTTTATGAAATGGCAGCAGGTGAAGGGGAAGAAAAATTTTCATACAGTGATAACGGGCCCGGAGAAGAAAGGATTTGAAAGTTTACTCCGGTATTGAGCATCGTAAAACCATGAAGTTCATATATACTCCTCTTAAAGTCTGAAAAGATCAAAGTGTGTTTTTAAAGAAACTTATAGCGGGCCTTGTCCCTTCCTTTGAAACTAAAAGATACCAGGATGCAGGCGAGCGAATTCGTATTATGGTTTTGAACGTTGAAGAAAGGACCCATCTGGAATTTTTTCTGGGGAATAACTCATAAGTATATTTGATGTTTACATAAAAATTAAATTTATATGAATATTAAAAAAAGATTCTTGTTTTTATTCGTAATATAGTTTTACACGTTGACGACGGAAACCTGGTGGAATATTTGCATAGAATAGCTTATAAGTATAAATCAATATAATTTCACTGTCAAAGGTAAAGCTCACTGTTTATCCTTTTATAAAATATCCTCCTGTTATTACCATTTAATGAATGAGTAATAAATGTCCACTGCAATGGCGTTATATTCTTTACTTCATCTCCTTGGAATATCCATGGAAGAGAATGGAATACCATATGCAGGGCATCGGTCACATCGAGTTGTCCAAGAATTGGGTTGGCCACATCAAGTTTACCAGGCATCAAGTCGACCACATGGACTTACTGAGGCATCAAGTTGGCCACATCGACTTGTCAAGGCATCAAGTTGGCCACATCGACTTGTCAAGGCATCAAGTTGGCCACATCGACTTGTCATGGCATTAAGTCGACCACACAAACTTGTAAGGCATCAAGTTGGCCACATGAGTTGTACCCAACCCTTCTTCAAAAACTAGAAACTGAATAAACAGTTGAAAACCGGTTTCTTACTTGAATCTTCTGCACGCATGCAACACACACACACACACACACACTCACATATATATATATATATATATATATGTGTGTGTGTGTGTGTGTGTGTGTGTGTGTGTGTGTGTGTGTGTGTGTGTGTGTGTGTGATGTGTTATTTCTAAGTTATGATCAGTTTGGAACAAGGCCACAATACCTTCATTTTATCTGATGTGCATGCATACTTAGCCAAGTACTAATCAGGATCATATTTACTAGGCTATAATTAGTTTGTTACAAGGCCAATGTATTGATTACATGTATTGAAATACACACACACACACTCACACGTTGTAGTAGTTTGCATGTCAAAGAGGGCTAAGCGATTTTCAGGTTTTATTGTTATATTTGGATAAAAGTCTGATTGGGGATATTGTTTGTTTTTCTCTTAGAAAATATGTTCATTGTCAGTTTAGAGTTAGATTCTTAAAAAGATTCTGCCAAACTGTTATAAGCACTAATGAAAGGAGAAATGTTTATGGTCGACTATGATGAATGGGAAGTAACAGTGCAGTTCAGCACCATTGTTATGTAGTAAATAGAAAGTCTTCTTATGAAAAATGTCAAATATATATACTCTCAAATTCAGCAGATATCTTGATAATTTATAGGTCTGATCAATTGAAGGCACATAAAACTGAAAAAAAAGTAAAGTTCTCTACAACAGGTTTGATCTCGGCCCCCCGATTGTATTTACTGCGTTTCTGAGGAGTGGTCTATTATTCCTGTTACCGATTTTTTAACACTAAAATTAGTTTTTATCATGTGAGCCCCAACATTGATCCCCCCTCAAAGTTTTGATGAAACTCAACCTCAACATGTGCGTTGTAATATTGTGTGCTGATTTCGGACATGCATTTTGTTATTCCACTATGATACCTCCATGGTTGGGCCAGCAGACATCCCGAGGCGGACAAATGACAGCCAGCGTGACATAACTGGCATAAGGAGAATTCAATTCCATGATCACTTATAACGAATGGAAATTAGTTTTGCAGTGAGGTATCAAGACGACATTGTAAATAAGATACCTTTTCATAATAACCTAACATATTCCTCCACTCAAACCTGTCATATTCTCTTGTCCGAGTTAGAAGTCGGTCAGCCAATTCTATTTTCCCAACTTGGCTACTGGACTGCCATGATTTTGTAAATGTAAATTACAGGCCACAAAGAAAATGAAGTCAAAATCATGCAAGTAGGCACTTGTTTTCTGAGTGCCAGGACACCGATTCCCTAGAAAGTGCCAGACTCGTTTTTGTAAAATTCAACCCAAAAATGTGAGCTCCAGGCAAAATAAGGATCAGCTTAATTTGGATTTGCCTATTATCAAAGGTTTTAATCACTCGGCTATTGCACCATCATGACTTCGAAGAATTACTGCTCAAAAAGATGTTTAAAATAGTTTGGATCGTTTTGGTAGTGTCTAGCAACGACCCCTAGCAGATGAAAATAAACCCTCGTAGCTATTGTAAATTGTTGCAAACACTAAGCCAGAAGATTATACGCGAAGATAAATTGTTCATAGATTGATATAATTTGATGAGATATGCCCAAACGTTGTGTAGTTGTTCGTTGATCTCGAATGATAGGGGAAGAAAAATTGTTTTTTCAAATCTTTCCAGATAAGAACAACAACAAAGAGAAGTACAAACGCTAGGTGCAGGCCATGGCTAAAACCTAAAGGGAACAAGTGGACTCCGAATAGAAAACGTTTACGTTTTTTTCAGGATGTTTCCATTCGAAATTTCGCAACAAACTTTTCCATGTGATTAGACACCTCTACTCTTTTAGAATTACGTTTTAAAAAAGGGCTTCTAAGAAAAAATAATCGCCATTGCAGAGAGTAATTGGCAATTTACACGAGAGTAAATGTTTGCTTTGAAGAGTCCATCTATTATAACAGTAAAGTAGAGGCCAAATCTACCACTAAAGTTACTTGTAAACAGAATTCCCTTCGTACAGGCAGATTTTTTTTTTTCAAAAACTAATTTCAGATCGTTACTGGTTTTCAAACTTTGAAAACTCAGTGACCTTTTCTATAAAGGAAATATTGACGCATTACCCTATTTCTAGCATTTAGTTTTCTAGGCTTTAATTATCGAACTATAATGATACTGACCCTTCAAAAACACCATGAATGAATTACATTTATTCGTATTCAAATATATAGTAAATATATGGTACGTTAAATTTAAGCAATGAGATCAACAATAGATATTTAAAAAAATAGCGAAAGTTAACCGATGAAAATAATACAGAAATATATAATTGTATATTTTATCAATACCAAAGCTTTCAAGAGTTGATCCCTATCTGAATATTCCTATCTTTTGTTAACTTTTTTCTTGTCCGATCGACAACAAAGTTGAGATATAAAAAAAATTGATTTTTGAAAACTTGATTTATTCATCACCTAAATAAATAAAATTACTAATGTACTAGCTTTATCCTCTTCAGTGAACATAAATAACCCTGTTATATAAGTAAGTAATCTATATATATATATATATATATATATAATATAGAGGCTTATGGAAAGTCTTAATGGGAACAATTTACTTTTGCGTAAATTTGGTAAATCTGATAATAGATAGATAGATAGATAGATAGATAGATAGATAGATGGATAGATAGATTGCTTGGTATAAAGAACATCGTCGTGGGAGTAGGAATTATGAAAACGGATAAATGTGAGGACCAATCCCCTAAAATATCATGCAGTAAAGGGTTAAAATGGAAATATATCGGAAATATAAATAATATATGGTGGAATACACATTTATAAATCAATTTATCGAGTCAAATGGTTTCAAAGATTCAATCAAATCCCATGAAAGCAACAATAAAAATCAAAGAATATGACGTCGGCCCTCAGCCTCCTTATCGTCTGCTGAGTTTAATGCAACACACCTGTCATGTCTGGACAAAATCAAAGATGTCCGCCTACCTTTTAATAAGAATCAAATTCTAGAAAAATAGTCTGCACCCACACAAAAATGAAATATAAAGTGTTTAATCATGTATTCAATCCCATCTTGTAAATCTGGCACAAGGCCAAGTCTTCAAGAGGAAAACTTGAACTGTAAATCATCATGCGATGAGGAGAAAACAATGTTTGTTAGATGCACGAATTATATCATTTGCACCACCAAAGCACAAGATCTACTAACAAAAACGCTTGGATTCGTCTGTCGGTCGGTTATTGCTACTAGAAAGGCAGACTCATCCAAAACTGCTTTTTGTTTTTCTCTGTTAGCAAGAGAAGGATGCTACTGATATCATCATCAAGGCACGATCGATAAGTCGTTTCGAAACTCTCAGAATCCACGATGTCCGCCCACCTTTTAATAAGAATCAGATCATAAAAGATCGTCTGCACCCAAACAGATCTGAACGAATGCATTTAATGAATATTCATTTGACTGCTTCTGCGTGTCAAGTATGAAGAGGTAAATGTACTCACACATGTCTGTCTGTCAGTTTGTCCATTTGTTTCATTGTTGACACGATATCTCAGGAGTTGATGTCGATGAAATTTCGTGCAAAGGTAGGCATCGGACCAACGGAGAAGGTAATACGTTTTGGAGCAGATTTATGAATTTTTACCCATAGTCCGTAAAAATGAAAAATCAAACTTCACAGTTGTCACTCTTGCACTAAATGAACTGATAATTATACTGTTTTAGTTTGTGCACGGTGTTGGCAGAGATGATCACTTTGTGGATGCTTTCAAGTTATTCATCTACTCAATTCAATGTTACAAATTTGACACAAGGCTATTTCTCCACGAAAAAGGCTTCTACAGTGTATTGTCATGCAACAACAAAATAAAAATATTACAGACAGGTGCAATTTGAACTTTTTAATAGTGATATGATAACTATGGCTCCTATTTTCTCTTTTATATACGGGAAACTGGAAGTAATTGGATCCCATCAAAGCAGTTTTTCAGTCCTTTTTTGTCTCATGACTAAGTTCCATGATCACGTCCTCTCTTGCATCGGAAATGAAAGTATGTAAACTATATCACCATATACCAAGGACTATGACATTTTTTTGAACATTGAATCTTTCATTAAATGCAACGAGACATATTGCAGACGTGTGAGATGAATGGTGAAAACTGATTTTGATCATTAAAAGAAAACTTCTCAAGATTCGTTCGAATGAGGTTCTTCAAAAATCTAATTGCAAAAATCTGAATATTTTTTATGCTATCGACTTTTTAGGTGGATATGAAGAGAGATGGAAAATGAATTGTTTCCTGCGCGGTAAAAAAAAGGGATTGGCTTGCACTGATATGGGGTAAGTTCTTGCATCAGTTGGTCAGCTATGAATAAAACTGTGAGTCATGTAACAATACTTTTACCATTTATTGATATACGAGGTTAGGTGAGATAATGACAGTATAAACCATGAATGGTTTAACTATATCAAAATATCCTCCACCCTGCTTTGAGTGCAAAGAAGCCAAATGGCTCTGGTCTCCCCAAATTTGCTGTCTTGAGATCTCTCCATGTAATGTTAGGCATAATTGTCTCCTGTGCTCGTTGCGTGGTTCTCAGTCTTAAAGCCAATATCTTATCTAAGAAAAATAAGAAGCTAAAATCAACTTCATATCTCTTTGTCCAACTGAAGTGAGAACAATGCAAGATGATCGCAGTCAGAAAAAGGAGTGAGACGTACCTATCGCCTTTTTTGTTTTCTGTCTCCATGCTATCTGGAAAACGGAATTAATCATCGGGAACATCACGAAATAATGATATCAAGGAATATCGAAAGAAATGAATGTGCAAAGTGGCTTCTTTTGTTTATGTTAGTGTTTACTTACTACAGAGATGATGTATTCCTGTCTCTAAAATGAACATATAGCCATTTTATGAAAACTACTTTACCCTTGCTGTCAAAATTGACAAAATATAAGAAACATAGGGATACACATTGCATTTTATATATGTAAACTATCATATACTAATAAAAAACGAAGGTGTTATTTGTGTATGGATCAGCATTGTGGAGCCAAGAGCTATTTCAATAGGTAGCTCATTTTTTAACAATTGTGCAATATTCATTGATATGTCATAACAGATGATTTTGTATTTTACAACCCTTTTATTGGCTATGTTATTCTATTTTGTATGGACCAATCCATTAAAATTTATCATTGTTTGAACTCAGCATTTTGCACAAGCTCAGCGGAACATAAAATTCTATTTTGCTACGTTATTATGAGGGTGGATTTCTGGATAGAAATCAGAAAAACGAACCCAAGATATTTCAGAATGAAAGTCCAGCAACTATATAATTGTAAACAGACGACTTTGAAAAATTTCAGACAATCGATCCCTTCCTTGTATCCTTTTTCCTTCATCGACTCACAAGTCATGCACCCAAAAAATTAATGAATAAATAAGTAGATATACACTTTCAGATATAATTCCGTTTCATTTTCGATTTTCTCTTTGTAAAAAGATGATTGGAATTTAAAATTTAAAAAGAATGAAACGAAACAAATCCACAAATAAACAGAATATAAGATGACGAATACACTTAAACAAATTTTACACTTTTTTCTACTTTTCAAACAATTGTCAGCTTTCGACCCGAAAGGTTCAACCGACCCCTGGGCGTTTACCAACCCTCTTTCTCTTTGTAGACATTTATTGACGGCTTGGATAGTCTTAGTAACCCCAGGGGTCGATATCGTCCAATTTTTGGTGTTTGGGAATGTGTGTGTGCGTGCCAATCGGCTATCAGTACAGTAAATCGGACGCAAATCCGTGGGATGGGAACCGAGAAACCCCTCCCTGCCCAATTCACCTAT
>OY735211.1:52251845-52269345 GCA_963457665.1 Thysanoteuthis rhombus
AAATAGCCTCATGATTGCTTGATTCGTGATACTTTGAAGTTAACGTCATATCTTTTTCAAATTCAAGTCCAAGTTTGGAGTTGGCTTGGTTTAATTAGCATAGCAAGAACAACAAAAACGATATGAACAATCCTCACTGAATTTAGGAGAGAACAAACCAACATTCCCCTATCATGATTAGAAATCACGACCAACTGATTTGTAATTATGTCTCTCATCGACTGAACTGAAATTGAAAAGTTTTTCACATGACAAAACTTATGCCTTGAATATGCAGAGGCTTATTTTATTCTAATAAATACATGTGTAAAATCAATATTACATTATTATTACTTGGACAGATAAATTTATAGATATTTTCGATATTTTTTCATTACATGTACATTACCAAATTTACAGTATTTATCTTCAGTCCAGATTGAAGTAAGAATGGAGTTTGACCCTTCAACATCAATGTTAATTCTCATTAAAATTGTAAAAGTAATAAACAAATAAACAACACACTTTTAATACTACTCTATTTCCTGCTTTAATGTTATCTACAAATATTCAGTCAATATTGTATATCTTTCTAAATAAGACGTTCCATCAACAAATGACTTCCAATCTTCTAGTACAAGTGAGGTAGACGTCAATGATCTGGCGGAAATATGATTACTGATTCGTATATGGCATCATATAGACAGTAATTGACTACTTTCAATCAATCGCATTCTGTGACTATGTTTTCCTTTCAAATGATTGAAATGTGTGATATTTCAGTCCTTATTGGATCACTGTGGCGGCTATCACCAACCAGACCAGATAAGAAACAAGACACAGGGGTAAAAAATTGAGCAAAAATAGCTTAACATATTTTCTTATTATAATTCGTAGGTTATTACATTTTTATCTATCAAATAATCATTTAATTATTGATGGAATTTTCGTGATTTAAAAAAAGTTGTAATTTAAGTATGTCCACAACACAAAAATCAAAAAAGATTTCTGTTTAGTCCATTTAATAAAAAAAATACTAAAAATGGTGTAAGCACCAGCATTTATATATTATCTTTAGAAGATTTATCCACAGCTTTCAGCAAAAATGTAGTTAGAATATGTCATATACTCTTCAATGCTTTCTTATTCATGTAATTTTTTCGTGAACTTGCTTGACTATAACACTTAGTTAAACTTCAAGACATTTCAAGATGATCATCATTTTTCAAATATTCTTAAAAGTTTGTTTTTATTATTTCAATATCTTTGTTCAATTAATAAATTATCGACTACGTTGGTGACAACCTCTCTACTCCTGTAATTTAATGAAATGAGCCATTGTCATAGTGAGGAAAGAAAAATAAGCGAGTTGAAGAGAGGGGGAGAAAAAATTGCAAGACAAAATTAATGTGACAAGCTTAAGCAAATACGTCACAGACGAAAAGAAAGAAAGCCAGCAAACACAGATTGAAAATTTATAAAGAGGCGTAAATCTGAGAGACATTAAAGAATGTTGTCCCGACTGTAAATATCAACAAACTTGCCTTTATGATATTAAAAACGGTGAACAAATAAAAAATAAATGAAAGAATTACTGAAAAAAAGTGTTATGTACATAAATAATGTTGTTATTGCGTTGAATAAATCAAATTGTTAAATTGCTCTATACATTCATCAGGTTTGATTACTTTGCCGTATCAAATATTATATTAATTATTTTTCTCTCAGTTGTACGGATAAATTTTTGCCATTAATTTTTATTTGTTTTCAATTCATCATGTTTATGTCATCATTGGAAATTATTTATTCTTGAGGTTTTCATTTTTTATAAATAATTCTTTCGATCGATGTCATTTTTGCTGATTCTTAAAATTGCTTACAGGGTGGTAAAGATTAGTTTTCATTGCTTTGCATTATGAAATATAAATATTTTGTTTATTTTAATCAAACGTTTCCGGAAGGGAGAGAATTTTCAATCTTCGATTTTTCGAACACTGTTTTTGAAATAAATAGAAAAAAAAAACAATTACGTAAAAAGAAAGGGAGGAAAGATATAACAGGATATAACGATTACATTATAATGGTGACTCCAACAAGCCTTCAAAGTAGAGTTGCCAACTCAAAGTTTATTCATTTTGGCTTGAACAGTTTGAAAATTGCTGAAGTCAGCTAAATCTTCAACATTTTCGGCTGATTACGAGGCTTAAAGGAAAAAGTTCCTGTTAAAATTCGATTTACTGATTTTTTTTACCATGAATAAATATGTTTTTGTTATTTGATTTGCTCGGCTGGCCCTGATCTCCATTGCTTTACGACTTTTGTATTTTAGTCAATAACTCTTATAGCCTAGAGGAAAGCAATTGAATTTGGCTCCATCGTGGATGACCCTTACTTCGAATTGTCTGCTAATACTACTTCAAATGTATTACTGAATTGGCTGATTTCGTTCTACTTTCTGTTAACCTAATAGTCAAAAGGCATTCCTTGATTCAATCCATTAGGTGCCATCGTTTTATTATTGACAATTTTTAGATTGGCCGTTTTGAATGGCTGAAATTGGCCAGATTCTTACGGTTGTTCATATAAAGTTGATATTGAACTATAAATACTGTTTCTGGCATTCTTTCGATTAAGGAACCTTTACCATTTTCAGCATGCCTGAACTTTTATTAAACAACGTATCAATCAAATGTTAATGCAATAATGCATATCAGCAGTCATTATACAAGATAGGGCGATCTTGGAAATGACCATAAATCAATTTGGTAAGTTAGCAGACTTACTGTTACGGTTTGTAGGTATGTTTACTGTTGAGTAGTTAGGTTTAGGATTATGGTTAGTTGGTAGAAATTTCATGAAAGAGCGACAGCTAATATGAATGGGTACGCAGGTTATCGTCGTGTGATGTTAGATTACAAATATATATATATATATATATATATATATATATATATATATGTATATGTGTGTGTGTGTGTGTGAGTATAAATCTACACACTCACACACACATATATATAGGATAATATATGTATATACCGACACACACATGTATTTGTGTGTGTGTATGTGTGTGTGTGTGTGGGCAGCAGATAAGATAAAAGAAAGAAAGTAGCTGAGTGAGTTAACCACATATTCATCTGTTCATTATATTTCATCTTATGAAATCTTCTTATCCGTTGCATAGATAATTTTATGCCATGTACAGGCATATTGTACGTTTACCACATAATTGACGTGAGTATTTTCTAACTGTTATAACTGGATGGGCACTTGAAACAATTCAAGCACACAGTATATGTCCAATTGCATGATTTAGAAATAACGATTCAAGTCCAAGGATCGTTAATCATCCTGATAAAAATGAAACTATTCAAGATTGGAAATTCAAGTTCATATCTTTGGAAAATACATCTAAAAGTGCATTCGACTCACCATTTCGATTTTGGTCCATAACACTATCATAAGTTTGGGACTATTGGTATAGGCACATTTCTGTGCTCATGTATAAATATGTAAGCGTCTTTTTATCTGTGTCTGTTCTTGGTGAAAGCAAAATCGATTTTGCAAAATCGATTAGAATGACAACTTTCTACCCGTTTTCCCCAGCACCCATATCAGAAATTTGCTTCGCTTCCTCCGGGTGGACGATTCGGTTCTTGAAAAGAAATGTAAAATTTAATGAGGCGGGTGAATCTTGTCCCACCTTAGGCTATCAATATTGAACCAGTCTCTTTTGTTATCGTTTGCAAAAGAATAGAGTCATCTTAATGTAAGGCTTTTTCGGCTAGCACCCCCTTGGAGACTGTCCTCTCTCTTCCATTCTGTCGTTCTTCCTTTTGATATCTCTCTCTTTATTTCTCTCCCTCTCTCTCTCTTTCTTCAAGTTTCTCACAATTTACTTCTGTTTTTCCCACTCTTTTCTTTTTTTGTCCAATATTAAAGGTTTCTGCTGATCTATATCGATGTTAAAGTAGTGTCACTCACACACGCACACACACACTTAACACACGCACACTCACAGACTCACTCACATACATACATATATAATAAAAATTTTGATTTTTTGTTTCTTTTTTTGTCTGCAGTAATGGACCCTTCCATTAACACTTATGCTGATAAAGATATTTCTCGGTTATTTTAGATCATTCTACCGATACAAGTGCAGTAGTTTCTCATTCTCAAAAAATGATCCCATGGAAATTTTATATATATATATATATATATATATATATATATATATATATATATATATATATATATATACCATTATGATGTAACAAAAATTGACGGGGGAAATATAAGATGATCATCATTTCGAAGAAAAGTATCAGCCATCTCCTTAAAATCGGTTTCCTGTGTTGACAAAGGTGTAAATCAAAGACTAAAGCGAATGGATGGAACCATTACATTATTTGGAAAATCTCTGAATATCAGAATGCATGATTTCTTTGCTTGCTTGTATGAGCCAATAATTTGAATGATTAAGAAAACCAAATGTTCCTGTTTGATAATGTAGAGCATAGTCTCACCCAGTTCAGAATTTCATCAAGAGTCAAAAACATTTAAAAAGTCTTTCGGGCAGTCAAACTGCGTGATGTTCAATTTGATATGATTCTGCTGCTCAACAAGAGCAAATTAGCAAAGTCCTAGACTAATGAGTGAGAACATCCTAAGGCAGAAGCGTTGCTCTTATCGAAATACAAATTTCTACAAGTTTTCAACCGTTACATGACACTACCGGAAAAAAATTCCATCTTTCACATGCAGATAGAACATCAGAAGAGAGTTATACAATAGATCATAGAACATAACTGACAAGAAGAGTTCATTTGTCGAAAAAAAAACCTTGTGATACATAATGCACTTGAATGTGTACATGTGTAAACAGAACTTGTAGTCAAAAAAGCCAATTTGTTGTAATTAAGTCAGCAGTTTTTGTGGATTTGTCGGCCGATCAAAATACCAAAACACCAAGATGACTCTTATGGTCTGTTTTTAGAGAAAGGCAGCCATATGCAGAGAGAGAGAGAGAGAGAGAGAGAGAGAGAGAGAGAGAGAGAGACGTGGGGAATTAAGAAAGCATAACTGCCAAAAAGTAGAATGAAACACTCAGTGTATTGTTACAGGCCCGTTAGTCATGGCTACTTCACTTTTAGTCATACTCAATCAGCTCCAGCCGCAACACGTAAAAATAAGATGCCTCGGGTGCAAAGCTGCCACCACTAACCTTTATCTGCCCTCTTCTAAATTAACCCTTTTTCTCACATCCTGGTTTGATTTATACAAACCAGTCCTTTTTTTGCTGTACCTGTCTGTCGCACGCTTTCCTCTCTCAATCTTTCTCACTCTCCATCCCCCTCTTTCCCTCACCCCTTTTTCTTCCTCATGACTAACGATTGTTCTTGATAAGTACCTTTATCTATTCTATGTAGGGTGTTCCCATTAAAGAACTCATATCTTTATTCAATGTTCTACTCGTTGACTTGGTGTCGCTAATTACATTGGTCACTTTGACCTCTGACATCCAATTTCCTGGAAGATCATTTTTTGAGTTCTCTCTGAAAGTTTAAAATACTACAGAGAGAGATGTAAAATCGCAACATACAAATAAACACATACATATATAATCATACACACACACACGCGCACACAAGTTTGAAAGCGTTTATACGCTTTTATACACACTCAATGTCCAACACTCATACATGCATACAAGTACCAGCGCATGCAAGCACACACGTGCGTTAATACTCTCACACACATGCACACATACATATACACATTCTTCCTTAGATGCTTACACATTTTATAAAAACCGCCAAATGATTTTTCATTCCTCAGGGAAAACTAATTTTGCAGCCCCCTTCAGTAATTATATTACATATGAATGAGTTTCTCAACTTTTCAGCTGAGGTTAACGCTACGGCACTGCATCTCCACAGAACCATCTGATCAATTAAGTCACATGTCATATCATTGAAACCACCTTTTCATTTAAGGGTCTCAAAGACATTGTCTGAAAAGTTGTGGATACAAGATGACAAAAGATATCCATCTGGCATTTCCAAACTGTGGCCCAAAACCACTAATGTTTAGTGATATCATGCAATACTGCTGGGGTGTCCTGTTTCATAGGTATGTTTCGGTCCCCACCTCATGCATTATCCAGGATGCTGAATATCTCCATAACAACTCACAGCAAAACAACATTGATCGCCTTTTCGCTTTCAGCATTTTCGTAAAAGCAAAAATCCACTTAAGATTCCTTCAAGTTTACAAAAAAAAGTACCTATGTAGGTTCTTCGTAAAAAATAGGGGTGTTGTGATGCAAACATTCGTAAAGCAGGGTTACTAGTAATACTATCAGTCATCTATCGTACCAAGCAGAGCATAGAAACTATCGAAAAATATATAAGTAAAGAGATATCATGGAGGTAAAAATATTTTCCGTACGTGCATATATACAGGCTAATGTATACAAAGCGATTTATACCGCTGTTATTCTTGTCTCATTGAAAACGAATTCAAGGAGAAGATAAGTCACAAGGAATCAGAAGGGAAAGTAGATATGTTTGCTTGAATGCCGAGTCAATATGACCCCAAGTCAAGAAATACCCGCGGGTCCTTCTCAAAGCTGACACAGGAAATAAATCTCACAATATAAAACAAATCTGTTTACGCCACAAGTATTGAGTCAGAAAAATGCATGAAACGATACTTAGACTTGTTTTGCTCTTGGATGGCTTTCGCTTTTATGTGGCTTAGCTAAGAAAATATTGGTGCATATTTCTCAGAAATGGGGCTGTTTTAGTCAACCAAAACTGTTGATTAAGGTTTCTTCAGTTTTTTCATCAGGCTGGCTGGCTGGTTAAGCATGTATCACACACATGGGCCGCTCCATCAGAGCTGGAGAGCTGAAACCGTAATCATTCACTCCTTGTAATGGCAAAGAAATCATTTATAGAATTTTTTTAAAGTACCCCCAAATAGGGTCTTATTTGGGCTCAAGTTCACTGGGCAAGTTTATGCTAAATCGATCCTTTAGTCTCTGCCTTTTGAATCTTCCATACTTTTCAGCGATCCCTGTGTAAATAAGAAACAAGAAAAGTAACTTATCCATTGATCACCCCATTTTCTAAATTTTTAAACTATCACCCCTAACAAGTTATGGAGCTAAAAGAAGTTTCTTTTGAGTGACAGACCAGACCTGAGGTGGAGTTCTCGATTGTAAGGATATTTTTCCCGCTCCGTGCTTGACGTCTTTTTTGTTTTTTATTCACGTTTCATTAGGTGCATATTTTTTCAAATCCTGATTCGACCATTACGAGAGAGTTATACTCTCCTCTACAATTTCCCTTCCTTTGTCTCAACTAGTCAGTCGTTATTGTCCCGACGATCTATGGCAATCTGTAAACAGAGTCGATCTGAAATTAAGAATATCCGGCATTTATTCTGTATTTGCGATCCACCCGGTATATTCACTGCTGTAGTTCAATGGCCTGATAAACATCTCAAAGCAGTTGATTAAGATGAAAGAAGATAGAAATTAAAATAAGTCAAAATAACAACAAATCTTTAAAAAACCCACAGAAACTGTCTCGTAGCCAGTGTCTTTGGGCTTTATGCCATATTTGGAGTAATCAACTATGAATATTGGAAAAATGGAGTGATCAATGAAAAATGTACTCCTGTAGCCTTTCGTTGAGCTGTTATCACTAAAAAGTCCGAATTTTCATAAAACAAGTAGATACTAAATACAAACCAATTTAGCAGATAATCATATTGCAAATTGAACACACAGCTCATTAAAATCTATTCGGGGTGATTTTTTGAGAAACAAATAACCGCTCTTTTTCGATGTTATGAAGGGTGAAAGTAAGAAAGTTTCAGCCCTCTATTCCAATTGGTGCCGCTTGTACGTGTAATAAATACATACATATTAAGCCAACCAGACCAATTAAAAAACTGAAGAAATCTATTTTGATTGTAACGGTGTTTTTTTCTAATGATTATTCAGATTAGTTCATCTGATAAATAAAGTATGCAAAGTCCCCCTTTCGAAATCGCCATCATCTGTCTCGTCACGTTCTCTTTAATCTCGTCCCAGGGTCTGGAATCTTCTTGCAAGGTGATTTCAGGACAGGCCAGAATTTGCAATAAAGCTAATTCTGGACTGTAAGAGGCACATGGGCCTTAGTGCTGCTATGTTTCGCATGAAACCCTACACAAAACGCGAGGGACACTCATTATGACTGCGATTGTTACACGGAACACAAGCTAGACCAATGGTTTCTCACTGCTAAACGAGTAACAGTTCATGCATGCCAAGTCACATAAAAGGAGACACGACTAGATATAGATATATTCAAAATAGCGGGATACTTTCCCTAGAAAGACTTTGTATGTGTTTGGTACTCAGTCATTATGAAGTTAATGGTCGACGGGACTAACTTGCTGACCCCAGCTCCAAAGATAAATAGCTTTCCTAGAAAGCTTAGTTACTGAACTATGGTTGGCGAGACTAGCCTGCTAACAACGACATGGTACTGTCCCTAAGATGTCAAGTGTGCAAGATGTTTCAGACGACTCGACCGTACGTAAAAATGCTACGATACTTTTTTTTTATCATGAAGCAATACTGTACTGAGACAACAGTTGAAATTGGTACATCACGTGCTTGTCTCGAAGCAGGACTTATTCTTCTTTGTGACAGAAATGTTGTTTTCTAATGTAATGAAACATAACAGAACAGGTACAAAGCTGTTTCCAGATGAAAGGAAAACTCTTCTGATATCTGTTGTAAAGGTGAAATGTTTGTGTTATCAGCATCTTCTATAATCCTTTTTGAGTCTTTAGAAGGAAAGTTTTTTTAGATTCAATAGTTTAGAGAGAAATTGTGAGAAAGACATTTTCTTACTTTCTGGAACACCCTGAATATAAAACATCAATTCAACAAAAACAATCATTTGTGATAAGAAGATGCATTTGTAAAAATAAAAAGAAAAATATGATCCTTTACTCACCATGCTTGTCGCCATCAAAGCAGCAAAAATAACTCATATTAACAAGAGATCAAATCTAAAATAACGTGAGCAAACAGAAGCAGATCAATAAAAATAAAGGACGATGGCAAGCAAAAGCTGTTAATGCTGTGTGATGTAACACGATGTTCACGCCATGAAGAGGAAGTGGTCATCTAAAGTTTATTTATAGTCGTGATTACAACTAAACCACTTTGCTTGGAGAGGGTTGAGTAAAGTTGTGCAGTTTATAAGACGTAGAAAGGACATTGGAGATTTATTATCGAACAAACCTGGCTGCAGGAGGGTCAAACAGCCTCGCTTATATCAAAATCTATATGGTGAACAACACAATTCAATTCTCCATACAGCATTATTCCAAAAATACATAGTTCTTTTTAATCTTTCATCAATAGTTCCAGCAATAAAACAAGATGACCTGAGTTAAGAAAGTGAATCTGTCATAAACTTTGTAACGTGAGTAACTAATTCATGCTGTCTTGACACCAATGGTTTGTGGTGAGGTCATTGTCATCGTCATGACAAATGAATTTAAATTGCTTTTGGCTTTTTCCTATTTTTTCTTCCTTATTTTATTTTTATTGACAAGCACAGAGTCGATATTTAAAGGCAGTTTCTAATTACAATCATTGTCATATCTCGATTAAAATAATACATGTAACGATTAAAAAACATGTTAACGGTAATATTTTGTATCCCCATAAAAGGAGACTACTTGAGACATTTCAATATGTTTTTCAACAATTTTTGGCAGCTTTTGAGTTTTGAATACTGAAATTATTGAAGTGTTCCGACTTGGGTGAATAGAATATTGGGTTTGAATCAAAATCATGATCAAATGTAGAATATTTTTATCATTCTCGGTTAATGGTTTTACCATGAAATACGAGTTGAGTATCTCTCTCTCTCTCTCTCTCCATCTCTCTCTCTCTCTCTCTACCCTCTCTCTCTCTCTCTCTCTTTCTCTCTCTTTCTCTACACGCACACACACATATATATATATATATATATATATATATATATATATATATATATATATATATATATATATATATATATATTGGATTTAATAGACAATATAGAAACACAAAAGTTTGGGAACTAGATTGAATGTATGTCCATTACATGTTTCGAGTAACTGTTTACTTTGTCAAATGGGAAAAATGATAAATTTTGCGAATAACAAAGTTTGGAGAGGGGCGGGAGGTGATTCAATGTTTTGGTTTTTTTTCTAAATTTGTTATGTTCATTAGTGGAAAAGTATATTTTTTGTGTCAAAGTTGAAATCATTTCTGTATAAGTGAAATTGAAGAGGGTTTTGTATGTGTATGTAGTTTAGTCTAGTGACTGTTATTGAGAAAAATTGAAGGTTGTTTCTGTATAGTAATCCATCAACGCACACGTACACACGGTACATTCACATATACATGTTTCTCAATTCAAAACACTTGACTAGACTACATACACATGATTTCAACTCCAATACAAATACATCTACTTTTGCACCAATGAAGATAATACATTTGGAAAAACATCAACCTCGTATCATCTCCTCCCTTTCAAAACCAAAGATTCATCATTTTACTCCATTTGACGTTCAACAGCGAGAGCAAACGGTCATTTGAAATATGTTACGGATATAAATCCAATCTGGTTTCCGAACTTTCGTGTTTCCATACTGTCCATTAAAATCACCATTATGTCTAATAAATCTCATCTTTTTTCTCACAATACACGCACTTATACACAAATGTGCACACGCACACGCACACACACACACACACATATATATATATGTATATATATATATATATATATATATATATATATAAAGAGAGAGAGAGAGAGAGAGAGAGAGAGAGAGAAAGAGAGAGTTGAGAGAGATTGATAGATATGTTCAGATTTTATCCGAACCTAAGGAGAAATGACGTTTTTCTCTAAGCGTTTCGAAAAAAAGTTCGGTTTAATTTAATTTGAACATATTGAAATAAATGCATGAAGAATAAAAATAGGAGAAAACAGACACTGAGGGAACTGGACACACACACACATACATATGTATATATACATATATATGTGTGTGTGTGTCTGTCTGTCTGTCTGTTGGTCGGTCTGTATGTATGTGAATAATTATGAACATTCATGTGAACAATCTGATAAAATTTACTGCCATCTTTGTTTTATCGCTCAGTAATAAAAGTTGAATTTTAAATTATTGAGATGAATTATTTTATGCTATTTTACATAAATAGGCTGCTTATGAAAATAATATTTCATTTTAAAACCTAATATTAGAGTTTTACATCGAAAGCTTCTAGATTTGATCAATTGATCCTTTCCCAACGTGTTTTTATGAAAATATCCAATCTTTCAATGTGAATTTTGTTTAAAAAGCTAGGAAATATTCGAAAGTTAAAACAATAGACTTCTCTTCAAGAATTGTTTCATGTAAAAAGCACAAAATGATAAACACACACACATGCACGTGCACATATAGATATATATTAGAAAGAGAGAGAAGGAAGAGAGAGACAAAGAGAGAGACAGAGAGACAGACCGATGTATGATATATTATAGTTGAAAAATGTTAAAACAACAAGAAAGTTTAGTAATAATTTAAGTTTAATAAAATGATAGCAACAAATCTTCTAATGGCGATATACCATCTCAATGAAATTTTTTGGGTTTTGTGGTCATGAATCAATTGACTTATGAGTTTAATGTGCTCGAAAAGAAGATAATCTGTAGGCAAAGATGGACGATGCTGCAAAATTTTATATTCGAATTCTGTAAGCTTTGATACGGTCAGCTGAGAGGTGTGGGGTCTGTCACCGTCGTGAAGCATCCCATTCAATACATATTGGATTTTTTTCCACTGTTCAGTCCTACTTCTTTTCCCAAGTTTATTTTTTACCCCTGATTTTTTTTAGATGAAGGGATATCATTATGTAAAGGTTTTTGCGGTCTCTTGTCCTCAACTTGGTTCATTCTTTGAACACAGCATTTCGGCCGTTGTACCTTACGGCTGTCTTCGAGCGATGGATGAATGTATGTTTGATCATCAAGACAATGAAAGCCCATCTCATCAATTGTGTGGAAATGTTTGCATTTCATTGTTCGTAGCAAGGGGCAGGTCACTCGTGCCAATGTTACAAGGAGATCGGTAAAAGAAAGAATGACCTTTTTCTTTGGCTGGTGAGGTGTGAGAGAGGTAATCTTTGGATACTTTTAATAATCCAAACTAATTCTCATGTGAAAGGCTTTTTCATTATTATTATTATTATTATCATTATTATTATTATTATTATTATTATTATTATTATCATTATTATTATTGTTATTATTATTATTATTGTTATTATTATTACTTATTTATTTATTCATTTATTTATTTATTTCCGCGAGGTGACCCTCATCCGTCTCTTGGATCAAATATACGCCCAATCTCCACTCGATGACGCCAAAACGTTGTCTTCAAAAAATGAACCGAGACGTGGACAAATGTTTGCTAAAAAAAGTTTATTTTTTTCAGTTTAATCCAAGATCAAAATGTATTTACCCGGAGCTAAACAGTTCACATCGAGGCAGCGATTACCCCAGACACCTTTTGGCGTCATCAGTTTGAGCATGCATTATGTTCTAGTTTAAAATCATGTTTGAAAAATAGTCTATTTCGATAGAAACTATCTACCTTGACTATTCAAAAACCGTTGGCTGTGCCTGCAGACCATAGAGTAAAGAGGAAGGAGAGTGAAAAGCTGGGAAAATGCCAACATATGGCAAGCAAACTGAAGAAGATGTGGAACATGAAAGTCAGGGAAGTGCCAGTAATAATAGGCGCACGAGGAACCGTCCCAAAGACACTGAGGGCCAGACTGGAGGAGCTCGGGATAAAAGGAAGGCTTGAGACTGTACAGACCACAGCACTGCTAGGAATCGCACGGATACTGAGGAAAGTACAAGGAATATAAGGTCTTCGACAGTAAATGTTACCAGTGGCCTAACAGAGGAAAGAAAATGGAAGCGGAGAAGTGAACCGCAGCACAGGTGTAATAGGCGGGGTACAGATGATATGTGGGCTGAATACCTGAAAAGACTCACTATCATTCAGCTTTCGGCAGTGACCACCGGGCAACTGGTGTGAAACTGTGAACTACAGAATTGCTAAAGTCTATAAGAATGTGGAAATGAGGGCTGGAGACTTGAAGAGACTTGTTGTCATTGAACTTCCAGCAGTAACCACCAGACAACTGGTGTGGAATTAGCAGTAACCACCTGGTAACTGGTGAGGGATAGCAAATAATAATAATAATAATAATAATAATAATAATAATAATAATAATAATAATGATGATAACAACTCACCATCACGGTCAATACTGAACAAGCGTTGCGTAAAAACATTAAATAGGATGAAATGTATGTAGATCCTACATGTTAAACTTGTCAAAATAAAGCCCCCCCCCCCATTTTTTTCAATAGGTAGTAAAACATTTTTAGAAATAGTCTAGTGGAGTACTGATACCAGTTTTCGAGTCTAGAGACAAAACAGCATGGCTAGGAGCACTAAAACACACTTATGCACAAACACACATACACACACATAGACATATATATATATATATATATATATGTATATATATATATATATATATATATATATATATATATATATATATATATATATATATATATATATATTTATATATATGGATCAAATCCCTTCACCACTTCTGGTTCCAGTGGTTACCCAACAATAATGGAAAGAACAAGAACAAGAACAGTAACAAGAGCGTACAAAAGGATAATTCTCTCATATATTGAATCTGCTAAAAATGCAATTATCTCAGTGAATCTATCACTTTTAGTGTTATTCTCTTTGTTGTAAAAAATACATTTAATGTCTAATAACCTAAAAGCTATGAATGGCTATGAATATGAATCAAATGTATTAACCAACTAGGCACATATATTTAGACTTTAAATTATTCTTTTTGTGCTTTTTGGCTTCAGTCCATCAAAGCAATTCATAAAAAAATGATTTCTCAACATCCCCCGATAATAACAAATTATGTCTTTATTTAAATTAAATGAGAAAATACAATTACATCAGAGAAACAATCATTTTAGCATCATGCTCTAAAAAAATCATGGTGTAAAAAAGAAAAAACAAGATTTTATGTGAAACAACCTGGTACTTAATGTCAACGATCAATTCTCTCATTCAGAAAATTGCCTTAAAAGAAATGTATTTTTGATTTATAAAAGACTATTAGAAAAACAAAAAAGACCTATATCAGGATTCATGATATTGTGCAGGGCATCATAGATTCAGACATATTTTGTCACCTGTGCGACAACAGATTGAGTTCATTTTCCATGAAGTTCCTTTCAAGACAAGATATCAAAAAACTGCAATTGGATTGCTGACTTCTACGCTCATCTCTGTAAACCACGTTTAATAGACGAATGTTGGCAATATATAAGGAGATCAAGATAGACATGGATGGAATGACATAATGTTCTATGCAGTTTTTCATGAGTAATCCAGTTCTCCACAAAGATAGCCCTATCCGTAATTTCTCTTGCATGCTCCCTAAGGAGACGAACCCCCTGGTTACATAACTCCTGCATCAAATTATTACTTATGATCGATCTATCAAATCGTTTGTTGTATTTTTCTGAAAACTCATTGTAAATACAACGTTTCTGTACTGACGTCATCCTGACGTCAGGTTGACGTCACTTTTCGCCTGGATATTGCTAATTGGGCGCCATCCGGTGTCGTCGAACTTATCTACATCCGTTCACCTAGGAGCCTTTCTTTACTTCTTGTTTTCAATCCCAAATTACAGGTAATGCCTTTATCAAGCAGGAGTGGTCGAGGAAGATGACATATTCACGCATGCGCAAATATTTAACTGCCTATATATATATATATATATATATATATATATATATATATATATATATATATATATATATATATATATATACATATATATATATATATATATATACACACACACACACACACACACACATATTTAGACTGTTTAAACAAAGTGGTCTTTTTACCGTGTATATATCAAAGTATTTAGACATTTAGGAAAAATATTTCACGTGTTTTGCCATTGCAGCTTCATTGAGAATAAATGAATATCCAAAATGACGTAATACACACACACACATCTGTCAATGTAATTTATGTAATTTTCTTCAGTTCCCTGTTTCCCCCTCATTTTGTTATTATGGTACAGTGTATAAATTGTTTTTTTATTGTTGGGATATCAGTTGTTTACCCTGGAACTGTTTCAGGGATTTAAAAAAAGAGTTATATTAACCTCAGCAGTATTGATCACACATCATCTCTTTCTCACTATATAGTTTATGTTATGCATGTAATTTTTTTTTGTGGTTTTTATGTGTAATATTTACCGATATTTTACATTATATTTTTTAAACAGGGCTTACTTATGAAACTTACCCTAAAAACATTTTTAATGAGGAGGTATCAGTAAGTATAACTAAAGTGACGACTAGGTGCTTGTGTCATTTTTATTGAATGTTTACTCAACTGAATATTAGATCTGTTATATCTGTTTCAATATCAGACTGCATGCAAATCGATTTCTGATATCATCTTTAAGAATATTGATTACATAGAAATAATTTCTTCGAGTCGATTCTCAATCAATATATACAACCAAGAATTTGTTTTTTTCCAACTAACTTTGAAGTTAATTTTTTAGCGTCGTATAACATCAAACTTCTATCAAATGTTTTTTGAAACTTTCATTTATAAAATAAAGCATTCTTATATAAGTGGTTGAAACGAATCACTTTTTTAGTTTGTAGTGACACCTCAATGGGAGATCCCATTAATGCACTTAAACACTTTCTTACATGACATTTTGATCAGACAAATGGACCAGAGCCAAAAATTTTCCTGTTTCCCTGGTTTTAGTCGATACAATGATTTTTCACACTGATAAAGACTGGATCTATCTCTTTTGGTTACTCAATTCCCGTAACATTAATACTAATTGATTTATTTTGATATGGATTGTTCATTCATCTTATTTCTATACTCTTGTTAACATTCTTTGATTTTCACTATAGTCGAATGATAAGTTTTGAAGGGATTAGGATGTCTACTCATGTACTTTAGTACATTGTCTAAAAATCTTACTAATTCCGCTGCCTTGATTGACCATTCTTACAAACAATAAAACTATTTTTGGTATATGATCAATAAATCTTTGCTTTAGCTATTCTTAAATATTCTGATAATATTGTTCCGTAGAATATAAAATCTTGTATACTACTTATTCTAGGAGGCATTCTCAGTATAAATCGGGCAAGTATCTTGTTTACAAAACAATCCGTAGAGAAACATTCCGTGCTCGATTCTATTATCCAAGTTTAAGTACCTTGCTTGCATCCTTTAACGTTCACATTTTAATTCAAGATCCTTAGGGTCAAACGATTTTCTGAATTCTCTTCAATTACAACGAGATAAGTCATCAATAAAACGGGTACAAGCTAAAAATGAGAGAGCTCGTTTTATGTCCGTTTTAATTGAAGATGGCATGAATATATAAATGTGTCTATGTAAATACATATTTGCCAAGTAAGGGGAAAGATCAATCCCCATAAAGCCACCTATGACCTGATAAATATTTCCTATTTTACAGTAACATTCCCCAATAAGATGATTAAGAACCACTTAAAGGGTTAAGCATGTTAAGGGGGTCTTGCCTTATTGGTTTTACGCCAGGAAAATCTAGAGATTGTAAACCCAATGTATTTACTATTTCTACCTGCAAATGCCTAGTCATTTATAAATTTTTATACTCTGTAATAAAATCTCTATGAGGAATTTTTGTGTGAAAAGTACTAAAATCTTAGGTTAAGATAGATTTAGCCCCCCCCCCCCGGGGGCATTTATAATATCCAATTTTTCTTTAACGGACTTTGAATAACTTATTACCCAAGAGATATTTAAAGTACTGCAATTTTACTTTTTTATGAAATTGCTGTATTTGATTGTGAATTATCAAATTAAAAAAACTTTAGAAACAGTTTTACTAAGATGTTAGTACTAAGAACTCTCAAAGTTACAATGAAGCGATCATCTATTGGATTTTTAAGCATTTTTTGGTATCGGATAAATTTTTGGTAACTTTTGTATTTTTTGATATGTTCAAAGTCTTAGCTTCCAACATAATACTATGCTATCAAATAAAATATTGCCTGATTCACAAGTAGATACTTTATTTGCAGATTATGGAGTTCCTATTAAACTTACCCCAGAAAATATCCTATGATTATGATATTTTGGGGAGATATTCATGCTTCATGTTTTGCCACTTTGTCAATCGGGACAACAACAAATTTGTTTTGAGGTTCCAAAAGATCTAATACTTGAGAATTTTTCAGTGCCAGACTCGTTCCTTGAGGGAGTTTAAAGAATTTCA
>OY735211.1:52274345-52326845 GCA_963457665.1 Thysanoteuthis rhombus
ACGTGTCTTAGTGTTTACCTGATCGAATATGATTCCATTTCCATCAAATGATTCCAGACGCTTTCCTTTGATTGCTGCCTTCATTTCGTCCAACTGGGAGCCGTACTAGTTCGAATCATTTGTTTGGATACCTGGAAAGGGTTCGTATTATAAAGTCTCTACCAGAAATAAAGTATATTTGAGAACTATCTTCCAATACATCCATATACATTGCTTAACCTTCTTTGAATGGTGACCAGGTAGCACGGTCAGTGTTGGATCTTTCCACTTGTCCTTGACTACTTATGTCTCACGTCCAGGCAGAATATTCATTTTTCATCCATTGTTTCTATCCAAAAAAATTGAACGTCCTTTTGTTACGTTTATGCTGGGAATAGCACACGAATATGCAGTGCAGTAAACTATTTCCCCACAACTTATATCGAGGCCACCCCCAAAGCAGATAATATAACAAAGGTGATGCAAGTGATTTTCTGCACTTGATTTGGATACTTTCAGTGACAGGCCCCTGTGTTGTACAATGTTGATTATTCTCAATTAACGACTTTATTTGATCAATGACAACTTCAACAAGAAAAAATCAAGCCAAGAATCACTATAGGATGGCAAGCCTCCAGTAGAGCAAGTTCAATCTCCAAAAGGTTGTAAGAATGGCAGACAACCGATTAACATCACGGCTCACAACATGGATCCCCAGAGATTACATCCGAGGCCGAGGTTGGCGCAATATCAGAGACGAACTAGACACATTCAGAAAGTAATGGCTCCACAATGTTCATGATAAAGAGGTCTAGCAAATCCTGGGGAATGTCTATGTTCTATGTGATTATGGAGCATTGTTTGGCAAGGACTCTTCGGAACAAAACTACAGAAACCACTTTTCACAGATCGTTTCACAGTTCCCTATTTGTAAACTGCACTAAAATACTTTTCAGTTAATGTCAGATCTTTCTTAACTCAAAATAAAAATTGCAATAGATACTGTAATATGCAAAAATGTTGCTTATTTTCTTCCGCCAACTTTGTTAGAAGAATAAACAAAAATACATCAATTTTAGAATTTTTTCCACGTCCACTGATATGACATCTGACCAAATGAAACCAGGAAATTTCCCAAAATATGTTTGGTTGGAAGTAAACGCTCCGACAAATGCATGCAATTCAATGTAATTTGATGGAAGGAAAACAATTAATGTTTCTTAACTTTTTTGATCGATTTAATAAGTTTAATTTAAATGTTTAATTTTAATGTTTGATTCATGTGATCTTCCCAGAGAAATATCTCAGATCTTTCTGCCTAGAGGAAAGAAAGTTAGATCTTGACCCCGGTTGTCCCCAAGGGGAGGGTAGCAGCTACATCATTGTTTGCGCCAAGCAACCTGATTTAGCAATTAGATATCAAGTATATATTTGATGGATGCCTTTATCCAAATAGAAAAAAGAAACTGCAGGATTGAAATATACCACTTGGTGTTAAGTAGCCAATGAGAACCTTTGAAAGATTTTGTCGGCTCATGATTTTTCAAAGTTGTTAGTTGACAGGTTGTGCACCGAGGAAGACCAATGCACTCTAAGTGCCTCTCAATATCCTTTCGAAAGATAAATTGTCTGGATTCCAAAAATCACATCAGTTTTTTGACTGTTTGCAACTCTCCCTGGCCTCTTCCTCTATCCACCAGACGCATGGCAAAGTCAATCAGGCAAGGCGCGCAGTGAAAGAGAAAGGCTTCAACCTCGGCGTGAAGTTACAATTAGTCTCTTCTCTTTTGACCTAAAGTAGCAATGTTATTGATATGCAATGTACTGTCCAGAAAAGCAAAGGTACTACAACAGATGCTGAATGAAATTAAAAGATTTATTAGTAAGGTGTCATGTTCATTTCCTCTTTGTGTCTTCGCTTTGCAAAAAGTTCTTGCACGCCTACGTATTTTCGATTGAGGGCACCTGTGCAATACTAAGAACAAAAACAAAACGATATTTTTATGTACCCAATAGTTGTATCTCAGACTTTGAATATAAAATATATATTTATTCATCTACTTGTGGATAATTTATATTCATTTATATGCATACACAAACATATATATATGTACATATATATATATATATGGATAATTTATATTAATTCATATGCATACACAAACATATATGTATGTACATATATATATATATATATATATGTATTTATGTATATATATGTATATATATATATATATATGTACATATATGTACATATATGTATGTACATATACGTAGTTAATTCACACACGCTCACTCACCAGTTGAAACACTTCACTTATTTTATGCAAACAAATATAGAAAAGACTCACAATTCGTCTTCAATAACTGATTACAATCGTTAAGAATTATCGTGGAAGGACAATTCGACTTATGTAAATATACAATCGAAATTATCTTGTTCACCTTGGATTTATATATTCATATATACATATATATTTATATGTATGTGTCTGTGTCTGTGTGTGTGTGTGCGTGTGTACGATTTTTCAAGATTCACCTTCTTTCATAATCATTGAATCAAATTTCTGCTACCAATTGAATAGTTATGGGCATATATATTCACGAACGTACATAGGTACGTGATATTATCTAAATGAGTTTCAGGTGATAATCAAATAGGTGGGATAGTTTTCAATGCACACACACACACACACACACATATATATATATATATATACATATATATATGTATATATATATGTATATATATATGTATATATATATGTATATATATATATATATATATATATATATATATATATATATATATATATATATATATTTACTTTGTTCCTTACGAGTTGCAGCAGTGAGACTAAAAAAATAATTACAGTAACGTTTAGTTTCCACTGTACCTCACCGCACATTAATGTGATCCCTCGAACCTTTTGGTTGTAGCTCTTCCGGTTATGTATATATATATATATATATATATATATATATATATGTATTTATATATATCTATATCTATCCATCTATATATATTCATATATATATATATATATATATATATATATATATATATATAAATATATATATATATATATGTATATATATATATATATATATATATATATATATATATATATATATATGTTACCAAGATATCTCTATCTACTTAAGTATATTTTCTTACAGTGAGTACAAAATGTATCTAATACCAGTCAAAAACATTTTCAGCATGCTTACACTCCTAAAAAAGATGTATGCATGTTTACACGATGTATATATATATATATATATATATATATATATATATATATATATATATATATATATATGTATATATATATATATATATACATATATATATATATATATATATATATATATATATATATATATATACCTGTATACTCACATACTTATGTATAATCGAATATAGATGTGTACAATCACACTCATTCACACTGACACACACACACCGACATACACACGCGCACACACACACACACACACACACACACATATATATATATATATATATATATGTGTGTGTGTGTGTGTGTGTGTGTGTGTGTGTGTGTGTGTGTGTGAAATGTAAATATTTGTATATCCATACGTAAGTATCCTAATGTGTATGTATAATGATTTATACATGCACAAATTCATATAGAAATATATTTGTATACTCAGTATATCTATTTTCTTTAGGCTTTTGGGTATTTTTCTATTTGTAAGCAAATATGCTGACACAAAAATACTTGCGTTTATTGATTTCTCTATATATACATATATGTTATATTGATTTATCCCTTTATCGACCACTATCCTGTCTGCTTCATCAGCACTTTTTCCTCTGACGTTATTCATTGATCTGACAATGCATCTGTTAGGAACCATCCACCAAAACTGTCATCAAAACTATCTTTGAGTTGGTGTCTATGTAGATACGTGTTCTACCTATTACCAGCACCAACAGACCTAAAGAGCTGAAGATTTTAACAGCGTCTTGCATAATTTCACTGACGCAAGACTTTTGCTGAAAATTCCATCATTTTTTCAAAACTGCTAAACAAGACTGTCAACTTGAAACTTCATATTTTTCTTCAGTTTTTAGATGTGTCTCGCTGGGTAACTAACTTGATATCTGTATACGTATGTATGTATCACGCATACAGGCCGTGCCAATTGAGATAGAATGCTGAAAATCTATACCCTTATTCTTCATTTTTCAACCCTTAACCGACAAAAAATATCCTTCGGGGTTCAAATCAGCGAGTGAATCTTATGCTGGATCAATCCCTCAATTTGTCTGGCATTTTTTTCTGCTTTTTTCTTGAAAATGTAGTCTCTTTTAGCGGTTGCCGATCAGAAAAATGCAAGAAAATTACCTTTTTCCATTAATCACGCCCATTACCACTTTTTAATAATTTATCTTTTATCGTTTTATCCAGACATGGCATGCTGCTAAAAGTCTTTGGTCCTGTAATGGTTTTTACTACATGACTAAACAGACCTGTGATTGAAAAAAAAACAATCTTTAAGCCAATCAAATCTTTTAGTTGGACAGGATATCCATAAATCGTCGGTAAAACTCTGAAAATTAATTAAAAAACAAATATTAAGTTAATAAAACGATGTTTGTTTCAGAACAAAGACAAAATGATAATTATTTATTCTGTGTAAACATCAGAAAACTTCTTCATGGGTGTCATGGGTCTCACACGTACCTTATCTAGACGATAGTTAATTTCTTGCCCGGTAAGATGGAGCCTCTATTTATCAATGATGGATATGCATATGGCCTTGGGGACTTTTCACTTTTGATCGTCGAGGTATTGAAGGTCTGATAAACGTTTTCTTTGATTTCCTCCAACAAAAAAAGCCTATTTTCACCAGGAGACTAAAGAATAGATTCAGTCCTTTCAATCTAATGGGGCACACACAGCATCAGGGTTTAGGGGTAAAAAAAAGAAGCAATACCAAACGAGGGATCTGATGAGGTATAGCCCATAATTCAGTAGATAGTGCGGTAGGAGGTTCAGGGGAATCATTTACCCATTCATTCAAGCGGAAAAGAAGGATGATGGGCCACTACACTTGGGGATGGGGGTGATATCTCTTCACATATTCTTCAATAAAACAATCCGTGCTTATAATCTGAACATCCTTTAAGTGTGCTCTCTGCTACAATTGACACCGATGAAGGAGTATACAAAAATCAGAAATGTTGGGTACTTTGTAAATTTTGAAAGTGTAAAACATTTTAAAATCATTTTTTGAAATATATCGAATACTTTTAGCAATCACTACATATACATTACACACACACACACACACACACACACACACACACACACATGATAAATACGGGATCATGTTACATGATTTTATTCCACGACTTCAAAATACATACATAAGCACTGACATTTGCAGTTTCCCTTCTTTTTTTTTTTTTTTTTGAGTCTAGACGATACACCACTTTAGTTCGTAGTCATCTCTGTTAAATTCACCCGATTGTTACTAATTTTATGTTAGCACGCTTTTGTGTGAATGCATGTAATTTTGCAAAGTATATATATATATATATATATATATATATATATATATATATATATATATATATATATATATATATATATATATATATATATATATATATATATATATATATAACTTGAATAAGTACGTGAAAGCGTGTATCTCCAATGGTAAACGGTCATATAGTTTTTGATTAGTGATAATTATTTTGTAGAAATTATCACGAAGAGTACTCGTTGACTGTTCGTAGTAGAGACTGAGATTTTATTTGACTGGATCATTCAGAAAAGATCAGTCCATTCTCTTGATGCTCAAGAAAAAAAACGCCTTCTCCAAGACTTCTTATGATGGACTGGAGTGAATCCATCACTAACAATGGTGTCCCAAAGTCTGCATTAAAGCTATGATTTAGAAAACTCATCTGCTATGGAAAGACCACGTAATCGAAACCTCCTGGTGGGTTCAAAAGAACTTCCTGTTTGATGAACAGGTCTCTGCTTAGTATACCCTAAATTGGCCCTGTAACTGACCCTATCTCCCATGGAATCATTTGCGTCAACTGGAAAATATAAGACACGGTGGACATAACGTCGATCAGCAAACTACAATTTCTGTGGCAGAGAAAGAGCTGAAGATGAAACTGTATCGTAAAGCAGGAACTTTCACCGTTTTCTGAACGTTCTCCTGTAGCTGATAATGTGAAAATGTCTCCAAATTGGAAAACGCACTGCTCTTTCGTCTGCATTAACATAAACGGTTATTTATTTTCCAGATTTTCATTTGAGTAAAAAAGTGAGGCAAGCTAATCGAGAAATACAAAAATTGGGGAAATAAGTCTTGCAAATTATAAAATACAACGATAAAAATTAAAAAGTACGGAATGCAAAGATTTTTTTTTTTAAGAAGCAAGCTAATAGAAATATGACAGAATTTTTCAAAATGAGGTGACTAAATGAAATAATACGGCATGCAAATTTAGAAATACGGCAAGCAAATTTGAAAATATCGTTAAAAAATGAAAGATACGACTTACATCTTGGAGTATACTGTGATAAAATGAAGAATTACCGCATGCAAATATAAGAATACGGGAAACAAATCTAAAAATATAGAATGTTACTTAATGCAAATTTTAAAAGATACGCCGAGCAAATTAAAAAATATGGCTAGTAAGCTCAAAAGTTCAATAGCAGTAACAGGATCATTGTGATTCCTCAAGATGGATTCATGCCTGTCCCGATGATGTTAGTGCAAATTGAACACAGACTGTGGCAGCCTGATTTTGAAATCGGTTAGTCAAGTTCATTGTCCTTTCCATTACCTGTTCAGCCCCCCCCCCCATCTCGAGAAAAGGTGTCGTTGAACTATGGGAATCAATATTTCAACTATTCTTCAGTACCAAAGGAAATAAATTTGCTCCATTGTACCGACAGGGATCTTCTTGGAGGTTAATGCATGTTTACCCAGAGCCAGACAGACTTTAAAAGCGAAAATAACTTTGAACCTTGGGTAGAAATGATAAATTGTTTCCCAACTAATCGGCTTCGAGGCAACAGACATAAAGGTGTGGCATTTGCAAAGAAATTAGAGTTGTCTGCAAAGTCCTTCCTAAGCTGTCCACGTTTTGCAACCAGTGCACACGTAAAATTGATGTGCACATAAGAGGTTAGTTACCTAAAATGATGTAGTGAAGAATGAAATGATGGAGTTTCGATCTAGCTATTTCCAGCCACTGAAATAATCTCTGAATTGATAAGTATTGTAGATATTGATCTATTCCAATATTACAACCGATGGTAATAAGAAATATTCATCGATGTTTTGTATCATGGGATGGATAATTGGTTCAAAACATACAGTGTCAAAACGTTTCTTAGACCAAATTTTGGAAACTTTCTTAAATTTGTTACACGTAAATGTATTAGCTTTCTCGACTAACCAAAGGATATGTTCTGAGACAAACAAATAAGCTCACATGAAACAAATTGGAGTGACTTTTTAAGTTTGTCCAAGAAACATTTTTCAGCATATAATAATAACCTCCACTTACGCAACGATACTTGTACTCTATCAAAATATGTCAATACAGTTTTATTATACATGAAAGACATGCTGGGCAAAAATTATCTCCAAACAACGTCAAGTTTACATCTGCACAGACATTTAATATGCGCATACTACTGTCACAGGCAAAAAGAATTGTGTAAAATAATATATTTGCACACACTGACTACACTGAAAAATATATCTATTCAAGTTTGTCTACATTGCGTTTTTCAATGAATTAAAACGTAGAAGGACAATGGATTCCCCCATTGATAATCTGCAACTAATCCTCTCTCTGACAAATAATGTTAACTTCTGAATTCTTTGCTATCAAACTAATAGGGAAACAAGACTTGTGTTTTCCGATGAGTAAAATCAGAGCGTGTTTATTCAAGGGTCTCCTCAAAAGTGAGGTAAGTAATGCATTTCAGTAGTGACAACAGCGATGTGAGTGACAAGCCTCATTTGGGGCAGGCCTTCACAGCTGTCAACCCACGAAAGGTGTCTTGATCAGCTTATCCACGCGAATTGGCGGATCACGACCAGGGAACTGTGCACGGAATGTCATCTTCAATGTATTGAGAATTATGTGGGCAACATAATGGTATCGTAAAACTTTGTGCCCCGCTGGCCTCACGGATTTATACAGAACAAACATACGACTAAATGCACGTATGTCAGAACCTGTGGAGCCACGACCAGACTGAAATTCCTTGGAACACATCATCATTGGTGACAAGACTTGGTGTCACCACAACGAGCAGGAATCAAAACAGTCGATGAAGTGGTGATGTGCAAATTCCCCATCAAAGAAAGAGTTCAAGTGAAGGCAAGTGAAGTGCAATTCAGAGATAGGAAGATTATCATCTTTCGGCTTTTCATGGAACCTATGCCAACCATAATGTCTACAAAACAGTAAGGCCAGGCCCCACACCACTTTGGAGACCATAGATCACGTTGAAAATTTTGATTGGAGTGTCCTACTACACCCATAGGGTCTAAATCTGGTGCGTTTTTACTAATGACGGATAACATTTTCCTGACGACTGCAACATCGTTGCTGCTCTGAAAAAATTGGTCATCTCTGCAGCAACAATGGATCCAGAGGGCTGAAATTTTTAATATTATCCCGTGTTATGTCTTCAAAAAACTCCATTTAGTTTGTTTCATGTCTAAAAATTTGGACATTCTTAGTGATCACTGGACAACAAAAAGTAAGAACCGTAACTTTTTCGTTGATGACCCTTTTTTTTTTAAATGATCACCCCAAACGTGGCATTTTCATTTAAGACGTTGGTCATATGTCGATTCTGGTTGTGGCTAAAAAGACCTATTTTATCATACATCAGTTATTATTTCAGTTGTTTGTATCACTCTCAATCTCACTATACAAAAACATTTCATAAGTCACTACCCGATTATATATGTTTACTCAGTCAAGTTCGTTGATATTACATATGCTGACTTCAAAGAGGAGAAATCAATTTCCTATTTGAATATATATTGAAAATACCGCAATTCATTAACAGTATGGCCTCGTTTCGTATTTTAATACATAAATTCAGGAATCACCATTATTTATTCGTATCGTAATTATTTTATAACGTATTCATGAATCTCATTTTAATATACATAGTTGTATAGAAGATATGTATATCTATTGGTGCGCCTGTGTCTGTGTGTATTTAGGCAGCCACTCTTCATAAATGCAAGTATAATAAGTCCATTACATTTTCGTCAAATTGCAATTAGTGGATCATCAAAATTGTGAATCATTTTTTCAATGACTTTCAATAAAAAATAATTTTTGGTCAATTCTGACCAGTCTGACCCTGAAATTTGTTTTCTTGTACGGAAATGAGAAACATTACCAAGAACTAAAACAACATTCCGTGTCCATCGTATTTAATCAAACTTGCTTATATATATATATATATATATATATATATATATATATATATATATATATATATATATATATATATATATATGTATATATATATATATATATGCATGTATATATATATATATATATATGCGTGTATATATATATATATATATATGCATGTATGTATATATATATATATGCGTGTATATACATATATATATATATATATATACATATATATATATATATATATATATATATATATATATATATATATATATATATATATATATATATATATATATATATATATATATATATAACCCCATCAAAGGGGAAAAGAAAAAGAAATTAACTCAACAAAAATTGATTGAAAGAATACAAAAAAAGGAAAAGAAATTATGGAATACAAACATATAAAGAAAGAAAGAAAGAAAAGAATGAAAGAAAGAAAAGAAAGAAAGAAAAAAAGAAAAAAGAATTCGAAGGAAATAAGAGAGAAAGAAGCTATGGAGTAAGCTACAAAGTTCTTTAGTGTCTTTGAATTCTCATCAAAAGATCTTAGAATAAATAGAACCCAGAATCAGCCTAATTACAAAGAGTGGATCGATTGCACTGAACAGAATCGAGTTCCAGGACTCCCAGCTCCGGACCAGATGGGAAATATAGGTCCCATTTCAAGTTGCTTATAACAATTTTTGTAATCAATGCTAAATACATATGATTTATGTATGGGTATTTGCACGTACAAAAGGTTATGTCAAGAAATTTCATTCAAAATACCTATATACAATAGAGTACATTACTGCAAAATGAAATGGAAAATACAAAAGTGTATCAATGTTCATTTTGTTTTTGGAATTCGTTTATATTACTTCGTTATGAATCTTCTTTAAAATAAAATTTCGTGATCAATGGTCCCCAAAGGCTCTCTTTATAATATCAATATTCTTTACCAGAGGGTCCCCCTTTAACTTCTGCTAAGGGCTATAGGCCCTCTCGAAATCGTAGGCTCATTCTAAGTGGTCCACCTGAAAGAACCAGAACAATTTAAAGAAAAGAAATCGCTAGCAGTTTTATTCAAAATGCATGTAAGACGATAGAGTACAATGCTGTAAAAAGAATCCGATATAAGAGTATATCCAAGCCTTTTCTGTTTTTTTTATTGGTATTTTTCATAATTATTGGAACAAACTGACATTTTGCTTCTAATCGCTTTTGGGGGTTTAAAATAGGAACGTTACACAAGAAAGACCTTGGTGACCAACATAACGAGGCATGTACCCTATCATATTTTGAGTTTGAGATTGTTAGATTACTAGAAATTGTTAATTCTTAAAAGAATCAAATTGTTTAATGAGAAAGGGAAGTATTTTTTGTATCTTTCTGAAATCTTGTTCAATCGATCAAGGATTTTGAAAAGGCGAAATTGCATTGCTTAATGGAAGTGTTGCCAATGTGGTGAAATAGTTTTGTCCCCTCTGATCCAAATGCTTAATGACTTCTGCAATCGCTGGTGTTAAAAGAACACATTTTGTGATTGTTCAGATAAGTATTCAAAGCAGAATTCACTGTATAAGCAAACCATCGTCTATATAAAGAGTACTGTTCATTATTTTGGTTCTTAATATGTTGATGGCAAAAGAATTCGTTTCTTCTAGCGTTTTGTTCCTGTTTTCTACTCTGGAAACCAAGCGATTAGAAGCAAGATGTCTATCAATTCAAATACTTTTGATATGTTCGGTACATGGAGTTTTTTCAAATCATTTCATTTCGCTTTGTTTGTTCCCCTTTGCTTGATTTTTATCCAATTACGAATATCGATAAAGTTCTTGATCTCATTTTTAATTCCACCAGGACAGGACAACCTCTTCAGAATTCATTCTTTTTTTTTAAGCTCGATTTTCTTATAAGGCACTTTTCAATACCTCTAATTAAACCTAAACTAGAAACCACCAACCAAAATTGAGGCCAAAACTATCAAGTTTCTTCAGATTTCAAGTTGGCCCGGCTGATTGGCTGACGGGTTTGGTATGTTTGTATGTATGTCTGTATGTACGTATCGCGCGTGCAGAACACACAGATGGAGCTGGAGTGTTGAAATATGCAGCACTGACTTTTCATCAAATTTAGGGAGAAACTTTATCATGTTTTATTTGGGTTTTGAATTCCCACACCCGAATAGCTTTTTTTTTAGATGAGGGGTGGGGGCTTTCACGTTTGTTTCCTGAACATCTGAACTTTTTTGTGATACCTGCCCAACTTATACATTGATCAACCATTATCCAATTCTTTTCAAATGATCACTCCCAACACAGCAGCTTGGTCATACGACAGTTTCTATTGAGTGACTAACCAGTATTGTCTTTTTTCCCTTTATCTTGGTTCTCTTTTTTGCCCCTTTGTTTTGCTATCTAATAATGATTTATTTTTCCACCCTCTATCTACACGCTACGCACGATAAATCAAGAAACAAAAATGCTACGAAATGTTGCATCCGATTCATCGTACTAACTGGGATCATGCAAAGACCTTTCCCGTGGCGATACCTGTTATTAATGCTAAGAAAAGGAGCATCAAAAGAGAAGGAGGCAACACCGGTCTCTTACAGTTTCCCGAGTTAAATCATTTTGAATTATTCAAATTGTTTCTAACTCTAAAGTTCAAATTTATTCAAATTTATTTTCATATCATCTATAGAGTTAATTCAAATATTCAAAAAACAATCTTCTGCTCAAATACGAATGTAGAAAACTGGTCACTATGAATGTACAAGTTTCGTTGGTTATGATTTGACCAAGTTATCTAATATATTTATTTTGGGAAATTGTATTTTACAACGTTTTTTGATGAGTTTGACTGAATATAACTCCCATTTTTTCAGGAATGGTTTTTGTTGGGTTTTTTAAGTACTGTCAGTTCAGCAATGATATTACAGACATTTGGGCTGTGCTTAGAGCATTGGGCTGCTTTACTCCAGCCCTGATGCAATCCGTAATATCACGATAAGATCTATGGACAAATACAATGGCTCTCTTTATCAGCAGTCTTTCTTTCCACAATTGTAGTTCTCTGCACTCAAATACAGAGAAATCTCTGTTGCACTCACCAATGATCCCAAAATGCAAGAGTATAGTTGCTGACAATGCTCTAAAGAGCGCCTCTTACTACCTACAGTTCAAAACAAAGCAATAACAAACACTGGATGACCCACTAGTTGTGGCATATGTGGCATGGACCAATGCACTGAACTGAATTTGTCTATAAAAGGTTCATCATTGTAGTAGTGAGATGATCACGTTTGGGCTTAAATATCAACAACGTTTGGAAGCTTCGTTGAATTTCATTGTTGTGAAATACTATACTTTAGTTCCCTAGCCAGCAACTGGACCCTCTGGTCCTTTAAGATACTTGTATTCCAAACAGTGCAACATCATAAGGTGGGAGGAGTAATGAGTATCAAAGGCATGGTAAACCAAATAACTCAACAAATTTTATCGGTAAGTGGGAACATGATTACTGTGCACATTACAAATGTTCATTTTACAGCATTTGGTTTTATTTTATTTCATTTATCTCTGACAAGTCATCACTACCTTTGATATAGTAATGTACAGTTGAATTAAACGAGCGAATCCTATGTTCATGATAGAAACTGAGTCCAGCAGGTTGCCATAGATATTTGTATCACTGTAAATAAAACCTTGGACACACATATGCCTCAGAGGCAATACGCAGCATTTCACCGGACAAATGTTTGCGTTGTGTGGCAGTGAGCGTGTAAACGTAGCAATCTTAATTGAGGACCTGATCTATCTAACTGCCTAGCCGGTCCATAATCAGAATGCATCAAATACACTGTAAGGTAGTAATTTAGGTAGTTATGTATCATGCTTCTAATCACCTTTCTTATTCCCGCTGTTGGTGACAATATGGAGATGATTACGGACATCTTGAGCTTGACTACAATGCACGTGCCAATGACGATGGCCGTGTTGTTACGAGATCCTGGTCGATAATGAAGACGCGATGCTTGTGACAGAAGTTCACTGGCAACATCACTAATGCGTCCGTTGCCTTGGAGGGAGAACAGCTGCATCCTAAATAACTGTCATATCTGCCAAGACAGTGGTTGTTATACGGATAGAAATATTTTTCCATATTTTCTTTTCCTTTATTAAGTGCCCTATTCGCAAGCATGCCTAAAAAAATTGTATACAAACTAGAGAGAACTAGTGAAGGATATGGTTCGGTTAACGCTGTTCACTGACTGGAAGTTGGAAGAAAATTTTTTTTTTTTTTTCAAGAAACAGGGGGGAAGGTTAAAATGTAAAAACATTGAGATGTTTCACTTGAAATTTCAATTTAGCAATCTCAGCACCTTTTTTAAACCTCGTTTCCTGCAAAATAGGAATATTTCCCAACGGGAACAAATCCCTGGATCTGCTCCGGATTGAATTACTTCTTCCATATCAAATGGACTGACCTTCAACAAAATTCCTTCGAAATTCATTGAAAACGTTTGGAAATATCTTATTAACGGACACACTGACAAATTTAATTGAATATATATATATATATATATATATATATATATATATATATATATATATATATATATATATATAGACAGACAGAAGGACTGACAGACAGACAGACAGACAGATAGACAGACAGACAGACAACCAGAAACAAAGAGAGATAAAGAGACGCAGTAAGTGAAAGATAGGGCTACAATAAATCGACCTATTTTAGACGCTTTGGCTAACGTCACTTGTGATTTACGGAAGAAAACGGAAAAAGGAGAAGAGATCAGTTATCATTACGAAACACAACAGGTCTTCTCGGGAAATATCCAGCAACATTTAAAGAACAATAGCCTCTTTAGGGAAATGGCAACTTAGTCGCATTCAAAGTTCTCCCCATTACATCCCTGACATTTAACTTGGTGTCCTTCCCACTTTTCAAAAGGGACAATAAATTCTGTTTTCAGGGTCACAATGAGCTGCCTCATTACTTTCCCTTTAATATCGTCCACAATCAAAATATTCTTTTTTTCAACATTGATTTTAACCTGGAAAAATTCTAGAATTCACAGGGATTCAAATCTGAACTGTACGGGAGATTGGTGGGCTTGGGTGTCGTTCTGCCAGAAAAAAAACCAGGACGAGATGATGACTACCTGGATTATCGCTAATGCAACAGTCACACAGTACACATGCTCACTGCTAAATGAGCGATTCACAGGAAAGAGTACGTTCATGCCTTCACAATAAGATCACTTGATTTGTTACCAAATTACATAAGGAATATTTTCGAGATTTCCAAAATTGCTGGATTCTTCACGGGTGGACCTCGTTTGAAAAAAAATCTCACAAACAACCTACAGTTTCTTCCATACAGAACGCATCTCTAACCATAGAGATGTGCAATTTGTATGAAAGAATGAATGAAATAAAGAATCAGTTTGGTTTTCTGAACCATTCATTCCTACAGGAAGTTTATTAAGCAACAAAGGTCATCCAAGATCGTTAAAATATTCTTTCATCACGTATACGTGGTTTTCTTTCAATAAAAACAATTATTTCTTTATCATTATTAATATTCATTCTTATGAGGTCAAATATTACAAAACATTATTGATAATTTTATGACTACTTTAATCGTTATTTTATTTTTCAGTTTTTTTTATTGCAACTCTAATCAGGCTGCTAATCTACAGTAGCGAATAAATGGTATTGATCGGAAATAAAGCTTATCCTTTCTTTCCGATTAACACTGTTCTCTCACTGCTTCAGATTAGCGACTTGAGTGTAGTTGCGATAAAGAAAAAACCGAAAAAATAAGATGAAGTTGAATAAAAGTCATAAAATTAATACGATCATTATTTGTCGAATTCATTATGCGATAAAACATTGTCAATTGTTATTCATCACTCAACCAGCATTTTTCTCCATCTTACTTTGAGTTGCTTTTCGTCGCAACGATTTAGGTTGTCATTCTGCGGTCGTCAGCAAGCAACATGGTTTAGCAAAGACTTCTTCGATCCGAATTGCTAATTGACAGTCGAAAATGACAGTATGAGAAGTTATGATGAAAAGCAATTGAAATCAAGAATAAATAAATTTTGCTCAGAAAATTGATTATAAAATCATTACTTCATAGTCAACCCAAGTGTGATCAGGTCAGTCCAGCATTATCAGTTCCACCAAGGTTCAAAATTGAAAGTCAATACTGATACTGCTTGAGACATATAAAGATCCAAGGTAATAGGTACAAATAAAAAGAAATAGATAGATCGATAGATAAGTAGAGACTGATACAGAGAGTAACACAGGTAAACACAAATAGACAAAGATAGGAAAAGAGATAGATAGATGGATACAAATAAAATGAAAGATAGGTACAAATAGACTGACAAAGATACAAACAGACATGGAATGATGCAAATGGACTGAGATTGATAGATACAATGACTATGATACATACGCACTGACTGGGAGAGTTAGATACGAATAGATATAGAAATATAGACAGATATAGACAAACTGCAATAGACTAGGAGAAGGAACTAAAATAAGATTTCTAATTATGTTTTTTCTTCCTTTGCAAACAGGTGTATAATTGTTTTAACGTTGGCCGTCCATTTCCCGTGCGTAAGTCCCGACTTTCCTCATCGGAGCTCGTTAACGTCACTGATGGACATAAATCCGTCCAATTAAAGCGAACCCCTCGACAGACAGAAGACAAATCTGCTGAGACATGCGATTTATGAGCTGTTCGTCGTAATTAACAATGACAGCAATAATAGAATCACAAGCAAAAAAATGTAAAAAAAAACGTAATAAAGAAGTTCAAAAAAGCAGACGACTTTGGCTGCCATCTTGGATTTTCTCATCCATCTTTTTTGACAGAGTCAATAGATCAACCCACACTCTTACAAAAAGAGAAAGAAACAAACGACAATGATCTACAAAGTCATAAAAAGCTGCATCGTGATAAACAAATTCCAGACGAAAGGCTCAGTTTGATTTGCTGCTCGTAATGTATTATTATCACTCGGAGTTTGAGTCTGATTTCAGTAGGTATAAGAAGAGGTCGGGTTAACCTACATTTGAAGTATGCTCGTGTCTGCTACACTGGAACTATTATATTGGACGTAAGCAGGTTATTAAGATCCACTTGTAGTATTCGTTCATTCATTTTTTTTTTCGTTTGCATCCAGGCCTAACAGAGGATTCAAGGGGTTGGGGAGAGAGGCAGTTGTCTTTGAGAGCGGTGTAAAGATCAATCTCTTCTATGGGATGATTAACAGAATCTATCTACATTATCATCTGCTGCTTACGGCACCTGGTATTTCCAGACTGTAACTCATTTAGGTATTAATCAGGCTCGATGTTGCTGAGCGATGTACCCAACGCAATCTGGCAGTAGCACGACCTCAGGTATAAGCTAGGAGTTCAAATGTTCACTAAATATGGGGGAAAGGTGTAATACAATCTCTTGTCCCGTATTTGGCTTTGTCCTTTACAAATCTAACCATTCGTTTTCACCTGGAATTGAGCAACTTCGTCGTACTTGGGTACACTTTATTGGTTTTATAAGTGCAAAACATCACTCTGGTTTTAGAGTGACTGACAAGTGTGACAATTGATGTAACATTTTTTTTTACTACCTGAGAAAATGCTGTTTCCAAGTTCTAACTCACCCATGTTCTTTTCCGTTCACCATCGTAGCATGCCAGTGATGAGAGATTCTTTGTCAATATATCTACTCAATAGGAGGAATAGATTCATGCCTTTCCAAAAGTCAAAAAAGTGTGAAAAAAACCAACTCAGTTTTACGATACCTATCCATGAACTCCTAACCAGTACACAACCAATAGTTCCATGATATTTTATGCTCCCAGGTCGTAATATTTTATTTATAAGATCTTCTGTAAGTTAGTCTCTATTTATTAATCAGTATATCGATCTACCAACCCATCTTATATCTCTCTATTTATACTGCTTACTGACAGTTGGGCTGTACGTGGTCTGTCTAGAGAATATCCAGCCATTTTATTTACGAAAAATTGGAAGTGGTACTTTCACTTAGAATCTCATACAAACATTCCAACATCTATTCTACTTCGGTCTGCAAATACCATTTTCGAAATCAACATCACCTGTATTGTCATGTTCTCCGTAGAACAAACGCTGAAAACTATCTTCCTTGCAGTTTTTTTCTCGTAAATGCAGCATAAAGTGTTCGGGGGATATAGGTAAGTGTGTATATAAATTTAATTTCTGGCTGATTTTTTCAAATACAAAGCATTCAAACAATAACGTCGAAAACAATACCAAGAAGAGAACAGCAACATTTTCGAACATAGAATACAAGGTTTTCTTCTGCCTCAGTAGTTTGTAGGATGATGACAGAGTGACTTTTCCAGGGCCTAAGCCTGGTTGATGTGTTTTGAAATTCCTGTCTTTGACTTGATGATGCACTTTGGAAGACAGTGAAACGATACCAGTTAGCTTCATACTGGCTATAGGAGCTGGTAGAAAGATATCATAGTTGGCGTCCAATCACCAAAAAGGAATTCCAATCTCTTGTTCGGGAGTAGTCCGTCTCCTTTAGTTTGCCTTGCTTTTTATCCATGGATGATATGTGTGTGTGTGTGTGTGTGTGTGTGTGTGTGTGTGTGTGAGAGTGTATGTGTGTGTGTGCGTGTTGGGGTGGTGACTCTCTCAAGGGCTTTCGTGCAAAATAAATACTAACTGTGGGAGTTTGAACACAGTTTGCTAATTCCATTCCCCTTGTTCTTAACGGTTGGGCCACTCACGCATCTAAACAAAGAATGAAAGCATTCAAAAGATGAAACAATGATTTCTCTGTGTGGGATGCAGTTCACTGAGTACAATGATCCTATTTATCAATTACGACATTCCCAAACGAATGAATGAGTTCCGACCACATGGTGTTTAGAGATATTCTCTTGTTACTTATTCTTTAATCAATTATCTGTTAATTAATATTGGTTGGGAGTTAAAGAGGACATTTTTTGCCAGAAGAAAGAATTGCATTCAGAATAACCGAGTATTTAATTACCTTGAATTTAGAACCAAAACCCTTTGGAATATGAACATACATGGGCTTACGTAAACACATTACATTTTAAAATAAATACTACATCTAACCCATAATACTTTGCACGTGAAAAACATTGATAATGTAACAACTGATGTGAAACTTAGCTTCAGCTCATGTAACTGAACCATATATTTATATTGAAATATATATTTATATTGAACTATATATTTATATTTGTTCGTAAATTGAAAAAAAAATTGACTGAAAAGTTGAGCCGTATGTCCGTTGTTTTTATTAGCATAAATGAAAAATTGCTGCCTCGATATCGTGTAAACATGACCTACAAACTTAATGCCAATAAATTATATATCCTGATACATATGAGTTGTATATCATTCTGGAGGACTTTAATATTATCCTTCTCTTGTGTAAACAGTAATATTTAATGAGCAGTTCGATGATAGCAAGAATTCTGTGTGGAACAATGGATTTCCATTCTGTGCAGAACACAAGAGATTTTCCATTGGCCAAGAATCTCGTCATTTCTAGTAACAGTCATGATTTATTTTGTCAGTATTGTAAAACGAGCCCCCACTATGGTTTAGCTATATTGTGGAAAGTATTAGTGTATTTCCTTTGATTATAACTACTTATCCAAATTTACATACTTACATACTTTAATCTGGCACAAGAAAACAGTGGCTGTTATGGTATATGAGATGGCTAACATTTCAATTACAGTTGTTAACAAAATAGTCATTTACAGATCTTTGTTTAGTCAAGCTCAAGGGTAGCCAATGAGGATCGAAGTTATCACACTGCTGAAATGGTTTACGACAAGGGCCTTAATAGGATGTAATTTATTCAACAACGTAGCTTAGCAGAAAAAAGTTCTGAATTTTGTATTCAAAGAACATTTAAGTGAGTAATTTAATTAAATCAATGAGTGAAAACTGGTCCTGTGACTTGAGTACGCGTCATGATTACGTGGTTTTCTTCATGAAAGGATAAGCACACAGGGTGCAACATCCCCGTTGTAGTCCATTTTACCTGCCTCCCTTTTTTAATGGTCAAACGAAATGCTTAGTCCTAGTTTGACTCCATCCCTTATTTGACTCCACTTTCGCTTCATCCTAAATCACGGATCCGAATTAAGAAGAATCTTCCCAGCAGTACAAAAGCTTATATTTTTTACAACTCACTACTAATTTACAAGTAAATTGATGTAACATAGGCAAATCACAAACTGTTATTGAGCATTATCTTGCATTATTTATCAACCTTTATTTTGTTTTTCAGGCACAATGCCATGATAGTGTAGAACCAACAATGGGAATCGACTTATCTTCAAACGTACTCGTCTTACGTTGCTGTATATTCGAAGATCGTGGAAAAAACACTATAGTGAATGATATAAGAGGCCATGGTGGTTCCATTCGACAGTCGACGCCTGTACTGCCTCAGTGAACAACGTAGTGCATACATGTGGTTAAGAGACTAATGTATGTAGGGTTGAAAGTCGATTCGGGCTCCACATTCGATTTTACCGCAGTATATTCGAGGGTTGCATCAACACGCCGTAGTGAATGAAATGAGAGGCTATGGTGGTCATATCAATCAGAAGATAAATGATAAGTGTTCTTAGTGTGTATCCATGGGTAGAAAGTTGATTACGGGTAACCACTGAAGTGAACGAAATCATATTCGATAGCGGTCCCATATATCAATAAAGAGATACTCCAATGTATATTGTAGCTGTGAGGCATAGGTACAAACCTGAGACACCCAATATCTTTAGAAGATTGACCTCTTCCTGGAATTCTCAATCCATCATCGACCTCCATGCATTTACAAAAATAAATAAATAATTACTTTGTACATGGGTGGTTCCAGGCAAGGTTTCCATTCGTTTTTTCCATCTATTTAAGAAAAGTAGAAATTGAGCAAAACAAAAATATAGATATACGAAACATTTCTGAACGAAGGGAAATGGAATCTTTGCCAAAACGAAACAATTCCTTATAATCATATTGTCATCGTTGTTTCAGTAAAGGGGATATGATATAAATAGACAAAAAGTAATTATTTATAAATCTAAAATGTGTATAAGAAAGTTGTGATATAAATATTTTCATTTCTTATACGAATGTCAGCCCTCAACTTCAGCAGTTCAAGCGATCCCCATCGGTGTTTCTCGACCCCTGCTTGACACCTGGACTCATACCGAACCTTTCGTTTGTTCCATCGACCTCCGTGGATCAATATCGACCCCAGGAAAGAATGAAGGTAACTCAAGTATGTATCCTTCCGTAGAAACTTAATTTGGAAGCCACTGAAATTAATGGAAATATAGTCTATGGCGATTGCGTCTATCAATGGAGGAGTGCTTCAATATACTCAGTACAGAATATCTTTCGCTAACAGTATCGGCGTCCACTGCAAGAGGTGGGGTAAAAGCTAATATTCCAGAAGGGAAAACGCATTTATTCCCCTGGGGTTGAAGGGCAAAAGGTTATATTCAGGATATATCTTAATGGCAACCCAGTTACACGTTAGTCATCCAGATTGCACTCTTGACAATTGACAGAGACGTGTGACCTGACCCCGTGTTGGCAGAATGGAGTGAGCACCAGTGAATACTTGAATAGTGCATTTTATGTGGGAATATTGAGTTGGGGTTGCATAAAACAATGGTACTGTGTCATTATCGTTCATTGTTCATAAGGTTTGCCAATTTCAAACCTCTACCTTATTGCTGCTCCATAAATTGAGGCACGGATTGGAACTGAATGAGCTGACCATTTCGATTCTTTCGAACAACTGTTTTTATGAGTGTTTAAATTGTCGTAATCAACACGCTAACAATCGACAAAAATAATTGCCGTAGACTCGATCAACAAGTACATGTTTAACAATAACCAGTTGGGTACGGTATGAGCTGTTCCCAAGTATTTCTCTATCAAGACTTCTGTTACAGGAAAGAAAAGTTCTCATCAACGCAAGGAAAAAAACGGGATGAAATCAAAATGGTCAATTTATTGTAATATTTCTAGATAAGAAAGACTTGATAATTATTCTTCCTTGTAATCAAATTCAATGGAAAAATTGTGTGTGTAGTATATATATGTATATATATATATATATATATATATATATATATATATATATATATATATATATATATATATATCGATATATGCGTGTGCGTGGGAGTGTGTTTGTGCAGAAGATTGGAGATATGTATATGTGTTTGCATATAACCATTTATGTGATTATGGGCGCTCATAACATATTGTTACATCATTTTGCGTCCTTGTACGTCTCAAGTTCTGCAATGTGCCTGTTCGAGTATATCTGTTGCTTGGGGCACCTCAATCACCGGTCACAAGGAAGGATTATTCACCAGAAAAAATCACCTGCATAAATATAAAAATACCTTTATCTATTAACATCAACTCAACAAAATTGAACAGTAATAAATAAACATGTCCGGTTAGTCAATCAATAGAAACCATCACTTCACCAACGCCTTTTGGCAACATGCCGCATTGGAAATGATAAATCTAAAATAGAATAAGAGGTAATCAATAAATTATTTATTTTTTCCGCCTTCTTTTGGATCCCTAAAAAGTTTAAATCCTAAAAACAAGCTGGCACAAATCAGAGATCAATTTTGCATGAATTTACATTGGGAATTGAAGTGTCATCAATAAAAACGTATTTTTTTGAAATTTTGAAAAAACAAAAAAAACTGTTTTATGACATGATAGAGATTATTTGCTGAAAGTTTCACCTTTCTAATTCCATTAAAGGTGCCAGTATGCGTGATACATACAGCCAGCTGGACCAACTTTGAAACTCAAGAAACTAACTTGGACATTTCTGGTTGACGGTCTCTAAAAAAGCCCAAAATAACTTGCACGAATGGCGTCTACCTTGCTCCATGTAACAAGCGACAAAAGTACCTCCGAACCGGCATCTGTGAATTTATTATTGTTCAAGACATGTAAACAACGTATTTATTTGAGACAAGTTGGCATCGAACATCTGTCAGCCTTTTTAGATAAGAACGCCTCTCATTAGCTAAACAAAAAGCAAAACATGGTTACCAACGTTCATGTTCATCAGCCTCACTCCCATACATTAAGCATGCGCAGTAGAACTGATAACATGGGCATCCACAGCCACTTCTCCCAGGCACCGGGGAAGGGTACAAAAAAGATATATTTCCAAGTGTTTGAAGAGCAAACGTTTGCCCCCTCATTCCCTGGGGGAGGACACCCAAAGCGAATAGCAATAATAATAATAATAATAATAATAATAATAATAATAATAATAATAATAATAAATCACAAGGCAACTGGTGCGAGATTGCTGATAATAATAATAATAATAATAATAATAATAATAATAATAATGATGATGATGATGATGATAATAATGATAATGATAATGATGATAATAATAATAATATTAATTTTTAATGAGTGAACCATGTTTCTTATTTTAGATAGATGTCTGCATGTACCTAAATTAACATACATAATGAGCCCCGCAATTTCTACAGTCCGATACGAAATACTCGTATGTCAGTATCGTTCCAGTGATTTTGCACTTAGTATATAACTATAGCAGTATACTATCTTAAATTTAACAAGGTCTGGGTATTCAAAGTTGGTGATTTTCGCAAAATGTCACCTCAAACTGGGGTAAATAATTTACCATAGATTCACTGGAAGTGTGGTATCAATGAGACGCTTATACAGTCCATAAATACAAAAGTATTTGAAACTGAAATCCAGTGGTAAGCACAGCTACCGGGAACACCAAATTGATAATCTGATCGAAAAAACTTAGCAGAAGGCAAGATGATCGCTAACAGCCAATTTTTGTTTGGTAAATTTAACTTCAGTTCGTTTTACTTCTCTGGAAACCATCAGAAAGGATTTCTAAAGAAGTATATTATGTCAACAGATGATGACTAAGGTGTGCATAAATAACTGAATTGATAAAAGAAATTTAAGAATAGTTTGCATTCAGTTTAGCTGAAGCTCTTTCTGAGCTACATTTAAATCTTAGCTCTTTAGGTCAGTTTTTACGGATATTATAGCAAAAAAACAGAACTGAAGCTTAATCTATGATGAAAATTAGCGGTTGGCGGTTATTCTTGCTTCCGCTAAACTTTTAGCGGTTTATCAACTTAGAGTTTTAGTTAGCTGTCCCGAAGGTCAAAGCCACAGCATAAAGATCAAAACGAAAAGAAATGCTATTACTAAAGTGTCAGACATATTTGTCGTACTGTCTGGCTGTTCTGTGAATGAAAAAAAAAATCTTTTACTTTAGTGTTTTAGGGAAACTGTATGTATTCGATGTTTATACGCTTTTTGTTTGCTTATTTGTTTTTCTAATTTTGGCCACCTTCATAAAATATGCTACTGTCCCCGCATTGGCTTAATCTGGCTTTTTCAAACATGCGTAGGAGAGCTAATAATAATAATGTTAATGATGATCCGTTCATTTTAATGACCAAACCATTCTCGATAAATATGTCTGCAAAACTAACTACGCTTGTCACGAATGAGTCAGTTTTTGATGAGCAGATGCCTGGTTTTGAATGAAGATAACAGCGTCTGATATTCACGGGTGAAGGGAGGATAAAGAGAATACAAAATGTCGAACAGGATTGGCAACAAGTCTGTTGCTAATGATGAAATGAAAAAAAAATCTCCCCAGCGTTGATTTTGCCACCGTATAAATGAAAATAATTAAATATTCGTCAAGGTAGTTAAGAGATTACTCCGGTCATTTCTCATTAAAATCTTTCGAGATACATGATAGATTAATATGAACAGAAATAGATATATATTGATAGAGAGTAAAAACTCATAGATACATTTCAAAGATTTTTTTCAACGTACAATACCGTCAAAATGATAGAACGATTTATTCAAGTGTAGTTCTTGTTGATAGAAATTGCCACATTATCTCAAAATTTATATGAATCGTACATCATGCTATATATTTCATGTACGAAAAAGCTTTCATTTAAATTGGTTATGAAAAAAATATGTATTCAAGAAAATCACTAAAAAATATGGTGGACAAAATAACAGGTATACAATATTATTTTCTTATGGTGGAGATAGCAAAATAAAAACGGAAATTATGAATACTTTGACTTAGAACAATTAATATGGAGTATAAGGGCCTCGGTTGACTTTATGTAGAGACTTTGTGTGGGCAATCACAGCATCCCAATGTTCTCTTCTTCGAAAGAACATTTCACTCTTTTAGCTGAGTGACAGAAGCCTTATCCTACAATGAAACGGCTGCCTACCTGATAGGAAGATTTTAGTAGATGAACGATGGCATATTGCTTAACTAAGACATATCTCCACCCAAAAACCTACGATATTTCCAGTAGCTGGAAAACGTTTGTTTTGACTCGGAATTCTTGCTGCAGTGCTGAATAGATCATTAATTGCACGTCTATTAATCACTCTGTCCTCTCTAAAGTTTGTCTTAGGCGGTTTACTAAATTCTTTCGGAAAGATAAAATGTCTCGTTTTATCATACAATAGACAACTCTCGAAATTACAATCTCAGGCTAACCCAGCTCTCTAAAAACTGCAGAAAGAGATATGCCATCAGTTGTAATCTTGATAATCTCTTGTCACTGTTGACGAAGCAGCAGTCATTTTGCAGTTTCCTGGCATGTCAGGCAACTGACGCAACATTAAGAGCACTGCTACTTATCGTTTAAAAGGTCTACATTGTTATATGCGCGTGAGAAATAACCACCTTGAAGAAAAACAATCTTTAGCACATGAAATATATACTAAGGGATACGATTTCCATGGATTTCAAAATTCTGAGACAATTACTATCAAGAACTACATCTAAATAACTCATTATCGTAGTTTCACCTATATTGTACTTATACATCTCTAAATCTGATAGAATTTAGACCAAAGAATCCTGATTTATGTACATATCTTTTTAATGTTCAATCTTGTTCCAATTGTAGAAACTGTCAACCAAAGCTGTCAAAATAAGTTTCTTCAGTTTAAAAGTTGATCTAGCTATTTTACTGGCAATGTGTATTTCATACGAATAGCATGCGGTCATAGAGTGCGGTCACTATACCCCCGTCGGTTAAATAAAGGGTTCGGTTCGTTACTTCCCCCACACCTACCAGATGATACCTGATAAAGGTAATAGAGTACAACAGCCGAAACGTTGTATGAAAAACAACCAAGATGAGGATCGTCCGAATAATAATAAAAATAAAAATGATACCTCATCTCAAAAATTCAGAGAAACATTAAAAGATTTATCTCTAATTATGTTTCATTTTTTTTACTTCTTAAAATTCCTTCCTAAATAGGTTTCTAGTCATTTTAAATGTGAGTTAATGTTCTGTTTGTTTTTTTATTATTGTTTTTTAATTCAGACTTTTTTAAATGTTCAAGAAAATGCGAGAAAAGCAACTCTTTCATCAAATATCTGTTTCCAGTTGTTTCCATTGATCACCCCAAACACAACATGCAGTTAAAAGTGATTAGTTGCAAGACAGTTTCTACTGATTGATTAACCAGACCTATTTTTCCATGTTCTATCGGCAAATCTATTGTCCAAATTTTGTGAATTTTGAAATCGTATAAGGAGGTTAGAATGAACTTTTTGAATTGCATCAGATACTTTTTACATAGGCAGGAACAACAATGGTCGGCTCATCATCAGTTCTAAGACACCGTTTCCGTCATTCCAACCAGCTGCCAACCAAGTGTTGAACCATTATCCAGTGTAGATAGATACTTCATCTTGTATCTATTAAATCTCCCACCAAAATTATCAATCAAATATAGATTATCTACAACGATGCTACTCGGAGTATCCTTTATATTTTGTCTATTGAAATTGGCTGATACACAATCTTTCAGGAATTCAAATTAACGCCACGTTGTTGAGGGCTGTACATTAATGTATTTGTATTTTCCTGTGCTCAGGACTCAACCTTTTAATGACACTCCATTGTAAATACGGCCTGAACGGCAAATGAATTATTGGTGACCTGCGTTAGAGTGAATGTCAAACAAGAGAGAAATAACATCAAAGTTAGATGAAAGCTTCTGGGTAATACTCAAGATTAGTTGAAGAGAGAATGTATTGATTTCTTACCCAAGCAACGACGACAAAAGCCTTACAATCGCTGAATTCAGGGTTGTATGTTTATCTCAGTAATACGTACGACCTGAATAAACCTTTACAGGATGAACCATAAAATCTTGCAAAGAAAATAACCATCAATCAAATTTGTATATTATAAAGCGCGAAACAAAGCTGTCAGTAAACATTTCTTCAATTTTTAAGTGATTCTGTCTAGCTGGCTGGCTGGCTATGTCTGTGTCACGTGTGCAGGCTCAACCAATGGCGTTAAAGGGTTTATTGATTCTAAGAATGTTTGTTTTGTTTTTTTAGAATTCCTCTCTGAATGGGTTCTCGAATACACAATATACATCACTGAGTTTTCACGCAGCAGCGTTCGTACTAGTTTTTTTGAAGCTCATATTTTTAGTGATCACTACTCAACATAAGGCGAGAGGAACAATCTGTGTACTGATCCCCCGTTTTTCCATTTTTTAATTCATCATCCCTAACACAGCACGCTGCCAACATACGTAGATCAAGAGAGGGTTTCTATTGTGTGACTAACCAGACCAATTGATCTAGGTTTATTTGGGTAAATAGCAGATATAGGCAACAAAGGGTTTTTTTTTTACTGTTTTGTGTTAGTATGTTCTAAGGATTGCTGGGAGAAAAAAATTCTTTTTTAACCTTCTTTCATTAATTCTGATTCCTGAATTCGGATAAAATCTCGTAATAGAATAAAAAATATATAATTTGACGCCTCATTTTTTTATCTCTTCTGCTATTTCTTATCAAATTTGTTTTTATGCGTACATTTTTTCAGCTTATAATGTAAAGTCTCTTTGCATATCCGTAATTGCTACATTAAAAACATATTAGCCTATCTATTAATAATACAGTTGAACCTCTTCAATCCGACATTCTGTGGTCTGGCAACTCGCATGGTTTGGCGTGTTTCGAATCTGCTGCCATTAGTTTATAAATTTGACACCAGGGCGGCTCTGTTAGCAGCGATACACTACCGAATTTTGTTTGCACAGCAGCCAAATGTTTTGGTGACACAGCCCTGCTGATTTTGTACTCAGCTGTATTTTAGCCCCTTTGGATATCATAGTAAGAATCGGGGGATGCTGAAAACGGTTAGTGCAAAAGAGCGTAAGAATGATACATTATATATGTTTGAAAAGGTGAAGGTACTAAAACAAGAACCATAAGTTCAACAGTGTGTCCACCATCTATAGTGATAGAAGCAGAAGGGGGATAATGACAAGAAAGAAGAGCAAGTATTTTTTCTTTGCTTCCGTCAATGCTTATACTTGTAAAATATTGCAATGTGTAGAAACATACCAGTGCTATTTTCAATAAAAAATCATGCATAGCTAATTTTGGGCGATGTTTTTCTTTCATCAATGCAGAAATTTTATCAAGACATCATTACCAGCTTTCAGAAACGTTGATCGGAAGATTTTTTTTTCAATGGCGTAAAAACTTTTATTGACGTCATACCATTCAATGTCATTACACCTTTTAACGACAGCACACTTCTACTTTCCTTTTCTGTTCTTGAAAGTAAAACAGGACTGACCAACCGACCGACAGGCAGGCATCTTGTAGAGATGTGTTGATCTATATCCAAAAATTAAATTAAGTTACTTCGGGAAAGAGTGCGTGTTAATACTATTTGGTCTGATATTATTATCATCATCCTTATCATCATCAGTCTTTTAACGTCCGTCATTGGACATAGACCTTCCCCAGAATTCACCACACTTCTCTATCATGGGCGCCACAGAGCCAATACTTTCTGAATTTATCTACCTCATCTCTCCATCTAATATTCTGCTGGCCTTGGTTGTGCACGTGATCCCGGGGAATCCATGTCGTGAGTCACGATGTCCATTGGTTGTCCGCCATTCGTGCAACATTGCCAGCCCACTGCAATTTGAGTTTTTAATGGATTCTATCATGTCCCTGACTTTTGTCTCTTCCTCGATGTACTGTGCTGTCTTGTGTTCTCTCCATGTGAGGCCCAGCATAATTCTTCCAGGTGCACGTTGCATGGTTCTCAATTTGTGGATCTATCTCTTGGTTGAGTTCCATGGTTCAGCTCCATATGTGACTATTGGGGGGATGCATTAGTTATACATCTTTCTTTTCAGGATTAATGGGATCTTCTTATTTTTTGAAGGTTGAACTTGCTCTGTCAAAAGCTTGCCATCCTAGTGTGATTCTTTGCTTGATTTCTTCTTCTTTTGGTGCATCATTCATTCATATTTCGAACAATTCTGCTCCAAATCTCACTTAATGTACTGTACTAACTTCAATCTTTTAATGAAAAGCAACCAATAGATATTGGAGAATCAAAAAATGTTCTCACAAGGTGATCGTGGTGGATCTTATGTTAATTTACATAAAGTTGCGCTTCTAACGCTGCCAAATTTAGCTTCATATGGTAAAGTTATTGGTAAGTTTGTATTGAACGGACTATCGCTGTTCTGCCATATGAGGTGAACTAATTTCTATGTGAGTGCTCAACGGTAAGGCATCAATGTTCCATGAGCCTTTTCCATCCTTGCATACACATACACCAACAAATTTTCCATGAAGATATATATATATATATATATATATATATATATGTCGTTTATTTCACTTGTCAAAATATTTTTTCGCTCTTTTACGTTGAAGAGTTCAGAGAAGAATAATCACTTGACCAGGCGGCTCTTGAAGCTTACTCACCATTGATTTGGGAACGCCTTTCGGGTCCTCGTTCCCGTCTATGAAGGAATCTATGGGGAATTTTTTTTTTAAAGTTCAGAAAAGGTAAGTGAAAAGAATGAAGATTAGATAAGGAATTAGGCAAGGTAAAAAAAAATAAACCGTGGTGTGAAAATGGTGAGAAAAAAAATGATAAATCGACAGTAAGAATTGTAAAAAAAATATTATCTTTTTACACCTCAAAAGTCGTTTTTTCACATCATCTCACTATTATTGATGAAATCTCTGCCTGTCAGTTTGCATCTAGATTCCATGACAGCAGACCATTGAACGAGGTTCATATTCCTCATATATATCATAAAGCCTGCCAGGCATTGCAGTGCCGAGTTTGGTGCAATTTGGACCGGTGCTTTCGTGAAATGCACTGCAATTACTTGACGTCTGGTCATTGTATGGATTTGATGTTCATCTCATCACAGAGATAACTCAACAATCGGCCATTGAACCAGGTTGATATTCGCCAGATATATTAGTTAGCTTACTTTGCAGTGCAGTGTAGAGTAATAACTTATTTTGATGAGCATTTCTTGAAAATTATAATGAAAACAAACAAAAAATTACAGAATATATATCTACATTTAGATATAACATATCTGAATTGGCAGCACTGGAGGCAAGTAATTGAAGTATTTAAAAGCCTTAGTTTCGAACAAACCCTGAAATTTAGACTTATTTCAAACTGCTGACAAGACTAACAAAGCATTCAGAACGATAACTACTACCGTATGAACTGTTCGTCGTTGGTTCTTAAAGTTCAAAATGGAAATATATATATATACCAATAATAAAGAATGAAGAGACAGACAAAGCTCTTCTTGATGATGACGATTAATCGATAGCAATTGCAAACGAAAGATTCAAGAACTTTCTGGAAATTTCAGGACTTCAACTGTGTCTAAACCATCCCCTGTGTTCGGTTAACCATTTGGGAAACTTGATCCAACGTGAACGTTATGAAATGCTCCGTATCAGTTTCGAACCCATCACATCCCAGCTGATTGTGTCTGAGCTAAGATATCTAAACTGAATGCCCTTCATTTTTGACGTTTTGACTACAAGAGTTGTATCTTTTTAGTTGTCTTCTCCTGTTTTGATAGACAATATAATGACATTGAAGGGACCCCTTTAGGGCGCAAGCATGGGTGAAGCATATCAGGATCCTGTGATACCCCGTTGATGGGATTCCTCTGTGGGCCATGTTTAGTAATCCACGTTTGACACATGCTTGGTCGTAGGAGCTGCCAGAAAGAAGTTTGCATCCAACCGCCTTAAGTTGATCTCTGCTCCCCGGCTAGGAATCGTTGGTCTTCTTCAAGAAGACTTTTGCCAATGTCACTGTGACGCATTGAGTTGGTGTTCCTATCCTTGTTAGAAATAGAGATTTGACTGCCAGAATTTCAAGACCTGTTAATGCAAATCAATATTCCAGCTTGTCAGAACTTGTAAAATATGCAATACCTACACAGTACAAACGTTTGGATGGAGTAACAAAAATATTTCATCTAAAATATAGGTCTAAATTTAGAAAGAAAATATCTAAATTGGCAATAGATTTAAATTTAGACCTGACACATCTGAATTGGCAACACTGAACGGAAGTAACTGAAATACTTAGAAGCCCTAGTTTCGTTCGACGGACAGACTTCTTTTCGGTACAAACGTTTTGGTGAAGCAAGTACTATTTTTGTTAGTTTTTACTGTTTATTTAATAGATTATTACATATGAAATGTCATTTTCTAAATAATAAGGCATCAGTACGAAGTGAACGTAAACAGCATCGACTGGAGTTTGATCTCGGCTCGCTGATTTCATCAAGGCCATTATTTTACGATCATGAAGACCTCCAGTCACATTTTCTCTATCCTTTTAATTAACCCGTAATGTTATTACTGTCGTTTTAGTATTACAAAGGTAATTACGACTTTAATGACAATAATATTTTTAATTAGCCAGGAATAATGACCATTATTAAAGCGTAATTAAAATAATCAATTTTATGATGAGTGGGTTCGTATTTTCCGAAGTAATTTTTGGCATTCTCGTTGGAAGAGCGAATAACTCTTTCCAATATCTTCCGTTTTGTTCACATTTCTCAGATGTCTTTTCTCTCACCAAAAAAAAAAAAAGATTACAACCACACCTACCATTATATACTATGATTACACATTTTTATAGGTATTGCCAAGAGGTCACAGCTGGAGACTGAGTGTCAGCATGTGTCCTCAAGTCTCCAGCCCTCTTCTCAACACTCTCAAAGTCCACAGAACAGCTATGGTTTACAGTTTCAGTAAAGTTGCCCGATGGTTATCGCTGAAGGCTGAGTGACAGTAAGTCTCCTCCTGTCTTCAGCCTTCCTTTCATCTCATTTCTCCCTCACCCATCACAGAATTACCCCCATGACCGTCCATACTCTAACTCCAAAAAGTATTGATAACTCTTCTCTGAAATTCTGTAGCGAGGTAGGCAATAGGATACTGGATAGCTGGTTACATTTTTGATCAGGTCCATGTCTATTCATCTCACTACATTGCAGTTATATGGCCAAGTCGCATAACATCGTCTAATTTCATGCCTGTCCACACGATATCTCCAAAGATTTACAATGGATTACTATGACATTTTGTGGAAGGCTTGACAATTAGATATGGAAGAACTTAATGCATTTTGGTGTGGATCCTTGAACAATTTCCTTCCCAACATCGAAGTTATATGTCAAGTCCACATGATATTGTCAATTCTCTCAAAGTTATCAATGAATTTATATCAGATTATTTGGAAGGGTGAAAAATAGGCTGCAGAAGAACTGATTAAATCTCGGAGAGGATCCATGCACAATGAAATCCTTCATATCGTAATTATATATCAAAACCCTATGATATTGCTGAAATTTCATGTTTGTCCACACCGTATCACCGGAAGAAATTAATGGATTTCATTGATTTTTTTTTTTTTTTTTTGGAAAGGCGGTCAGTTAGGTTAGAAGGTGATGGTGACCTTTTGTGCAGGATCCAGATATCTTTTTCTGATTCAGATATATATATATCTTTGGGTTTTTATTTCAATTACATTTGTGTATACGTTCATAAATTTCTACACAATGACTCTACAGGTTCTCAAAGGATTTCAATAATATCCTGTTGAAGGGTTCACTGAAGGCTCCAGCAACACTGGTTCTCGGATCTATATACAAGTGCACCCCCATTAACTAAGGTAAGCGCCCATTGGGTGCCTTCTAGTGCCTTCTTCTCGTTACTTTTTTACAAATTCAGCATTTTTATTACATCACCTGAATATAAAATTATACTCAACTTTTACATAGTTGATTTGCATCACTTAACATAACTGAGTATACGTTGACAATCATAATATGAGTGGACCATCATCATCATTAAGGCAAATAGATATCATCTACCCCAATCATCGATGACTGAGCCGTTCAGGTGGAATATCAGAATTGTAATCGTTTCTATTCCTCGATAGAGGTGGGTGGGAATCATATATCATTAATAAATCTAAGTGCTATGTTTGTGATTGTCTCTACACCCCTTAAATCAACAATGGAATGAGTCATCATCATGGTGAAAAGAGAAAAAGAAGAGAGAGCAGAACAAAAAAAGAAATGGTGAAAATAATAAGAGATTCCATTGTCATTGAAATTTAAGAACTCACACGTGATACTAAGAAAGACGGGGTGAATAGGAGAAAGAAAGAAAGAAAGAAAGGAAGGAAGAAACAAACAAACAAACAAAGGAAGGAAGAAAGGAAGGAAGAAATGAAGGAAGGGAGGAAGGGAAGAAAGATTGGAAAATCAGCGAAAGGAGAACGCAAAATAGAAGAGAGAGAAAATAAATGCGGTGAGAGGAAGTAAGAGAGTGGAGAGAAAGACAAATAAAAAAGTTCATTCCATTTTTATTCTAAAAATTCTTTTGGTTAGTTTGGCTTTTAAGATAACGTCATAAATTTGCTAAAAATAAACTTAATCCTTTTTCGAACGATGTTTTAAAGTTAAGCATATTACACTTTGACAAAGAAAAAATGGACGACGAACGTAATTTAAAATAGGGTAAAAAAGATTGAGAGAAACACAGGGTTTGATAGAAAAAGACAGAGAGCTATGTGAATCGTTCTTATGGTGACAATATCAGGCCTTGATAATCTTGAAGCTGAGACAGACAGACAGACAGAGACAAAGACAGACAGAGAGACAGGAGTGTCTGGCTGAAAAAATAGAGGAAGAAAAAAAAATAGCAGTTTAATAAGTCAGCCGGCTGCTTGTGTGAAACGAAATGATTTACTAATTGAAAGTCATCGTAGTTTAACAAGGGTGTCGGAAGATAGACAAGGACAGAGACACAGAGAGAGAGGGGGATCTTTTAATAAACGTACGTGGATAGAAGAGGGTTTGTTTTTTTTCAGACGATTGTCTTCCGAATACAGGCATCATTTTATATGTGTTACTGGCTGAGAACCGACCAACAGGGCGAAATACAGCTAGTCCAGAATAGACCAAAAAAGAGAGTGAAAACCTTTGTTGGTGTTTGCTTATGAATTAGTGCAGAATTGTCATTTCCCAACTTGAAATCAATGATCAAGCAGTCTGAGTATCATTGCTTATTTTAATAAAACATTGGTTTATTACCTTGGTCTAATAAAGTATTGAAAAGTGCCTATGCCTTATTCATGTGTCGCAATAACATATGGAACGATCAATATTCGATACAGCATCCAAATTAAATATGAATTTTTATCAGAAACTGCCAGGTGTGGTTAGTCACTCAATAAAAACCGTCTCGTCTTTCGGTTGCAGTAATCGCTGGGAGTGATCAACTAAAAAATTGGAAAAAAGGCTGATCAATGAATGAAAAAGTTATTTTTCTTGCTTTTCATGGGATTGTGATCATTCAAAAAGTCCGAATTTTCAGAAAAGCAAGCATTGAAACGACCGGACACGCACTTTAAATTGAACTACCACTGAAAAAAACCCAGACATAATAGAAAGTAAATGTTTACTTTTTCAGACGTTCGTGTGGTCTGTATAAGTGATACACGAATAGCCAGCCAGCCAAACAAGCTTGAAAACTGAAGAAACCGATACAAATGGTGAATATGTTGATAATATCACTTCAAGCCACCACTGCCTAACAGATATGTTGGTTATCTCCACTTTTAGCAATGATTACTGACATTAATGATAAAACATTTTCTCCATTATCATTGTTATTTGTATTCATTGAGTTTTTCATGCAAGAAGTTACTGGTAGCTCTCACTGGGGGTTAAGTGACAGCAAGTATCTTCTACATTCGAGGATCCTCCTCCCTATTCTGGCCAACTTTAGTAGTGCTGTCGTCCGAAGGTTCTCAGTTTTTCGAACGAATCCTTAACTCCACCATTTGATAGGGAATCGATCCTAGGGCTCCAACCACAATTGCTACAACAATCACCGTCATAGTGGATAACTTCTCCAGCTCCCCTGGGAAGGGCAACATACTTATCCAAGTCTTCATTCTTTTGAATTCCTCCAGTGGTTTCCCAGAACAGTGGATTCAGCTATTCGGCACATTTTTATCTCCTAGTTCATAACCGCAAGATCGAGTTTCCTTGCCGTTCGAATATCGAAGTCCCACCCAATGATTGCTACTAGTACTACTACGACGACAACGACAACTACTACTACTACTACTACTACTGAAAATAATAATAATAATAATGATTATAATAATAATAATAATAATAGTAATAATAATAATGATAATAGTTAATGCATTTGAACATTCGTACTAGATGTCTAGTGGTTACTACTGGAGACAGCAAGACCTCTTAAATCCCAGCACTTTCCTCAGTACTCTTGCAGATAAAAAAATACCAGTAAAAAATTGATGATAACCAACGATACTTCATCTAAAAGATTCCTATATTATTACATCATTTTTTTTCTGGGGTGTTTACAAACTTTTGACAAAGAAATAATATATTTTCGAAATCAACTTTTTTTCAGACTTTCTCCCAGTAGGGTTGATGTGTTGTTGCTGTTGTTCATGACCGGTACAGACATATCTCTGCAGGATATTTGCTCTGGGGGGAAAGGAATCTATCAATAGATCCGTATTGAACCGTAGGTTACTTGGCAGATGGAAAAATCGTTGCAAAAGGATATAATCTAATTCCGATCAAACATACATAGAAATAAAAACGAGTAAGTGTATATATAGTGTATATCAGAAGTAACGCCCAATTTGTTCCCAACTAATTTTAAATAAACCCATTGATGCAATAAACAAACTATAGATCGAACAAACCTAGACATATGCAGTGTATATAATGTAACGTTTAATGCCATTGACGTCAATTCTGATGAATTTATTCAGCCAGCAAGCAACTGATCTGCGTACCATCTGACAATGTTCCACGTCAAATAGGGCGTTTTTATCAACGAATTGGGCGTTACTTTTTGGACATCTTGTTTAGATGTATAGACATCAAATCGATGTAATATAATTACATAAATGAAAAAAAAGAGCTGTGCCACAAAAAAAGCCAGTGCTATATCATGACACTGGAGTCAGTCATGGTTTCGGGACCAATGCATCATTACCATTAAGTTCAGAGTACCTCAAAGTAGCTTGTGATTTCCTCAGATTTTGATGAGTTTACATCTCAATATAGGAATGCAAATTAGATTAATGAAGATCAATCATAATTTGCGTGTCTCATCTGTGGAATTGGAAAACCAATCCAGGTTGGGTATCCCTTATCCAAAAGTCAAAAATCTAAAATACCCAAAAATCCGAAAGTCTGAAATCCGAAATGCTTGAAAGTCCAAAACTCTTTACAAGCCAGTATGACTTGACGAGTGGAAAATGCCACGCCTGACTTCAGTATACAATGATTCAAAGACAAGAGACGAGGCCGATTTCCATGGAATTATTAGATTCATTCTGCTTAAGTGAATATTTGGTCATCTTTGTGTAACTCTTTAGAAACGTAAGACTATATTCACATCACAAACGTTGAAAGACTAAGCAAATCTTAATTAATGAAAATCCAAAACGACATTGGTGCCAATTTGTCATCAACTTTAGTAACCGTAAAAATAATTTGTAACATTGTATGAATAACCGCTTTAATCCTCAAAAGAGGGTTGTATAACCAATGCATCCTCCCAATAATCACTTATAGAGCTGGAACATGGAACCTAACCAAGAGAGAGATCTGCAAATTGAGAACTATGCAACTGGGCTTCACATTGAGAGATCACAAGACAGCACAGTATATCTGGGAGAAGACAGGAGTCAAGGACATCATAGGACCTATTAAAAATCTTGAATGGTAGTGGGCTGGTCATGTTGCACGAATGGCGGACAACCAATGGACATCGTGACTCACGACATGGATCCCCCGAGATCACATGCGCAACTGAGGCCGACAGAATATTAGATGGAGAGATGAGCTAGACAAATTCAGAAAGTACTGGTTCTGCGACGCCCAAGATAAATAAAAGTATGGCGAATTCTGGGGAAGGTCTATGTCCAACAACAGACGCTGAAAGACTGATGATGATGATGATGATGATGATGATGATGATGATGATGATGATGATGATGATGAAGAAGTGCTGGGCTATGTGTGATGATTATATAAGAAACATAAATCATTTTTGTGCCCAATCTGTAAAATATGTCATTATGCAAATATTCCTAAATATGAAACATTTCTAGTTTCAGGCTTTTAAGATAAGCGATACTGAACCTGTACATCATTTTATCTCTGACGATTAAATTATTTTTTTTATTTTTTTTTCCTACAGTTGAATCGTTGTTGCCGTGTGCGACTGGCACAGACAGATCTCAGCAGGTTATCTCTTCTGGTAGGCGGCGAATCAATCGGTAACTGTGTATCGAACTGCAGATTGGTTGACAAATGACAAATAGTTCCAAAAGGAATATGATTGATTTTTGATCATTTTCATCCACGTATATACAACGCAATGTATAGCTGAATATTCATATACTGGCATAGTACCCATCAAATTTGATGGGGTTATATACGTATGGATCGATGGGTCTAATCAGGATTCATTTGTGCGCTTAGCAGATGATAGAAAAGTCACTCCCTGTCCCCTGCTAAGGATTAAAGTGCAGTATCTGTACATTCACCAAAAAGTGTTATGTGCATACAATATATATATATATATATATATATATATATATATATATATATATATATTTATATATATTCCTAACGCGACTCAGCTCTACCAACTGCGCTAAGAATACTCTTTGTAACAGGAGTTCAAAATAGCGCACATGAACTCCTGTCTCTTCACTCTGCTGTCGTAGGCATATATATATATATATATATATATATATATATATATATATATATATATATATATATATATGCCTACATATATATATATGCCTACATATATATATATATATATATATATATATATATATATATATATATATATATATATATATATATATATATATATCAATGTGTGTGGCTGTGTATGTTTTCATTTTGGATATAATTAGATTGAACTTTCATGTCCGACGGAAAGTGATAATGGTAGTTGATTTGGAAACAGATTTCGTCCGACAGCGGAATTTATCGAGTAACATATCGAACAGCTGACCACGTAAATGAATAAAGGAAATGAACGCTGTGCGAGCAGTTCGATTTTCGACTGATGTCAATTAATGCTCGTTAATTCTGGTGCCGGGCGGAATGTTTCCAAATAAATTGTCTACAATTATCACATTCTGTTGGACATAAACTGACCAATCTAATGATATACATACTATCGGCAAAATGGGAACATACATATATATGTAAATAGTTATGCCTACTACCGAAGAGTTAGGAAATGGGTGGTTTATATGCGGCATATATATATATATATATATATATATATATATATATATATATATATATATATATATATATATATATATATATATATATATATGTATGTATAAGGATACTTATTGAGTTTTATAATTGTTGATTCTTTCTGTGTGTAATGCTTTTCAACGGACAAGGGAACATCACACTCGGGTCCTGGGCAGAGGTCTGAAAGGTACACTTTTATCCAAAGCAGAGCGCACAGATACGCTGATGCAAGTAAATAATCAAAAACTATCAAGACTTCGTAAAAAAGGAAAATTAAATCCAACGAATCACAGTATTCAAACAACTCAGATAAGTTCAAGAATTAACTCATTACTTGTGAAATTTATTTAGCCGAAAGTCGTACGTCTTGTTATTTGGTGCCCCGAAGATTTTATGCTCGTTCACATAAGAACTTTCTGAGAGTTTAATGGCTCCAGGCCAAATTTGCTGAACGAGTATAAAACTGATCGCACCAACCAATTTAAGGTTGGTAAGCAGGTGTGTATGGTAGGGGAGGACTGCCTCTGATTGCTTGGAAAGCCATATTGAATTTATTGTTGCTTTTATACGGTGTGGAAAATGTAATAACATTTCTGTCCGAAGTCCGGTAATATTAGAAGTCATAAAACTCTCCAACTGACTTTTCACTGTGGCCATCATTTAAATAATTCATGTATCACGAGTTAGAAGGGTCCAGTTGATTTTCTCTAACAATTTGACTCTTAACTAACTGATATTCCCAGTAGGACATAAATACAATATTCGGGTGTACCGATGCACCCACACATACATGCACACAAACAAACATACGAACAAACCAACAAAAATTCAACTATGTAAAATAAAAGTTTCATTTTATTGTGAGGAAATTAAATAATGTGCTATTGCTCTGTCTATCATTCATTTATAATAAAAACTACATCAATATTTGATTGCAAAAGTACGTGCGTATTATAACCCAACTTGTGTATAACTTTCTTTTATATACCAACGTAATTTAGATATAACATAAATACAAATCTATCAGGAACTTCCATATATATATACAAATTCGAATGGAAGTTGTACGTATAACTTTCCCTTAAATACAGATTTGATCTAAAGTTATATACAACTTACCTTTACGTACATTTTTCAGGTTGTTATGGATAACTTACACGTATATAAATTCTATATTGTTATATACAATTCACACATGTATCCACATTTATCAGGAAGTTATATATCATTCAATCCTATTCAAAAATTTATCTGGAAGCTATGTAAATAATTTGCCCTCATATACAAATTTAATCTGAAGTTATATAATACATATATATATATACAAATTTCATTCAATGTAATATATAACTTACTCCCATGCAGGGGAGATCGGAGCACGACGAGACAATAAAATGTATAAATCTCCTGAAACAGTAGAGGATGTTATATCCCATCTTCTATTGGCAACTTAGAATATGATGTTTCATTCGTCAAATATCAATCTATGAATGAATATGGAACACGCCACCCTGTAGAGCAAGGGGCACTTTTTAAAGTTATGTTGATGTCTCATTGTGGCTTTTGTATTGCAGTACCTTGAGACAACAGATAGAGTTCGTCGAGAGAGTGCACATGCCACATTGGATGACCATAATAGACCACAGTTTGTATTTCCGAGAGAGAATCGCAACCCCCCATTGTTTGGCAAGGCTGAAAAAAGATGATTTCATAATCCCCTTGGGCATATTTGCTGCTCAACATCTTTCGGGGAAATTTTCTTGTTTTTATTCTCAGTCTTAAACATAGGTAAGGACCTAATTACCCTCAGAGGCACCCTCAACAAATTGATTGTGTTAGGAATGTAGACCTCTCCAGGCTCATCGTCACTCTCATCAGGGACAAGCTCCTCACTGCTAGGGTCAGTCTTCCTTGACCACAGTGCTTCTCTTGCAAGGGTGTAACTGACGATGACGTATTCCCCTTCTCACGACACTATTTCCCTCTCCTTTCTTATTGGGGATTTAAGAAATCCCTTGAAGTCTTGTGGAGACCAAAATATAACTGATGTACATCTTAAAATTGGTTAGAACATCTAGCAGTTACATACTATGTTTGTAGCGGTCTCCTCCTTGGTTGATAGGCTGGTCGATCTGTAAAGGCATCGTTAAAGAAAACTGCCACAGAAAACATTAAGTACCGGGGTTTTCTGAACGCAGAAAGGTTATTGAAAGGTGTCATTGCCTTTTCATGGCTATACCGACACAGGATTTTGGCCAGGTTGCAATATCAATCAAAAGGTTTAAAACTGACATATCAAGAAGTTACTGCTGTGAGTTGGCAGGGTCAAAACTGTCATGCAGGCAGTGTTAATAAAATGAATTGAAATGTGGCTTTTATGATTGTCAACAATGAACAAAGAAAACTTCTAGTTAGTGATGTAGGAGTTAATCAATGAAATGATTCATGACTTCTATAAATAAATATGAATTCATTGGACGTCTCATTGTGCCCTAACAACTTTTTACAACCATCATTATTGTACATGCCAACAAGAGTGATATCTTACAATCCCTTGGAACAGTAGCATATCGCTCTAAATTGCAGAACAAGGGTTGCTACTCAGGTCTGGTGAGTAGCTGTACATGGGGTTGAATACTTTAGAGGAAAATATCACTTTGGAGTGAAATAAATGTTCAAACTATGGCAAACTTATAACTTATCATATCAGGTTTTCAGTCACAATTTGAGATAGAGACGTTTTGTAACGGTTCAGTTCCACACAAGATGGCAATACTTTCAGCCAATAGTTTTTGCGGAAAAATGAAGTTATATTACGGAGCCCCATGTCTCATATTTCCCCAGTCTCCTATATGATTAGTATGGAAGTTATACAAAATTTACCCTTGTATACAAATATATCTGGAAGTTATGTATCACTTATATATACAAATTTAATTCGGAGTTCCTTCCCAAGTATCTATATTGCATGTGGATCGTGTAATTTTCAGAAACCAGAAATGATTGGTCAGGACATGGATGGATGAATAGATATGAAAAAAGGCTTGAATAGAGATTTAACCAGCGTTACTTCTCATTGGTGATCCATTTGTTTATAGTTATCTGGATCTGAAGTGATCCTGGAGTGAAACCAATGAAGTAAACTCTTAAATATTCCTACAAACTATATTCATTTGCCATCAATCACAATCTGAAAGACGCATTCTGATCCTTGCTTTACTGACGCTTACATCTATAATTCCCTTTAAGCTTTTACCTAAAGAATGTATCGATTGATAATTTTACCTACATTTATCAAGTAAAGATCCAAACATATAATGATTATTGATTGTGCAAATATCACACTGAGAGATGCAACTGATGTAGTAAATTGGAATTTCTTTTATACGATATATGTCATAAAATAGTATTCCATCAATGATCTGAAGACGTAATAAAATGACTGAATTATACAGTTTAAAAAATCAAAATCAAAAGACATCGGCAGCAACAGTCTTTCAGTGTCCGTTGTTGGATATACATCAAAGATACACCTCTCTATCATGGGCGTTGTGGAGCAAGCAATTTCTGAATTAGAGTAGCTCGTCATGCATACTTACTTTATTGATATTTGTTGAATCAAACTGAAGGAAAATGTGATATTCAACCAAAAAGTCTAGTAGTACCGCCACCCTTCTACCAAAATGGACAAGTCCAATGTAAGGGTGAGACAATACACGCATATATACGACCTCTCATAAAACGAGGGATACTTAAATTCCAGTCGGAATTGACCAGCCTGAAAAAAAAACATTTTTTTTTACGCAAACCATTGATTGTTAGAATGTTGATTCCTACAACCATCCGATCCAGGCAATATTTATTTCAGATTAATGCCCAAGTTAAGAAACAAGTCTTCATTCATAAACATATATGCTTTTCTTTCTTTACAAAACTTTGGAGGGACATCTCGTAGTATTATGTTTTGAAATACGAGTATCGATCATTTTGTGGCTGACAAAGTCCATGCCCACCGATGTTTTTTGGAATAAACTTTAAAGAAATGTTTGTTTGTTGTTTTTTTTTTTACCGAGAATGCTGCCAGTAGCGCCCCAAGTGTTAAAACAATAAAAAAAAAACAATAAAATCTGTTCGTGGTGAACAAGTCCATATTCTTCCAGCTCACAGCTAAATGATGATGACAAATCTCTATCATACACGTATATATAAGATGTGTATAAAAAAAATTTTCTCTAACCAAACTACAATCTAAATATCTGTTATTCTCATATATGAAATGCAATGTGTATAAATGGCTATTCTTCAAGCTCACTGCGATGTAGATCTCTATTGTCCACGTCTATTATATGCAGTGTGTATAGAATGCTAGTCTCTAAGATTACTGCAACAAAAATCTCTATCAAACACGAATATAAAATGCAAAGTGTATAAACAGCTATTCTCCAAACTCACTGCAAAGCAAATCTCTATCATCCACATATATAAAATGCAAGGTATATAAAAAGCTATGCCCAAAGATCACTCTATTATACACGTATATAAAATGCAATGTGTATCGAAGGTTACTCAGTAAACTCATTGTCATTCAAGCATCTATTATCTACGTACATAACATGCAATTTATATTGGAGGCTTTTTCTCATGCTCACTGCAATTCAAGTCTCTATTATCCACCACAAAAATGCAATATGTATCCATATATTTCATATTTGCCGTCATTTTTTACGCTACGTGTAAACTAATATAACACAGGTATAATAATCAAAATAACAATAATAATATAAATGATAATGATAATAATAATAATTTTCTAAGAATCGATTGGTAGCCTTCCTATCAATTCATTTCGATGTTGCATCACATAGAAATAAGAAATACTTGTCTTTTTAATGGAACAACAAACTGGACACGGTAGTTCCAAGTGCAGAATAGATTCTTAATTAAATACGTTAGATTCATAGTTTTATTAGCCACGAGAGAGAGACTGTGCCAGAATTATCTTGGAACAATATCAAGTATACATTTGCGCAAACATTTAAGATTAACAAAGCTTTGCCAGGAGAAAATAAAAAAGATTTTTGAGTCCTCTGACTCCTAAAAATTAGACAAAACATTGCTTACGTTTGCAATTTTCTTACAATTCCGATGTGTTTTAAATGAAAGTCCAGCTAATAAAAGCGCTCTATCCTCGGTCAGATACATGAAGTGTAAAGGATATTAGTACTGACCAATAGACAGAGATATTGTCGATGCATATAATCGATGCTGAGTGCATACAAAATCCATGAATACTCGGCAACTCAGGCATTTGGACGTCGGACTGGTTGGTCTATTTTCGCTGTCAATAAGTGAAAATGGAAAGATCCGAAAACGATTACACAGCTGCTGGCCAACGCTGAATAACAATTATATAGTCATAGTAGACACCTGTTATTACGGCACCCACGGACAGAGTACCGTTATAGCGGATGGATTGCATTTGAAGTCTTGTGATTAATGAGAAATCAAAAAGTCAAGACAAAAATCATTTTTTATTACCCTTTCACAGTCTGATAACCCATGTTGCTCCAGGTTGCATAATCGTTAGGGTTTACTGTATTTTGATTTTTAAAAATTCTGCACTAGTGCTATCTGTTTAATTTTCCATTTGATCAAGTGATAGCAAGTCTCCTCTAAACATCAGCACTCTTCATCATTAACATTATCATCAATCTTTCATTGTCCGTCGTTAGACATAGAATCTACCCAGGATTAGCCACACGTCTCCATCAAGGGCGTTACGGGGCCAATATTTTCTGGACCTGTCCTATCTATCTGGCTATTTCATACTTTGCCGGCCTCGGTTTTGCTTGTGATCTCTGTGGATCCATATTATTAGTCGTTATCTCCATCGGTTGTCTGCCATTCTTGCAACATGACTAGCCCATTGCCATTTGAGCTCCTTAATTGATTTTCTTCAAATTATCCTTAATACCTGATCGTTACAAGTTCTCCCCCTAACTTTCCAGTCATCTGTACATACGACTGAAAAGTTGATATAAAGGTATTCGTGTAAATATAAAGTTATACTCCAAAATTTGAAAAAATAAGGAAATGTAAAACTATGCTTGGTAATACGTGTGCGTTTGAGCAGATGAAATACGAAAGAGTCTATAGATCATACTTGTCCATCACAAGAACATGCAGACTATGTAAATACCATGAATTCCTATAAATGTAGGTCGAACCTGTGTTGTATATCTGAAAAAAATATTCTATAAAACAATATTTTGATTATGAAACATGTAATGATAGAGTGGAATGAGCTAGATGTTTAAAACGGGAACGCTATATCGCTTGAAGGCCACCAATGGATAAAAAATCACAAAAACTTTTGATTGCATTTTTTTAACGATACGGGGATGAAAGTAATGTTACGAATCGAGATTTTTTTTTCCATTTCTGAGTCCGGTGTTGACGATATTTAGATTTTTTTCCAAATTTCTAAGATTCAAGCTTCAGTGTTGCCAACTCAGATCTTTTTAATTTTTCGAATTTGAAAGTCACTCCCAGAATCGAAAAATTGAAAAAACAAATCTAAATTGGCAAAACTGAATAAAGAGTGAGGTGACATATATATATATATATATATATATATATATATATATATATATATATATGTGTGTGTGTGTGTGTGTGTGTGTGTGTTTGTGTTTGTATGTATATGTATATTGATTTTAAATTTGAGTATATAAACACATCTGGAAAAGAATGGCCAACTTTACGACCATTTGCGATACGACCAGTCAGCCAGAATGTAATCCGATTATAAATCGGGAATACTTGCATTGATACGAGTTTCCAAATCAACTTTTTCTTGAATTTACAATTATTCTTTTTTTTTTCAATCTCTTTTCATCGTGCATATTTCTTTCTAAGTCTTTACATGTTAGTATTGATTGAGTGTCAGTCAGTCTACTCCAGCACCTTCCTCGTTATTTGTGCTCTAATATACCTACGCTCTCAAAAAATGTTGCTTGTAGTTAAATTACCTAACAATTGCTTAGTACTTTGAAAATATCAAAAACAATAAGTTGCACTTTTTTCCGTGTTTATTTTCAACCACACTTAACCCAGATTTTTTTATGCATTTACTCAAAGTAAAGAAGTTTACTCTACAATCAGTATTTATCAGTTATCATCTTTGACAAACGTAACTGACAAAAATATAGAAAATCTTGTAGTGTACTGTAAAAGTACATACCACAGTAAAACAGTAGTCTTGACTATCTCAGCTCTCTAGGCCATCTATCTTTGCTTGCATTATTTCCATATACAGCAGTTGTTATAGCCCCAACTGTATATTTTGCAGGATTTCCAGCTCCTGGGCGACGTCTACAGCATTTTGAGACCATTCTCATGTCATCAGCAGCAGCAGCAGCCTTTTAACATCTGTCGTTAGACATAGACCTTTCTCAAGATTCGCCACACTTCTTTATCGTGGATGTTGCGGAGCCAGTGCTTTCTGAATTTGTTTAGCTTGTCTCTCCATCAAGTACTTTGTAGGCCTTGGTTGTACATGTGATCTTTGGGAATCCACGTCATGAGTTGTGATGTCCTTTGATTGAAAGCTATTCTTGCAACATGGTCAGCCCATTGCTATGTAAGTTTTTTTTAATGGATTCTCTGATGTATTGGATTCCTTTCTTTTCCTGGATGTAGTGTGCCTTCCTGTGGTCTCCCCATGTAAGGTTAAGCATAATTCTATCATGTGCACGTTGCATGCTTTTCAATTTGTGGGTCTGTCTCTTAGTTAGGTTCCATCTTTCAGCTCCATAACTAACTATCGGGAGGATGCATTGGTTGTAAACCTTTCTTCTCAGGATTAATGAAATCTTCCGGTTTTTGAAGGTTGGGCTTGCTCTGCCGAAGGCTTGCCATCCTAGGATGATCTTTCGCTTGAATTCTTTTACTTTTGAGGGCCTCGTGGAAATTTGTTATCCTAGGTAGATGTAGTGATCTATTCTCTCCTGTTCTATGTCCTAGATTCCGATCTTAGTGTTTTTATTTCCGACGTGATTACTGCACGGCAATACAGTCCCAGCAAAATAACGACAAAGTTGATTCCAATATGGGAATTCATTGAATAATAACAACAACCCAACTCAAAAACTCATATGAAATCAACAAAGATGGTGATAGTCTATAAAAGTCATTAAACATTAAAAGCAATTCATCTCAAAGTCTCGGACAAAAACAACGAAAATGGTAATAGCTCCAAAAAAGCTTCATTAAATATTAAAACAATTATTCCCAGTTTCAAACCAAACAAACAATGAAGATACAAAAAATCGTGATATTTCATTGATTATCCAGAAACTTTCATCTCAAATCTCAAATGAATGCAACAAAGAAAGAAAATTATGAATTTTAAGAACTAGCATAAAATTTTCAAACACAAAGAATGGGTTAATAAAACAGGAAATGATCGAAATGACGGTTACAGAAAATTCCCTTCATTTCCTGTTTAATCTTGTCTAAATAAATCGAAATCATGGACCAGAATCTACGATGCGTAAATTTCATTTGCAAAAAGGCTCATACTCACAGAAAGAACTTTCTATTGAGGAAAAAGTCCGTTTCCTAACTAATCCAGCGAACACTTTTCAATTAATTCTGAGATATTTTTCATTTAGATTTCCTGCATACCCTAGCCAGATAATTACCTTAGGAAATATGCGAAAAGCTGAAAGCTCGTTGTCTTTGCATAAATCACTCAAATTAACGTCTTGAGGCTGACAATTGATAGAATGGATGGAAAATTGGAAACTCAAATTGTTGCAAAATTGAAACAGTCGATTTTAAAGATTGATAGGTATACTGTTAAAAGCGAGACTACTGTGAAGTTCATTCCTAACCGCCAGCAGTTATACAACAGGTCTTGAAAATATCAATATATCCAAGTCAATATCTATCTGTCTCTCTGAAATCATAGACAATATTGTGCATCTTCTTTTGCTAGACCAAAACATGTCCATTGCTGATAGCTTAAAAAACATAATTGACGGACTTCCAGTCATTGTTGTCCATGATTTAACTGCAAATGACGAAAATCTCCGTCATATTATCGACAGCTTGCCAAAAATAATGCATTGTGTACATCATGTTGGTTTTAAGTTCTACAGATAGGGAAGACGAGGAAGAAAAGGTAAAAGAGCCGACACTTCACTGGATTGAGTTAATGATTCAGTGAAAGAAACATAATGGACAATATCTGATTCTTTCTCTTTGGGAACACAAGAAAGATATTTGTACAATGTATAGTTCTCGGGAAATATGTCATGGAATCGTACGTTATGTAGTGCGTATATTTTTCTTCACCTTATAATGGTCGACTTATATTCAAGTTAGTTGGAGTGCATACTACCAGAACGTGAGTCTGATGCAAGCCTACGCAATGCTATATATAAATGTCTGGTACTTAGTAACACTGAGTCGACTACCGCCGGTCCATTCATATTTATCTATCTTTGCCAACATATATTTAAATGTCCATTTGGTCTTATCTATCAATTTATCGATGTATCAACTTCATTCAGCTCAATTATATCCATGTTTGTATATATATATATATATATATATATATATATATATATATATATATATATATATATGTGTGTGTGTGTGTGTGTGTGTGTGTCACTATATATATATATATATATATATATATATCACTTTTATTGTGTACATCCGTCTGCCTTTCTGTCTATTTCAATGTATTCCTATCTTTCTGTATCTCTGTCTACCTGTCTATACTCATAATTGTCAATTCGTCTGTTCATATCTATGTTATCGATATATTCATAGAACTATTTATATCTATTTATCTCATTCTATTTTTATTTATCTTCATACCAATCTTTCTCAGTCCGTTCATATTTGTCAGGCACTCAGAGATGACGTATGTCATAGTAAACACGCATAAACACACAATCTATTACAAACAGGCGCAAACAGAGAAAGAGGGGAAGAATACAATGTTTCCATCGAATAGTACTGATCAAGTCAATCTCAAAGACCATTAGTGTTAGAATGAGTTCAATCCTTATCAGACGCCCAACACTTGCGTACCCAAGCTGTACTAAACCAGGCTTCATATATATATATATATATATATATATATATATATATATATATATATATATATATATATATATATATTTTTATATATATATATATATATATATATATATATATATGTATATATATGTGTGTGTGTGTGTGTGTGTGTGTGTGTCTATGTGTTTGTGTAGCAATGTTGGAAGTTTCTGTTTGTGCATTCTTGTGTGTCAATGTAACTTCAAACTATGGGAGTCATTGACTGAATTTGGGGCAGAGATTTACAATAGGTCGTGATTTGATAGTCAATTTTCTATTGTCGATTCCAAAGGTAGTTCGAGGTCGCCATTGCTGATCAAATAGCATAAGATCCCATTTGTACTTAACTAGGGATATTCCTAGCAAATAAAAGTGATATATTGGGTTTTCCATGGAATAAAAAAAAATGTTTTTGATCGCAGTAATGATAGATCGAATCGGGTCAAATTCGGTCTCCATGGTAACCAGATGTCATTCAAGGAACAATCAGTTTGTGACCTTTATGATATACAGTGTTTCCAAGCAATGACATTCTTGGGGGTTTATTTGTTGGTTTGGTTGATTGAAAATAAAAAAGACGATAAGATAAGTTGCACTGACCACCAAGGTCAATGGAGATGACCATAGGTCAATTCGGGATTATATTAGCACTTTTGGCTTGACAAAAGCACTTAAAAGGCAAAAAAATAATTGCTCTGTTTTGCTTGTTAAAAGTTATGCATACCTCAGAAACGGTTTCAGACGAACAATGAAGAAGGACAAACTTTTCATTCTGGCCCCCAATTGGAGGAGCACTAATACTGTTTACTTAAAAACTTCGTCGAACTAACTGACTTCATTATTTCTTACTTACATTTTTCGGTAACAGCTACTTTTGGTGTGTAAATAGAAAGAATAATCTTTTATTTCTGCATGTGTTGTGTTTTGGGAGAAGAATATGTGGAAAACCATACTTTTTAACATTCTGGTGTTTATCGTATTTTGCTGTCTAGGCTAAATGTCACATTCATTGTGTAATAAAGTGAGAGTTTCAAAAATAATATAACTGCAATTTCTGTCAGATCATATATCCATATCCCAATATATATATATATATATATATATATATATATATATATATATATATATATATATATATATATATATATATATATAATGATAGGAGATTATAAGTTGCAATGGATTTATGTTACGACTATTAATGCCTTGCCAGCAGCTAAAAGCAGTCTGCATTCATCCGGTGAAATTCAATTCCGACTGTGCACATGAAGTTGGTCGGAATCATCCGGGAATGAAGTCATTCGCACCGTTTTCTCTCAATTTTGAGTTTTCTCAGTTTTGAGTCCACTCGATTATAAATTTTGAGATTGATTTATCTTTGGTTATTCTTGACACACACACATATATACATACATATATATATATATATATATATATATATATATATATATATATATATATATATATATATAATGAGATTTTTTCACCAGCTCATTACAGATAGTGCATTCAGTTTCAATTAAAAGATTTTCAAACGGTTCACTTTAGAATATGTGTGAAGTGAAACAGAATGTACAATCTGTAATGACGCACTGAAAATAATCTCACTATATATATATATATATATATATATGTGTGTGTGTGTGTGTGTGTGTGTGTGTGTAAAGAATAACCAAAGATAAATCAATCTCAAAACTCGACATTGATATCAAGAGAAATGATAGAGGACCTTGTTGTCGGTATTGACAGACAGAAGCGTATATATATATATATATATATATATATATATATATATATATATATATATATTCAGGTATGTGCGTTTGTGCGTTCGTACAAGAAAATGTATTTGTCATCACTGTGAATAGTTCTGTTTGATGGCTTTTACGTACATAATATTTCCATATATAAATATAAGTAAACAGCGTGATGAATGCAAATCCCTTCTTTGTTGATAGTCCGTGTCTTTCGGCCATTATAATGTTTGATATCTGTCTTTTCGAACAACTGGTGTTTGACGGTTTTTGTCAAATTTGTTTACACAAAGACAACACCACACATTGGTATGCATTAGCTGACAGCTTTTTACCTTTCATCTTGCTGACCTCTGCATATATTAACCCGGTTTCCATCGAATCTTCATGAAATTATACACCAGGGTTTCTGAACGTGGTGCGCATGCTCCTCAAGGAGACAATTCAAATATATTAACAGCTTTTTTAGTTTTCATTTCATCAATACGTGCATATATTAACCTGTTTCTGCTTTTTTATCATTGATATGCAAGTGGCCTAGCAGTAAACATAATGAAATCGGCGAGTTGAGTTCAAACACCGGTCAAAGTTATTTAGTTTGCTTCACACATATGTCTTTGGGAAAAGACAGGAATATATTTCTTCTCCATCCCCAGCTATGAGTGAAATCTCGGAGCAGACTGGACTCTGTAGAATTAAGAAGTCAGCCAATCAAAATACGTAAAGATATGCATTAGCAAATAGCTTTTTGCTTTTCATCTTGTTGACCATTGCATATATTGATCTGGTGTCGATCAAATTTTCACAGAACCAGACACTATGTAGCCATACGTCGGCTTACGTCCGCCTGACTTAAGTTCGATCGCAGATACGTCCCTAAATGAGCTTATAGCAAATAACCTACGTGTGACGGAATTTCAGTTATTGCCGTTCTGTGGCTCAACTGTGAATCTATTGTTTCTTTGTTGACTTGCTCAAGAGAGCCCAGTGTATCAATTATGTTTGCTTGATGTTCTTGAGAGATAGAAGACGAAAAGGAAAAGTTAAAACAGCAGACACCTTGCTGGTCGCTTTACTAAAAGAATCATAACGGTTGATATATGTTGCTTTCCATTCAGGAAAGCAAGAAAGACGTATGTATAAAATACAGGTGTAGATGAATGTAAGGGAATCTCGACTCTGGCAATAGCTGACCATTCCAGTATGAAGTGAAAGATGCACACTACATGCCACAAAATGCCATGACACATTCATATTTACCTGAAAATTTGTCTTCTCGAACAACTGGTGTTTGGCAGCTTTTGTGAGAGTTTGGTTGAACAAAGACATTATCACGCATTTATGTATATTAGCAAATAGCCTTTTCTTTTAACTTTTTTTACTTTTTGACATGTGCTTATGTGAACTTTTTCCCAACTCATTCCAACGTATGTGTGAGTGGCATATTCGTGATTAGTGTTATTAGTACAGGCAATAGAAACGGTGAGCCAAGTTCAAAGCGTGATCTAGGAGAGACATAAGTCTGAATTCAAACAAAAAGAAAAAAAATAACCATTGATATGCATTAAGAGACAATATTAAACTTTCCATCTTGTTGAACTGAGCATATATTGATCTGCTTCCTATGATTTTGCTTTTTTTTCTTTGTTTGTTTTTTTCGCAAAACCATCCACTATTCCGGTGTACATCGAATCGCAGATATATCCTGGTAAGAGCTTAAAACCTGTCAACTATGGATTACATGATCAGAGTGCAGTATCTCTGTGGTGTCTCTATGATCAAAGCGTTGTCCCCTGGAACTTTTGCCAAGTATAAAAAAGTAGAATATGAGTGCTCATTTGGAAGCACTGCAGCACATCCAATATACACAAAAGCTTACATAAGTTGCATTAACAGATATTTGGAAATAATTGACTGAAATAATGCAAATATTGAAAATTCTTTTATATCTTGAGTAACCTGTAAACCTTCCTCCACTAAGTATATATATATGTATATATTTCTTTTTTTATATGAAGGTTGTTCCATTATCTTAGTCAAACTTGATTTTCTGGTTTTGGACTATTTGATTTAATTTAAATGTTTCCCACTTTCAATTTTAGTAGAAGTAATTTTATGATTACGCTCATTGAGGACTCCACTCCAGCAAAAGATGACTATTCCGGCAACTTTTGGAATTTTCAATCAGAGAACCTGGAAAATAAACAGGATGAATAGAATAGTCGAAAGAAGTAAATCAAATTAGTATTGAAACAATAAGACTTTTGCA
>OY735211.1:52331845-52411845 GCA_963457665.1 Thysanoteuthis rhombus
CATAGACATTGCAGAGCCAGTTTTTTCTGAATTTGTCTAGTTCATCTCTCAATCTTGTATTCTGTCGGCCTCGGTTTCGCATGTGATCCATATTGTGGTCGTGATGTCCTTTGGTTGTCGGCCATTTTTGCAACATGGCCTGCCCATTGCCATTAAAGTTTTTTTTTTTTTTTTGGATTCTATAATGTCCTGGACTTCCATTTTCTCCTTGATATACTGTGCTGTTTTTTGATCTCCCCATGTAAGGTTGAGCCCGATTTTCTCATGCACATGTTTATGCTTCTCAGTTTGTGGGTATACTTTTCTTTTTCGGATTATTGGGATTCTTTGGTTTTTGAAAGTTGAGCTTGCTCTGCCAAAGGCTTGCCATCCCAAAGTGATTCTTCGCTTGATTTCCTCTTCTTTTGAGGATCTCATGGAGATTAGTCATCCTAGGTAGATGTAGTGGTCTATTTTCCCCAGTTTTGCATCTTCGATTTTGACAGTTATGTTTTTATTCTCGATCTGATTGTTACGCATGATTTGTAATTTACTGAATTTCATGTGTACGCTTACTGGGTTATATTATGATTCCTTTGAGACAATGTAAATAGAAAAAACATTTTTTTTTTAAATGGGGCTGCTGCAGAAATTGAACCTGCAGCTGATAAGGCAGTCGCTTCAACCTCGTATCGCTCTAACCATTGAATCAAACAGCTGCCATTAATACATAGGCCCAAAAAGATAAATGGTAAGAGCAACGCTACGTTTAAGTGACTGCTCTATCGGTTGCAAGTTACATTCCTGCAGCGACTTGATTTTTCTTCAATTATTTATCAGATTTATGTTGTTGAGGTCAAATGATACTTCAACTGTGTGATAACGAGAGATCATTTCAAATATAAGTTCCAATGAAATATAACAATTTATAATAATTCTGTTGGATTATACATCCATTTCTGAACAACATACATGAATAGAGAGAGAGAGAGATGGAAGAGAGAGAGGGGGAGGGGATATACGCTTAAAATGTCTGATATGTATGAACGATATCTACACTCTTTGGACACAAAAATACGATTGATTGCTCGTTAACAAGGAAAAAATATTCGTCGTCTGCCATTTTCAACCAAAAATCTATTGAAAACAAATTGCTGCTCAAGTACACGTTATAAATACATAGACGTATGCTTGTAAATGAGTGTGTCCGACTCTTAATCTACTGAACCATTAACCACCTACTTAGGATTTACAAAAAGCGCTAATACTATTTTTTGCAAATCTCTGGAACCTTATCATGAACTTCTTCCTTTTCATCAAATTTCATTTTTTTTTTTACTGTGAATCACATTCATGCCATTTTGTATTTTCCACGTGCTATTTCGAACCCGGTTTTTACTTACTTCGACAAACAACCGAAGAAATTATCAAATGGTTGTTTATCAATCTTGCTGACACACATATTGACATTCCAACAACTTTGATTCCAATTTACTTCCAACAAAAACCAAAAATAAATTCTTCCTTCCTTTGAAAATATCTAAGATGGCAAATATTATTGCCTCTCGCTCTCCTGATCATTGCAAATATGTCTATGATGGTACCTTGTTAACTTTTTTTAATGTTTGCTCCCCCTCTCTCTCTCTTTCTCTCTCTCTCTCTCTCTCTCTCTCTCTCTGTCTCTCTCTCAATATGTGTCTTTTTGCCTATCTCTAACCAGTCCCCCTCTCTTCCCATTAATGTGTCTGCATATGTTCAGCCATGTACGCTTCTCTCTCCCTCTCTCTCCCTCTCTCCCTCTCTCTCTCTCAATATCTCTCTCAGTTAATCTCTATCAACCCACCTCTCTTTCTCCCACAACCAGGAACCGAACCACATCATAGGTTTTTTTTCTCCTACTCTCATTGTGGCCTCTCAAACCTTTCTCTTTTTTTTACGTTCTGTCTTTTTACCAAATTCTCTCTGCCAACAAACTACCTTCTGGGACAGAACAAGATCGTGCCATTTTCATTCTTCGTGACTGAAATCGTATTGTTCCTTCCTGGCCTCAGCCGTGAGCAAAGGCAGATATTTCGATGATATGGATCCGATCATTGTTCACCGAAATTTTTGACCATCAGGAAAAGACCACACCCTCTCAGCGACATGCTTGCTTGCCAATCACAGCCACTCCAGCCAACATCGCTCGACTTACCCAACGGACGCCTAAGAACACTCCCATTGAAATACACTTGTCAATTATGTCAGAGAAGATATTATTTTCAGAAGATTTGACAAAAACAAACGTTAAAAAACAGTTCCCTCTATGCTCTGCATGTCTGCACACACACACGCATTTTGGAACGCGCACACGAAGGAAAATAATGTGCAGAATTTCATAGATTGAATCATTTGCAATGAATTTCTATACGAATCATTTCTGGTGGTTCCTGTAGGAATGAAATATCAGGTGAGTGCAAAGAAACTCCCCATTGGAAATTGGTAATAACTTTATTATCTTAAGGTCGATTGTAGTCAGGCTAGCTTTACTTAGAACCATACAATAGTAGAATCAGCCTATTTTGTTGAAATTTAACATCAACACTAAGTTATGTTAGTGTTTTGGTATAGGTTCGATGGACTTTTGCTGGATCTGGTGGTATGCTGGCCTTGTGATTCCGATTCCACCCCTCTAGTTGAATCAGAGTTTGTGGTTTTGTGCTGTACACATCAACCTTTGCTGACCCCTTACCCAGGAAAAGATTAGAGCAATATTTACAAAAATCGATCTAATGTCAAAAAAGGGATTAATTCTCACTCAGCCTGTAGAATATTGAGACCAGTGTCTGCATGAAGGGTCAGACCTCTTCCCGTTGTTGATAATTGGGATGGGACTTGAAATGTCGATATTTTTTCTTCTTGCTAACACATACATCGACATTCTATCACCTTTAAGTTCCAATTTACCTTCAAATAATGAAAAAACCCAAAATGATTTTTACCTTTGGAAATATCCAAGATTGGAATTTTAAGAAATGGCTCTTTGCTCTCCCTTAATGCCGATATCGTTACGTTGGAGGCCTGTCGAACTCTCTCTCTCTCTCTCTCTCTCTCTCTCTCTCTCTCTCTCCCCCACCTAATATTCTGGTTGGAATTTTCTGTTCGAACATTGTTTATTGAATTTCCTGGCTGTCCAGAGAGACACCGTCTCTGAGCAACAAGCTCATCTGGTCAATCACAGCCACTCCTGCCAATATCTCTGAATTTGTTTAACCATCGCCCACGCAACGCATCCATTCAAATATACTTGTCAATTTTGTCAGAGTAGATACAAAACTCTCGTTATAACAGCCTTCGTTTCCACAGCACTATTCAATGAAAACTACATTCTAACAGCACGTTTCATTTTGTATTGTTGCAAGATTAATGTCGGAGATTAGTTTGCTGCAACTTGAAGATTTCGGGCCGTTTGATTTTGACTACTTACTTGGCATAGGCATCAGTTCTTTATTAAAACCCTTTTGGAAATCTCTTTTTTTCTATCTTCCAGGACTGTATTTTTACAGGTTTAATGATATCATCTAGATTATCTGGACTCTAGATATTTCTAGATGTTTTTTGCACTATTCAAGATGTCTTCCAGTGGAAAACACCAGTCTTGTCCTAAATAGAATTTATTCTGGCAATACTTAGTCTTCACTTGTTTTTTTTACATGTCTTCAATTACTTTAAAGACTAAAATTAGTAAACGCTCATAATGATGACACATAAAGTAACACTTAAATCTAAAAATGAATTTAAAAGGAAGGTCATATCAATCGATGTAAATATTGAAAGTATTATGAAAATAGGACTAAAAGTAAATAGAAATGCATTAATTTCTGAATATAATATATTTTAATCACTTCAACTTGTCTAAATAAATTGTCCAAACAACACCCTTATTCAAATACATTTGTCACGACCGATACTTTTTTTCCGATGAGAGAACTAAAACAAATCTGGGAAACATAATTCCCTTAAAGCTGGTGGTCATGGCTGGTGATAAAATTATAATTTCAAATTTCGTACAAAGATGATCTTAGTGTTCAATCATACATTTTTTATGATGTAGAATTCGGAACTTTAGAAATGTCCACATTTCAAGACAAAAAACAAATGATAATAATAATTGTCCAAAGTTAAAGTCTATTGCACAAAAGTTTATTCAGCATTCGGCTTCACAGTAACAGAGGACTGTGGCAGCTGGGGCAGCTTTATTGCATTGCCTCACACTACCCTTACGTTTGCAGGAGACAAGTTCATAGCTCGACTGAACTGCATCTGGTTGGTACATCGACAAGGGTCCATAGTCCCCTTAATATGTCTTTTACACGATGGAAGTAGTAATGGATTGAACAGTAGCACTGGAGCCCACCTCCTTGGTTTACCGCTCTCTAGATGCTCCTTTTGGACAGCTCTATTCTATTTTTGTGAGCTGCCGCTTCGGTTCGAGGGCAGGGTAATAAACCTCTAAATCTTGGTCATTATTTTCTGTAGCCTCAACAAGTTTTGGCCTTGTACTATTAGAATGTTCGAAAGGGCGTGCCCTTCACATGGAGGAGAATAGATACGTTGGAGCAAATGACGTGTATGTGAGAATAATTCTCTATATTTTGCCGTTCATTTCAAAGTCAGCGAGCATGGAAACCTGAGGTAAATGTGTTCAGGCCAAGCGTACATTCTGGCTGTTTTTTAAATGATCAGTTTTTCAAGTTTGTTATAGTGTGGAGCTGAGTCATTGAGACCTACTACAGAGGGAAGCATGGGAAAAGGGTGCGTTGACGCATGTCTGTGTTGTTCATCGTACTCACTGAAGTTTTCTCAGATTATCTGTGGGAAGGGATACACGGTTTATTGTCACAGATAACGTGGTAATCCACTGCAAGCCACCATTTCCATATGTATCATCAGTTGTCCCACCTACGCAAGAGGGACCTGATGGCCCCATGGCTTTATATATAGCCCATTCAGCAGAGAATTGCCATTAGAAAACCACAATTCAAACTGTTTGATATATTGTGGTGCTAACTCTGACAGTGTATCAGGTTCTATAGCCAGATTAAATTGGCATTTTCAACTGGAAATAGTTTTCGATATCTAGCAGCCCATGATATTACTTCAGGGCTCGTCCTTAAGAAGGTACGAGCATCTCCACTGTCCGCTGCATTGACAGGCTGTGATATTGTCTCAAGCTTTGTTGACCACTTGGAAAAGATTTCATTGAATGTATAGATTATCTATAGTGCTTGCATGTGCCTTGTTGAAATAGTTTCCTATATTGGTCGTTGTTTTTCATCACTTGAAACACATAAGTTACAGTAATCATCTTCATTTGGAATTTGACAGGAGCCGAGTTGGACCCTTACGCAGCCATACGCATTTTTAGTCTGAGTTGATGAAAGATGGACAAGCCATAACGTAACAGTACAGAAAACAGCTCGAAACTTGGATTTCTACGATGTGTGAAGCTGGTAATATGCCCCTGCCTGATGGGAAATATAAGCCCTATAACAAACAGCTCATTGGGTATTTTTGTAATCAGTACTAAATGCATATGATTTACGTAAGGGCAGATACATGTAGTGTACGTGATTTACTTAAAAGCAACAGAATAGAATAAAAAGACCTAAAACGATTCATAAAAAGGTAATAGTAAGCAATTATATTGAGAAATGTATATAAAACAATATAATGCAATTCTGTAATAAGGAGTAACTACAATAGTGTTTTTGCCTTTACCCCATCTCTGCAAAAATTTAGGCCGCTGCCAACCCGCTTCTCCATATTCTGGTATGGGTTTAATAGATATGCAAGATATAAAACACTATACGAATTGAACTTGCAGACCCTTTTTCAATTATTTTTTCTGGCAAATGAAGATTGAAAGAGAGTGTCTATTCTGCTCGGATGAAAGTTGATATAAAGTAGCATTTCTGTAGCCTTTGCAAAATTTGCAGGCTTATGGGCCTACATGCTTTTGATTTTTTCCATTTTTGAGTGACTTCAATGCTAGTGATCAAGTCGCACAAATTCCAAGTTAGAATTTTACGGAGGCAGCACTATTCTCTCTCTCTCTCTCTCTCTCTCTCTCTCTCTCTCTCTCTCTCTCTCTCTCTCTCTCTCTCTCTTAACAGGAATTGTTATTTGGTGATAGCTTTAAGCAAAGGCAGGTCGTTCGGTGTATCGGTATCCAATCTTTGTTTATTGAATTTCCTTGCAGCTGGGGAGGAGAACGTCGCTGAGTGTCAGCCTTATTTGACTCAACATAACATCTCCAGCCAACATCACTCGTAAAAAAACAGTATTTCCATTCCAGTACGTACACACACGTTTTGCAACCGGTGCATTCACTCATTTTCCTCTTTGTTTGCAGCCAGCCAGGAGGTGGAGTACGTTATAGGGGTAGTATCGAGATAAGTTTCTTTCTCTGAAGAATTGCCTTGGAAGGCTTTCGACATCCCCAGCTGCTCACAGAATCTGGTATTGCGATTCAATTATTGACCAGACTCGACGTTGCCTAGTTCCAGTGATCAGATGAGAACCAGTGTACCTAACCTAATTCGGTCGTCACCATAACGAGTGTAAGAGAGTGAGTAATATGCTTCTCTGATATATCAACATAAGCCCCATATGCAAATTCGGATGTTCAATGGCATAATTGGTTGTACGATTGTCCTGTTCACTTCCTCTCGTAACCCAGAACATCGATTGACCGATGTGAAATAGAATAACATAACTATCAAAACATTTAAAGGGTTTTTTTAAAATGAGATTATCGAGGTAAAACGATGAAGATTCTGCTATAGAAACTGTCAAGACTTTAGGTCTGGTTACACACTGAAACAGTAACGTCGAGATTTCAAAAACTCGAAATGAGAACGGTTGAACTGAAAATATCTCAAAGGCTGTTCATGCCAATCCAAATGCGAGTAATAATAATCAGTGAATTGACAGGTTTACTGATAATTTGATTTCGGCATTTTACAACTTAGAGATAAGAAATACTGACAACAGTTTCAATTGAGTGATAATCAACCGTTTCAATATCACATATATGCACGTGTGTGAATATATATATATATATATATATATATATATATATATGAATAATCTGTGTATATGATATGTACATACGTATATATATAAATGTATGTGTGTGTACGATTATATATATGTGCGTGTGAATATATATATATGTATATATATATATATGTGTGTGTGTGTGTGTGTGAGTGTGTGTTTGCGTGCACGATTATATATATATATATATACGTATGTATGTATTTGTATGTGCGTGTGTATAGATTGACTGATCGTCGTCATATATATGACATTTATCAACCCAGCTACAAAGTCTGTAGCGTGTATTTTTATCTCGTTACTGTACTCTGAATACTAGCTCAAAATTCTGTTTCTTAATATTCTAGAAAGCTCTTATGAATTAGTTATTATAAACTTGACAAAAGTCTTGGGAAGCTGATATTCATAAGGGGGGCTTAAACTTACTTTCAAGTGTTCAATCATGATTAAACTATTTTTGATTGTGATCGCAAGGGAGACAATTACATCGATTATGAGAGAAAGGAACAAAAATAACACTACCACACCTACACATATTTAGCGTATACACTTCCATTGATACATACCCACCTGATTAAGAACAAGAATAAGAAATTACAGTTGGTTTAAAAAAAGCAAGAGGTTGGTGCTAACGAGAAGACAATGTTAAAAACGACATACACGTGATATGAGAGCGTGATTTCAATGTTCTTTAGGTCTGAATAAGAGAACAAAGGATGACAACTCTTTCCAGTTACGTATGAAGCATTGACCTTTCAGGCTTTCCAATTTCTCATTCGTTTCAGATTTTTCTCAACTCCTGAGGAACAATTGGATCAATTTCAACCTTTGTAAATGTTATCATTATGTCATCTCAGGTCCACAGCTGAACCAAGGCCTTTCCCTAAGGAGGTAGTGCCTAATTGAACTCATCCGTTGCCACCATTCTCTGGTAAGCTGATTGGAATTGAGTTGTTTATCTCCTAGACTAGTTGCATCCTCACGCTGTCCTACTCTTTTGACCCTAGCTGGAGATAGATTGATTTATATATTTCCCATGGACATTAGAGCGATCACACTTCGAAAGCCTACCTTTGGTAATTGCGCTATCAGCACCTCCATATTAGAAAAAACGGAAGAAATATATATCGGCCTGGGAAAGCCTGGGGAATTAGGTATTGCTGGGCTCAAATGTTTTGTTGTCTGATTGAATCCTATCATTACAAAATTGAATACAAATCTGTTAAGACAGGGTGTTAACTTAGTCTTTGGTGTGATTCAGATCAAAGGAATGAAGTCTTGTGACGTTAAGAAAGAGGGAACGGATCCAAGGAGAAGGTGAAGAACTGATGATAAAAGGAAAGAGATGAGAAGAGGGAAGAAGAGGATCCCAATATAAAGAAGAAAAGGGAAGAAGAATGATGGGTTTCCATTAACATTTTCGGAGATTTCGATGTCAATATCAACCGGATTTTCCTAATGCAATTACAATGCTTGATCAGAGCGTAAAAGACACGTGGATGATCAAATAGTCGCCATGGAAACAGAGCTCTATTGTAACAGTCTTATTCATGGTAAGTCATTAATATAATAGTCTCCGAAAGTTGTTAACCAACCATTGCTTCCCGACTGAGCACTCATTTTCCTGAACTTAGCTTTGTGAGACAGAAGTTTAAAGGTTTGAAGTAACTAAAGCAGTGCCCTTACCAAAGGCATACGTTTGTAACGTGTCAGACTTGGTGTGTGAAACTACCAGCCACAATTGTCATGTAAATTATTTTCTGTCCGTCGTACGAGACAAAACAATTTAGATAAATTTTATAAAGCGGAAGTCAGGGGAGATAATTAATATATATTATAAAGAAATGTACAAAATATTGACTTTTTTAATTTAATTTCTCGAGAACCACATGTCCAAACAATCCTGAACTCGACACTGTCGTGCCTTATCTGCTGACGAATCAGGTGAATATCAACTTCACACAATGACCTGTTGTTAGATGATCGTAGTGCATACACTCAGACCGAGATTTCTTCAAAATGATGGGTTGTAAGCGAGGCAAACTCGCTATTTGTAACAAATAAGCATTGAACGAAATGTTGTGCAATGGGTAAGACTCAAACTCATGACGGTAATAATTTCTCACTAAAACAATTCAACAAATCACCCCCATGTCATGAGTTTAGGCAGGTTTCCCTCTATCTGAAAGTAGACAATTCCTATTCAAAAGAAAATTTTCTAAGCCGAAATGGCATAAAAGCAATTACCATTTTTTCATACAGGAGCAAAAAAACAAAACAAATGACCCCCTACCCAGAATAATGGTAATCATGGTATGTTAAGCAAAGTCGGGAGATACTGTAAACGAGGTTGTACGGGAAAAAAGACTAGACGTTGCCTCTATAAGAGCTTCAGGAACAAAACTCGAAACGCTATTTTTCGCAAAAGTGAAACAGTGGCGAAAAGCGAGGGATACTTATGATTTGCTAATCATTACGCAAAAGTGACATCCTCGAGACATTTAACATTTTATCAACATTTGAAAAATGGGGGATTTCCTTACTCGGAAAAAAATATTTTCCGACGCCTATTTCAGGAGTTAGGATACACATTTTTATTTATATGATTATTTCCAACCGGTCCCACTGTCCAACCGGTTAAAATCATGGAAGACTGTCTTGAACACTGAAGCAGCATGAAATAGTTTCAATAATTAAAATTATTTTTAAATATTAAAATACACATTTCAGTACATTAACTAGAAAGGATAACAGTCAAACAGATTATATCAAAGGAAACATGACCACTGAAAATAGCATTATTGAATTTAACTATTAAAAATATTTCAGTGCTGAGTTAAGGGGTAGGGTTAAGGTTTTAGAAGTCAATTATAGAACAAATGAAAGCGGGTGAAATTTCTGAGCGATATATTACGGATGGAACTCTGGATGCACTAAACTGCTACGTTGGTGCCAAAATATGTCGAAAATAGCTTATGCTGTCTATCCAAATATGGTGGATTATGCCACTTCAATGTATATTAAGTCAAATTCATATTTTCTGCATTTGAATGTAAAATGCTGAAACCAATAACTTTATTTACTGTATTGGAAGGGACTGCCTACCACCTAAGTATCCACTCAATTTGTGATAATATATGGATTCTAAGAGTTACATAAAACCAAAATTTTATAGATTAGAAAATGAACAATGAGGATAAATACGCTCAGTGGTAGATGAGTTTTATGCATGTATAATACGCATTGAGGTTTTTGTTCTTAACCATTTATAGAAATGTTCAGTCACTCGTCTTTTATTACTATGCACCAACATTCCCTTTTTGAAGGCAAATCTAGTGTTACAATGCATATTTTAAATTCATCGACTCAAAGTAGTAACCAACTTTATTCGTGTTATTTCTGCTGGAGCTTTTACCCCAATTCATAAATATTACTTCTTTAAGGACATTGGGTGGTGCCAATACTACCTTTATTAAATAATGCCGATATCAGAGTGGCCTTGTATATTCTTCGAAAAAAGATTTAATGGATTTAGGAAAACATGTACAGAACAAGCCAGGGTGCTTCGTGATCAAATGATTCTAAATGCAGCTATTCCAGCAATCAAGTTGAATCGGAAAAATATTTCCCCCTATTTGAGAGGAGTGTGTTTGCATATTCTCAAGTTTTTTTCTAAGGACAGCTAGGGCTGGGAAGAGTAAAGAAAAAGAGGAAAAGAAAAAGATACGAGTTTACAGGACGTTATAGAATAATTCCACCCCTCAATCTGTCTACTATGACTCATGAAAAAGTCATCTCTCGGAGTTTTTACAATTTAGCTAGTAATTTGAGATAAATTCAATGTTCTGTTACCTTTTAAGAGAATTGTTACGGTTTTAGGATTAATTTTTATCTAAGCAAGCGAACACAGATCTGATTACACCCGTTGGATGAGATCCTTTCAGTGGCAAAGATTTACTCTTTAATATTTCAAGTCCTCAAACTCCCTAAACTTAAGGTGGTCGGTATTTGGAGTAGGCTGACATTAGCCCACCGTACCAGGAAAAGCTTATTCAGAGATTTTTTTTTATTTCATTAGTTACGTTTGAATTTTGATAAATGAATTGTTCAACTCGAAAATGAAAGACTGGTAACTTTATTTGCATGCCGCTCATTGCACCTTGTTCCTATGTCCATTCTTATTTTGTATGTCAACTCCCCAAAATGACATCCGTCACTATGTCACTGCAGGAACGCTCCTTGATGATATTAAGGAGTTCGTTGCTGCAGAACCCACAGTATGTAGTTGGTTGGCAGGGTTTATCCAGGGGAGCAAAATAGGGTAGATCCTTAAAGATCAACCATTGATATAATTTCGCCAATCCTAAAATAGTTGATACAATAAGCGGAACGAATAAAGAGATCAAGAGAATGTTAGATCAAGGATCAGTGAGTAACCTACCGATGAAGTAGAACTTTTATAATCTCTAATGGTAAGTATATTTGCCAAAAACGTTCGGGTTGCAACAATTCAAACATTTAATTGAAAGTCATTTAGTAAGTAAAGCTGGAAGATGCTTAGATTTCAACCCAATAACAGTGAATGACTGAAATTCTAGAGACCAGCTCTACGTCAAACTCAATACAATTTCCATTTTATTTTGATTGATGGCAGATCACCTCTGAGTCGGGGTTTTAATCTTATAATTGATAAATGGCAGTGTAAATGGCTTTTATCCTGCACTGAATATCTATCACTCTTCGCCTGTGGCAGTTAATGGGTTTATTATTTATCGATTCAAGTAAAAATGAGACTAAATTTTCTCCGGCGTTGTTCGTTTTTTTTTTTTTTTTCTAATTCTGTTTGCAGAAGAAAACTCTTAAAAGCCATCAGTTTTGATGGATCATTTCTGCCATATTTCTAGGGTTTTCCTGTTGTTTAGCCAGAAATCTTTGAATTCTGTGACGATTACAAAATATCTCTATTTCAATTCTCTCATCTTCAAAATGAGCTTCACAAGAGAATATAAAAAAATCAGTGCTATAGAGCCAAGTATCACAACGGCAGCTAAAGTTTTGATTTCACCCGAAGGGGTCGTGCCCTCGTCAGTTATGACTCCACCCGAAAGGGTCGGGCCCTCGTCAGTTATGACTCCACCCGAAAGGGTCGGGCCCTCGTCAGTTATGACTCCACCCGAAAGGGTCGGGCCCTCGTCAGTTATGACTCCACCCGAAAGGGTCGGGCCCTCGTCAGTTATGACTCCACCCGAAAGGGTCGGGCCCACGTCAGTCATGACTTCAACCGAAGGAGTCGGGCCCTCGTCAGTTATGACTTCAACCGAAGGAGTCGGGCCCTCGTCAGTTATGACTTCAACCGAAGGGGTCGGGCCCTCGTCGGTTATGGCTCTACCTGACGGGGCCAGGCCTTTGTTAGTTTTGTCTTTACCTGACGGGGCCAATTGCACGTCAATTCTGTATTCACTGGGTGGGACAGAGCCTGCATTAATTTTCTTTGGAGTTAGCAGTGTTGAGTCCTTGTCAGTTTTGCTTGAAGTTGAAGGGTTCGATTTGTATGGATCTAAAGCAATCGTATCCTTGTGAATTTTGTGTGCTTTTGACGCGGTTGAACTTTTCATTTTGTATGTTGAAGGAATCGAGATTTTCTTTTGTAGATGTTTCATCTCGAGCAAAAGTTCATCAAATATAGACAGCGATACTTGAGAAGGGTAATCCTTTTTCGACGATTTCCTCTTCTTTTGTTCTTTGGGGAGTGATGAATCTGATTCAGGGCAGGATACTTGACAATTCGATTCAACATCCTTGTTAAGAGTTTTTGCTGGTGATGTTACTGTCAATAGTGAATCGTCTTGAATATCATATGGCTTCGTAGATGGTTGGGAGCTCACTGCTCCAACCCTAAAGAGGCTGGGTAGCAAGACCAGGAGGATTTGGACCCCAAGACCGACGAACATTGTAACAGATTGTCGAGGGAAGATATTCAGAAGAAGCAGGAAATCATCTTCATTGACTTTAATATAATAAAGTTATCCAACCAAAATTAGAGAATTTTTTTTAAGAACTGCAATTTGCATATTCATTCATATTTCAATTAAGACTACCCTGTTTTTCTAATGAGCTGCTGGGTGACTGATTGGATAATAAAATCGGTGATCCAACAGTGGAATTCACTTCATTCCTAATACAGACCATCTGAAGTGTCCTGAGTCCTATTTAAATAGGATTCATTTATTTGAGATGCCTGTCGAGTGGTGTTATTCAATGTACATTTATAGGATAGCTTGCTTGCAACAATACCAACTCTTCGAAGAGAAAGTTTGCAGCATTAAAAAGGATAACTGCAGAGAATTGAATTATTCTATCATGCTACTGACCATTTTCTGCGTTTGTTTTTTTTAGCTTTTATCCAAATTCATAAAATCACTTAATTTTTTTTCTAAAAGCAATTTTATCAATTTGAGTAAAAACTTTCAAGGAAAAGTATCAACATAAATAAAGTATGTGGGTACTAGTTTGACTAATTTGTGTCAATGAATTCAATTTTTCAAGTTCTGCTTGCTAATACAGCAACATCAATGACTTTATAGCGATTACAAATCCATGATACTAAGCAAGCAATAACAGTTAATCTTCACATTACTATATTCCCGTTAAATAAGACCCCTTGACCAGTAACTTGAATTAATTCGTCCATTAAATGGTCCAAGTTTTTAAACTTCATTTGGCCGATATAATGGAACTGACTGGCTGGCATTACGAAGAGTTGTGATATAACATTTTTTTATTCTTTCATTCTACTGGGCCCCTCTCCCCTCATTCTTTTTGAGTGTCAACTATTTTCAGGGTCGACCAAATTATGTCGATAGTTCGCTGTGAAGAGCTGAGAACCTACTGCATTCAACTTTACGGCGGAGTGATTGTTCCACCGATCTGAATATATAGTTGATCTTTCAGCAACCTAGATCTTAATTTTATTATTTGGCATATCTGCAGTTCGACAGAAACCAATAGCAGCTTGTTGAAGGAAGTATGCTTTTATAACCATTGGTGGTAGGTTTATATCCGTCAAATATATTTGGTTTCGTTAGAACCGCTTGAGTAGCAAATAATCAAATGTATAATGAAAGATTAAAAGTATTGTAAGAAATACTGAAAGATGCTTTAATCATTTATTAATCCAACTAAAATCATGACTAGATTTCTTCTGATGTTTTATTTTATTTTTGTTTTGGATTCTGATTATCAGATAGGGTCTTGTAAGACTAATTTTTTCTGTAATCGCCACAACTACATGCTACTTATTTTCATTCTGTTCAGATCGGACTTAGTAATAAAATATGAATATATATATATGACGCGTCTAAAAAGCCCATTACGGTAATTGTACTCAGAATTTTTATGTGATTCATAAAGACTTGCGTTTGTTTCTGCACTAGAGTTGGTATTGACGGTTTCTTCTGGCAAACCTTCATCAATTTTGTATTGAGATGACGGGGCCACTCCTTGATAATTCAATACAGAATAAGACTCTAGGTCTTTTTCTGCTGGGTGCTTTATCTCGAGCAAGTCATCGATTATATATTGCGATAAAAGAGGAGGCAGATCCTCTTTTTACGCGTACTCCAACTTCAATTGATCTTTGATGAATAACAAATCTGTTTTAGGGTGAGATTCTTGATAACCAAATTAAACTTTCTTGTTGAGTGGTTTAGCTGGGATTGTTATTAAGAATTGCCATGGACATCATATGCCCCCTTCTTAATTTGTGGGGAGCTGTTTGCCTTAACCCCAACACTATGAGGATTTGGATCCCCAGACCAACAAGCATTGCAATAATGCACTGATAACTTTTTCTTGGAATCCAATCAAAATTATAGAATTTTTCTAAGAAATGCTTTTTGTATATTTACTTTTATTCCGGCTTGAAGCATCTTACGGGACTGTACGAGCTGTGGGTGGGCGAGTGAATCACAGATCGGACTTTGTGAACTGGATTCGAAATCTGGCTGGGATAGTTTGTGTTCAATTCACGCCAGTGCCCTCGTGAAAGGCGTGAATCCATCTTTCCTCCCAGCTATAAGCAAAAGAGTGCAGGGTGAAATGAGTGAATCCACTTTGGGTGGTGGTGATATTTCACATATCGAACGGGCTGAGTGAACTGAAATCTGATATATGGATCTGAAGCAGATGCAACGGCCTTACACACTGTCATTTTGTAATTGTTCTTTTGTGTTCATTACCCAAATGAATAAAAATAAATCCTCCAAAAAACGATTTTTGTTGTTGATTCTTAAATGCTTTTCGTTGTCTCGATGATCAATTCTGATGAAGATATCCAATCTTTTCCAAATGATTTTAGATGATAGATTTTATGTAGAAATCTTAAAGTAATTTTTTGATAGTTATTGTAAGCGTGTAGGCTATTGTGATTCATTTATGTTGGGTAAGAATATTATATCCTGTTCCCACCCCCAACTACATATTTGACTTTCATCCTGAGCAACAAATGAGACTAAATCTTATCAAACCATTTTCAAAGAACTGAGTTCATATTTCTGACTGTGAAAGCCGATAGTGTTGGCTTCCTGACAAAGTAATAATGATACATAATCAACCTTTTATATTTGCAATCATAGAACCTTTTCTTCAGTTTCAGCGTTTCATCTTTATTCACGTCTAAACAGTCAGTTTCGATAAGACAATTTTAAATACCTCTATTTGGCGCTGGCCCATCATTGGGTTACCCATTGTAACTGGATGCCGGCCACTAGTCCTTCATGTCGATCGTAGCCAGTCATATCAGGGGATTCATGGGGAGAAACGTAGGGTTGGCTTCTGCTTCGCGTTATTGTGGAGGATTAACACAATTGCCACAGAAGGCTATTTGCATGATTCAAAGATGCTTTTGACAACTGGTCAATCCAGTTAGTCATCCATCTACGCACTGACCAGAATCAACGTTGCTTAACTTCGGTAATCATGAGATAATTAATGTGCCGGCTGTGTTTAGACCATAACGTCTGGACGCTAGTTCTAGCAAGACGATTCCAAATCCTTTTAATTAGTACCGACCCATCATGAAGATACCCCTTAAGCACCTGCTGTTAAATGATGTCAAGAACTTAGTTTCGTAGTAGTGTAGCGAGTTTAATTCTCACTGGGCGCCCTATCCCTAGCGTCTTATGCTAGACCAGGCGAAGTTTTAACTAGATATCAGCCCTGATGAGTGGAATAAATTGCTATCTAAAAAGAAATAGAAAAATATCTCCCCATTTTGATCATGGAAAGTTTTGTTTTTTTTTCAATTCCCTCGATTTTAGCCCTCTAAATATCAAAAAAATTACCCCCTCAATGTCCTTTGCAATTTCGATCGGAAAAATTTTTAGAAAATTCCCTCAGGTTTCAACCCCTAAAAAAGTTTAAAAAAAAAAAAAAAATAAAACAACTTTTAGGTTTTGACCGCTAAAAGGGAAGACAAAATTTCCCCCTTCAACTTTGACCTTTGAAAGTGAAAAAATTCACTTTGATTTTGATCTTTAAAAGTAAAAAAAAAAAATTAGGTCATGACCCCCAAAAGTGAAAAAAAGAGCTCCCGATTTGGACGTCTAAAAGTGAAGTAAAAAAGCATCTCCCATTAATTTTTACTCCTATAAGTGAAAAAAGGAATTCTTTTTCGATTTTGAACCTTGAAAGTGGAAAGAATAATCGACCAAGATAATTGAACAATAATAATAGTAAAAAAATATTTAGTAATACGTTTTTATGCATTATCTAATTTATCCTGTGATCGTTCAACTGAACTCACCACTGAAAAAAAAATGATTCAAATTTATCATTATAACTGACACCAGTTTGATCATAGATGACCTGGGAAATATACTATCCTACTCTCTCTCTCTCTCTCTCTCTCTCTCTCTCTCTCTCTCTCTCTCTCTTTCAGCTTTCCATTTCTTCTTTTCTTCGTTCGTTCTCTTTCATTTGCTCTCTTCCTTTCTCTCTTTCCCGTCCTCCTTCATTTACTTCCTTTCATTTCCTCTCTTTTTTTTTTGATCTCTAAAAGTGAAAAAAACTCAAAAGAGAGACAGAGAAAAAAATCTTACTTTCAGATTTCGACACCTTAAAAAGAAATGAACAAACCTTAGATTTCAACCCACCCCTAGAGTAAAAAAGTTCCTTATTGATTTGACTCCGTCAATGAAGAAAAAAGTTCCCTCCATGTTATTGGTATAACTTGTGATCCAAAAATCCATGTCTTCGAAAGATGTATTTTAATTGTATCACATTGAAACATGCATCAATGAAAACATCAGTATTCAAAGGATCCATGCATTTACAATAAACATTGCAATATGAGATATGTTTTCGTGGAAGAACGCAGTTTACGTTACTTTTTATGTACGATGGTTGAGTTAAGAAAGAGAACAAAATTAAAACATAAATTTTATAACCTCATTAAACTAATTTCGCCATGAATCCCCCTTATTAAAACTCTCTTTTTGGGTTGAGGAGCAAAAACAAGATTGTAAAAAAAAACACTCTGGGGATCAAAATCGTACCCACAGAAAACTTCATGGATTTAAATCATGTAGTTTTTTTGATAGGCGAATGCAGACAAGCAAACGGACTTTTGGGGAATTTTAATAAGATATGAACAAACTGAGATTTATAGATATGCAAATTCTACTGCAAACGAATCAATTGACCGATCAATAGACATGGACAGATTGAGTCAGAAATGAACAGAAAGACGTATATTGATTACTAGCAGACGATAAAAAAAACTGGAACAGAGTAAACTCTCGTCGTAGCTGCACTTGTTTTAACTACACTATTTAATGATACACACGTTCTAATGGTACGTTTGTTTTCAGATGGGTTGCTTCTCAAGCAGATATTGTATTACTGACTGTCTGACTGATAAATCGATATAACAAACGCCTCATACCATCTACACAAAGTTTTCTCTACTATTACTTCTATGAATCTTATGTCGCTCGAGTGACATTTTATTAAATTTCATTACGTTGGAATGTTATTCTGACAGAACTCGAATGGATGTAAGTTCAATCGCTGAAATTCTCTTTTGGAATAACATTAACGTTAAATCAAGGTTTTTCCAAGAAAAAAGATTTTTAAGGTGGTTGGATTTGAAAGGAATGGGCTTCTAAAAAGAAGGGCTTCAAAAATTTCTAAAGCATGAACTAATAAGTCTATGTTTTGACACCATGAAAACAAGTTGTCTTCAATAAAAGCTAATCAACGATTTATAATCTCCAGTCAGTAAATCAACTACAAGAGAAAGCAGTAGAATATTGAATAACACTCATGGTAGCATTTTTCGACTCAGTGGAAATCCGAAAAGTCATCATTGCAATCATACAACAAGGCATAGACCTAGATTATGTCAGTCTTGCTACATTCTATTAATGACCTCTGGGATCTCCGACAGCAGTTCATTTATTAGGCTACCCTAAGACTTGAAGTCAGCTCAAAAGAAAAACTGGGCGATACCAACTCACCCAAAGTTTTCCCAGCCTACCTCGAGAAGATGTTCTGGAGCCAAGACTGGGATATGAAGGAATCAGAATAGACAGGGAATGCTCAATAACCTTATATTGGCTGACAGCATTATTTTTTTTTTTTAAACTTTCACAATCCCAAAATAGTACTTGACAAACTGAAAGAAGAGATCAAGAAAGTTTCACTATCCATTAATTAAAGTCAAACGAATTTCATCTACAACAGACATGTTGTGGACAAAGACACAAAAATCAAAATCCAAAACGTTGGTCTGAAACTTGACCACTGCATCGACCTTGGACAACAGATCTCAATGAAACTTTCGAAAAAAGACATCAAGAGAAAATCACTTAAGGATGACAAGTTTTTGGTAGAGCAAGCTCAACCTACAAGAACGAGGAAATCCCATCAGTTTTAAAAAAGACCAATGCATCCTCCTGATAGTCACTTATGGAACTTATCCAAAATGAGAACCCTGCAAAGTGTAGAAGGACTGCAAAAAGCGGTTTATATTGGAAAAAAGTTGTCTGGGATATCACAGGGTCCACTACAAAACTCAAATGGCGATGGGCTAGTCACTTTGCAAGAATGGTAAACTTCCAATGGACATTATGACTCATAACGTAGATCGTAGATAGCTTATGCGAAACGATCTGAAAGTATTGGTTCCTCGACGCCTACGGTAGAGAGACCTGGCGAATCTTTGGGAATGTCTATGTCCAATGACAGACGTTAAAGGCTCATCAGATTAAGATTAGTTTTACCGAAAGTACTTTTTTTCATCAAACTTTTGCTTATCAAAAATATTTTCTAAGAATTTACTGATACGTTCAACGAGCAATTACATTTGAAAGATTAATGAAGGGTAATTTTCTGTACTTTCACTCCATATGTAATCAACCTGTTATGATGGGAGATTCGTTATGAAAGATACTTTCGAATACTCCAGGGTGCCGTAATAACAGTAGCTTACTGTATTTGTAAAGATATTTGTACTCAACATAAGTCAAAACTCTGTTACAACCATCAAGCGAAAACCTCGTCCGGTCATAATAGCTTCAACTAGACAACATCGTTGACAGGTGGGACAAATCTCTCCAACCATTCATCACAAGGGTAGAACGGCTCGCATTTAAGATTCTTCCGAGGGATTTTGATATAGTTTGGATAACAACAGATAAATGGATTGTAATTGTCATAATGGACAAGTCAGAAGAATTGTACGATCCATCAAAGTTAATTGAGAATGACAGCTATTGGATTACGGTCACGCTAGAAGGGATAAGTGACCTCAAAACTGCGCACAACTTGGACGGGTTGCTGCTTACGTACAATGGCTATACTGAATAACTTGAGGCCTTATTTAAGACGGTGCTTCAAGATGGGAGTAAGTGTTAATGGCGTAGCGGTTAGCAGAGGGGGCGATCGAATCCGCTTTAAACTCTGACTGATACTGTTTACAATCATTTTGCATTAATGCCATCTGGAAAGACATCTCCCCTTTTCTGTCCTCCACGCAAATGGTAAAATAGCTGCTCAGACCGATCTGAGAAAAGCTGAACTGTTTCCAAACCAAAGACTGAAGTCTTTCAAGGCAATTGGATGCCAACATTGGCGCCCTTCCGGTAACTCCTGCGGTCAACCTGATACCAAACATATTGTGCTCCGCATTTTTTCGTATTACCTCAGCAAGGTGAGAGGGGAATTCCATCATTAAGCATCCTAAAATCTCTGAATGCTTCTCTCAGGCTTGCACTCTGGTCAATTGAAACAGAAAAAGGCTTTTTTTCTATTTCAGACTAACATTATTTATGTTATTGATTTCAAAAAAATAATGATGAATATTCCAATAAGAAAATTTCAGAAAAAGTAAACAATAGTAATTTTTTTTTCTTTACTAACAAATCACGCTGGATGCACCGAAGTTAAGTGCCCTTGAATCATAGCAGTACTTAGTCCGGTTAGCACTTAATAGCATCAGGTAATCTAAACAGCTTGTGGCCATGTTTTTGATTAAGGAATAGTATATACTTAGACACGGCCAGCCACGCTGAAAGCACTTGTCCATGTCTAATCACTAAACTTCAGCAACGTCGAAGTATTTAGATGAGTTACCGTTTAGGAACACCTGATACTTTAAAATAACGATGGATATTCTTATTAGTAGAATCTGTAGAATAACAACATTTCACTCTAAAAAATCAGACAATGCTGAAAAGGATGGAGAATACACAAACTGAACAAAATATAGTACTACAAAAAACTAAAGTTGTCTGAATACTCCGAGGGATATGAACAATACACTACTTGACCACACCCTACTTCAAGGTGTAGTCAACAGAAGCCAAGAACACATCAACCAAATTGTAGTGATTGAAAGAACATATGTTCAATACAACTAGTGGTTTCAATATTCCCTGGTAGGCCAAATTAATCAAAGACAAATGGGCAAATTTTCTGCCCCCCTCTAGCCACGGGCCTTTTCAATACAAAAATATTACAATTATTAAAAAGAAAAGTTTCTTTAATAAGTAATGAATTCATAATTATTTCTATGAATTTATTTTATTTTAACTTCTCCAATTGTTTTAGATAAATCAATGAAATCCTTGCTTGTAGTTTGAGTCTACAATTATTGGAGTACGACAAATGAAGATGAATTTGTCTTACATAAAAACAAAATTTTCGCTGACATGTACTTGCATGATATATAAATAATAACTCAGTTAGTTTTACTGTATATAACTTGTCAGTTCCAATAAAAAAAAACTTTAATGTGTGAATTTCGTGATTTATTTAAATTTCTATGTATGACGGTACCATTGAACTTTAAGGGCTCCAAGACCCACTAGAGCTAAATCTGACCCTGTCCACTGGGGTTCTTCGAACATATCTCTTTTGGTAACAATGGTTGGCTACGATAATTCACCATGTCTGTCCCCCTGTCTATGACAACATAACACAGGAATCATACAATATATCATCAAAAAACTTTCTTTGTTTTTGAATGACCCAGGGGCATATTTTTTTTTAAATTCTTATTTCCATTGGGAGATATTTCAGGTAGTGCCTCAAATTTCCAACAAGATTAAAAGTAACCGTGGCGAAAATAAGGTTAATTTTAAGTATCACCTACGAAATGACAGTGTCTCGTAACCACCGAACAATAGAGGGAAACTGGTTAAGAGCATCAGTTTGTGAGTTTTGCAAATCATTCAGATGAATTAAGTTGAAGAATTTACATTGGTTAGTTTTTATTTTTTCATCTTTGTTCCATAAGTAAATTTCAATCATTCACATTTAGAGAATGCAATGTGCATCCATATATTTTCGTGTGTAATACTTTCCTACGTCACCAGAAGCGTTTACAGCATAAAGATGGGTGAATGGTCATATTTATGTTGTGACTCTTCTAAAGATTTAGTAAAAAGAATTTCATGTTATTTGATTGATAAAATGATTCGCCATATTCTTTGGCATAGAAGACGCACTTTTTTCCCAAATCTGACTTTCAAAATATCCCTGCACCCTTTGAAGAGGATATTAACCCAAGTGAATTCTGTGTGTGTGCTTTTGCGTGTTTGGTGCAATGTACAAGTTGTAATTAATCGCTGGGGAAAATTACTGGTCACCGATAATTCAATGATGAACTTATTTTTATCCGTGAATTTTGGAGCCATGCCAATTTTTTCTATCTGAGATAACGATATATTTGTGTATCAATGTATGTATTAGTGTGAGTGTGTGTGTGTGTGAGCGTGCATGTTATATTTTTCATTGCTGATTCAAAAGCCAGAAAAGAGATATACAATGTATTGAATTCTTCCGTTTTTGTAACTATTGATTTTATGCTTTCAGCTCAGTTTAATTTTCCAGGAGTAAATGTAAGAATATAGATGAGAAAATACAGAGCACCATATAGTTTTTGATATTTGTAAGAATTTGGAAATTTTGAAGTTGTTTAAAAATGGAAAATTTTAGAACAGTTTCAAAATGATATAATAAAAGAACACAGAGGCAAAAAGAGAAATATTTTCATTTCCATGACTAAGAACGATGAAATCGCTAAAAATACTTTAAATATTCTTGTCAATAAAAACAGTCAAATGACCAACGTCTTTTTGCAGCATGCTCTGTTGAAAAGGATTAATTGAAAACCTGCCGATCAAAGAATGTCACTTCTGTCACCGTTAGTCGAGCAGTAAACACAAAAAATCTGAACTTAAAAGGGAAAAAACGTAGACAATCGCCGGACAAAACAAATGGACCTTTGATATACGGAGTAAATGATCAAATTTTCAGCCCTGTAGCTCAATCGGTGCAATTTTTAATTACATTGATAGCCAAAAAACAGATTCATTTGAAAAGTAAAGTTTTAGTGACCGTTGCAAAATCACTCTCGACTTTTATATTATAGATCATCCTCACTGATAGTATTTTGTATTCCCAAGCAGTCGCTCTTTTGATCAGGTTCGATGTTACTTAACTTCGATGGTAGTATGAGAACCTCTGCATCCAACGTGATTTGGCCGTGGTTATATGTTCTTGGGACAAAAAAAAAACAGTTAAAACCTGATCTACGCTGAGTAATTCAATCAATTTTTATTTTTTCAATAAACATAGCATCTTCATTGAGAATCTATCAATATGATATTCTGAAAAAAAAACTTTCTTGCCCATCCCAGCAAATAAAACACGCTGAATTGAATCTGAACAAGTATCAATAATCATTTCCCTGGATTATTGACGAAGGGAAATCGATTTTTCTATTGTTCGAACTTGATATTTCTTCCAGATTTTTTTCTTTTGAAAAAACAAAATGGCGTTGGGCAATGGCGTTGATATAACAATTGAAAGAAACATAAGACAGACAGAAAGGAGAATGAAGGAGTGAAGCAAAAAAGAGGCGACAAAAGAGAGTGAACGTTTGAGGTGCGGTAATCAGACGGACTTGAAATGTGATTATTTTTGCAAATGGCAGCAGTCCTTCCAATATTTTTGGCAGCCTTCTTGTTTAAAACCAACACTCCCAGCGCTTCGTTGAACGAGGAAATCGACTTAAAAATCAAAATAATCTAATTTGACGTAACAGTTTTATTGATACAAAGTGCCTTTATTGTCACAGATTTGATTGCTAGGGACAGTATATTGCTAAATATTTATATATTTATTCAACGTATTAGTTTGCATTGAAGGCAAAATCAATAACACACACTCACACAAACACACACACACGCACAAACACACGCACACATATATATATAGTGCAAAAAAATTAACTGATTGGTGCCTACGAGAGAGTAAACAAAATTGGGGGAAAAACAACATAAGATTGCGATATGATATAGAATAGTTTGCTGACACGGTAGAGGTTATCACAGTTACGGTTGACATAGAATAAGTCGACAAATGAAGATGCTATTCCCAGTGTACACCTAATTTCAAACTTTGGTTTTGGTTATGTACACTTTTCACTAATATACTCCCCTTCACCACCATCTCAGCAATGAGAATAATCGCAGCTCAGTCTAGGACTGCAACAATAATCCCCAGCAAAGGTTATATATCCTCCTGAAGGCGGTTCGAGCTCAGTTTGACGGATTTCTGGTAGTTCCTGTAGCCAGACGTGTCAAAATCTCTTTTCCCCAGGATTCTGGATATCAGGGGGTGCACCATTATCTGCAGAGATTGAAGGGAGGCCATAAAATATGTGTTGGAAAAATTAGGGGGGGAATAAGTGATATATATATGTATGTGTGTTGTGTGTTAGAGCGTGTAATCGATTTTTACAGACAAGTGATCATTGACAATTTAATATAAGTAAAGATCGATATTGATTGTTACAATCGTATAGTGAGTCCAAAATTAGTTCGATTGATTTACTGTTACTATGAAATGTCAACTCAGAATTACAGACTGCAATGAAAACAGTTTTCAAACCAGACAAATGTCTCTGACAATTTCTTGGTCTTTACGAACAATGTGTTCTTAATTTATCAATATCAGTCTTTTGCCGCTTTTCTTTGATTGATGGACCGGCTTACTTATTGACAGATCGATATGTCTATCCTTATTCAAAATAATTTCCCCGACACTGTGACATTGATTTCTTTGTAGATAGTTTTCTTTCCTGATTAAGCGTCGATATTTACATATATTGTGCCCTTTTTGTTTTTCTGTCTGTAGCAATGGACACTTCCACTTAGATGTAACAATTTTGCTGATAAGAATACATTTTGCACATTCCCCTAATTGAGGCGATAGTATCTTCCACTGTAATAGCTTTAGTTACTTGCTAAGAAAACTCCAGACGAAATTAATAAGACATAAACATGGGAGGATATTTTCACCGACACCAGTTTATATATATATATATATATATATATATATATATATATATATATATATTATTGTGTAACCACAGACAGCTGTTTCGATGAATTACATCTTTTCAGTGTGGCTTTAGTAGGCAGGATTGAAACCTTCGCTTCAGACCCGGAGGCCGATATCCTACTTCTGGACTACGGAACTGGACTGAGGCTGAATTTAGGTGATATATTTATTGATGCATAAATTCCCCATCCATCAGAGTGCTCTATTCCTGTGGAAGAGCATTGCATAAGCTTACAATGGATGAGTTACCTTACCTAAAGAGTGCTCAACCCTGAATATATATAATGCAATTGCTGGTATAAGAAAAAAACATTTGCTTATCATCATCAGTTTTTAATCGTCTGTCATTGGATATAGACCTTAACAATGATTCGCCACACCTCTCTATCCTTGGCGTTGCAGGAGTGATACTTTCTAAATTCATACAATTTGTCTCGCCATCTTGTATTCTATCAGCTTCAGTTATGGATGTGATCACTGGAGATCCCAGTTGGAAGTTTCGATGTCCATCAGCTGTCTGCCATTCTCGCATCATGACCAGCCCATTGCGATTTGAATTTTCTAAAAGTTTTTATGATGTGTCGGACCAGTTTACTCCCTGATATATTGTGTTTTCCAGTGATCTCTCCATGTTAGGTTGAGCTTGATTCTTTCTCTACCATCGGCGTAGCGGAGCCAGTATTTTCTGAACTTGTCTAGTTCATCTCTCCATCTTCCGTTGGCATGTGGTCTCTGGAGATCCATGATGTGAGTTGTGATATCCATCAGTTGTCTTTCAATCTCGCAACATGACCAGCCCATTGCCATTTGAGTTTTCTAATGGATTCTATGATGTCTCGAACCTCCGTTTTCTTTCAGATATATCATGCTGATCTCTCCATGTGGGGTTGAGCCTGATTTTCACATGTGGTTGCTGCATGCTTCTCGATTTGTGGGTTTGTCTCTTGGTTAGGTTCCATGTTTCAGCTCTATAAGTGACTATCGGGACAATGCATTGGTTGTATACTCTTCTTTGTAGAATTATTGGAATCATCTTGTTCGTGAAGGTTGAGCTTTCTTTGCTGAAGGCTTGCCATCTTAGGGTGATTCTCCCCTTAATTTCTTCTTTTTTTGATGGTTCCATAGAAATGTATTATCCTAGGTAGATACTGTGGTCTACTTTCCCTAGTTCTTCATCTTTGATTTTGACATTGTGAAAAATACTCAGACCAAAATGAATACATGAATACACCTTTCTTACTATCTATGAGGTAAAGATTGCAGGGCAAATTAAGTGGCACCATTTGAGGCGCCTGATTCCAATATATCCATTTCACATATTGCAAAAGTAGTAATTCAATTTGCCGAACTCGAACAAGGATAACTGAAGCTGCAGCCTGTGTAAAGACACTAAGATCTTTTATAAAAGCTTGTGTGTCCTTTTGGCAGACAGCGCTGAGTTCTTCCCGCCCAGCAAGAAATCGAGTTACCATTATGTAGTGTCCGTCGGAGTATCTGCTTTAATGTAACGATGCTAGATTCACCGAGATTTTCCTGTAAGGCCTCGATCATTGAATCGTTGCAGGCCGTATTTATTGTGTCTATCGGAGTGAGGAGCATAGTTTTTCCGACCGACCACGTCCGTCGAAATTTGTTAATATCTATTGTGAGTGTAACAAGTATCCGATACATTGCAATAACTTTATTATATCATACTTATACAGCTTCAATTTTTTTCGGTTGCAGTTTTTGATATATTGAACTTAGATGCTTATTTTGGAACAAATTATTTATGAAGCGTGGATTTAGCTCAATTTATCTAAACTGAACGTTTACTTTTCATCATTTGATCTGGTTTATTTGAGTCTGTCAAATCAGAGATGAAAAGAGCCAATTCGAACAATTTCGGTATATGAGCTCAAAATGGCACGAGCATCCGCTGAAACTGCTCGAAATATCAACCAAGTATTTTTCAGGAGACCATCAACGAACATTGGTTCCAATGATTTTGAAATCGAGATGTGAATCTTTATTATATGGCTGTCCTCTTGTAAATGACAATATCCAAGTAAGGGTTATTATTGAGATGAACCCACGCAAAACAATCTGAGGGGTTGCAGAAGAACTTAACGTTGACCATTCAACAGTTGTTCGACAACACTGTATCTCGAAGAGATAAAACAAGTGTCGTCCGAAAATGTTTCATATTAGTTGAAATGAGATTCCAAAAATATCTGACCTTGAATTTTAGTACAGCTAAGGAATAGATATTTCAACCGTAAGTACACGCGTTTGAAAGAAGGGTTTGTCTGGATGGTCAAATGATCTATGGTGGTGATTTTCATTGGTAAAATTTTCTTTTTCATGATATTCAACATATTTTCAATTTGTGGTGCTGAAAGTTTGGTGGTCATTCCAAAAGCTTGATCCTTGTCTATTTTTACATGTTTTGGCGGTATGACATGGAACATCATCTTACATAAAAAATGATTCCGTTCCCTATCTTCTTAATGGGTAATACCTCTCTGAATTCATAGTCACAGGTGGCAGAAAACAGAATCGTCCTTGACCACTACCAGAGAAGCACACCGAGATCATGACATGGAAAAGATGTTTAATATATGAACCGTTCACTGGTTGAATCCTTATGGTCTCTGTACATTCATACTTGATTGTTCAAAAAGATGAATATTTGATTCAAGATGGATCATCTTTGACCGATACCCAACAGCCCAATCCTTATTTTGTGACAACCCTAGTTTCGTAGTACAGCCTTCAGTTTAATACCGAAGTGTAGTATCTGTTCGAGTACCCACTTGGTAGTTTTGTATCGGTGCATTAAATGGCCGGTGAAAGCCTTCAGGCTCGGTAGGTGTAAGAGGTCTACAATTCATTCTGTGGCCTCAAAAAATAATATTTTGCTCTCGTGGGGAAGCCAGTAAATTAGAAACTGTAGTATCTGTTCTTCTTAAGTCATCAAAACATGGCCTTAACTCACTTTTTTAACTTCAAAATTATTGGAGGATTCTTATTGCTTCCTTCATGAATTAAAATTTAATTTGATTTGTTCCAAGTTCACAAGAAATTTTTGTATTTCCGTCGTTTTTTCTATGATTATCACAGCAATGATTTCCATGAAGCATTAATTTTATGAAAAAATTCAGAAAAATTGGCTACAAAAGATTATAGCTTTCAATACCCTGTACGACAAACTAGAAAAATTTTCAATTTTCAACGTTCAGTCAGTGAAACAATTCACGTGGTGCAATGGAAAGCACCAAAAAAACAGAGCTCTAAAAGTAATCGTTTTGAAATTCAGAGATGAATACATCTGTGTTGGGGGGGGGTATCATTCAATAAACGAAACACTTGAACTATCACTGAAAGTATGATTTCTTGTCTTGAAACATTTAACCCCAGCAGGGAAGAAATTTTACGAAGTAAAAGCAAACAGAAAAATTCCCTTCAGATATATGCAAAAATAAAATTTAGTGTATCTGCTGCAGCACAAAAATAAATTGCCAATTTAATGCTTGTCTGCGCTAAATCTAGCGTATTTCTTGTTTTGGCAGCGCCAAAATTCAGTATTTAGTACTATTTTCTAGTCATCTTCCTTATTTAAACGCAAAGAAACGACTATGTAACAATCAATAATTTTTTTATCTGATCAAAGTGAAGCTAGTTTATCATTGATAATACTTTTTTACTAAGCATAGAGAGAGCTAGGTGGCAATCAAATACTTTTTTCGACCAAAACATAGAAAGAGCAGGGTGACAATTGATAATGATTTTTCAGCTAAGCATATAATTGATAATACTCATATGAGTATAACTGATATGTTTTCAGCTAAACATAGATAGTTGATAATACTCTTCTGGGCTAAGCATTGATGATTGATGATATTTTTTCAGTTAAGCATCAATAATTGATTCTACTCTTCAGAGCTAAACATAGATAATTGATATTTTCTGATTTAAACCTGGATAACTGATAAATATTTCTTCAGTTAAGCATAGATAATTGATGATATTCTTTTCAGCTGAGCGTAGATAATTGATTATACTTTTCTGAGCTAAGCATAGATAATTGATATTTTCTCAGCAAAGCATAGATAATTGATAATATTTATGCTAAGCATAAAAAATTGATAGTATTCTTCATCTAAGCAAAGATAATTGATACTACAAACATGTTGGGGATAAAGACACTACAATCAAAATCTAGAATGCAGAATTGTAGAAAAGTACACCACTACATCTACCTAAGACAGCGAATCACCATGAAGTCATCAAAAGAAGAAGTAATCATGCAAAAAATCACAAAAGGTTAGCAAGCTTTCGATAAACCAAGCTCGACTTTCAAAAACAAAAAAAATCCCACTGGTCCTAAAAAAGAAAGGTATACAACCAATGTATCTTATCAATAGTCACATACGGAACTAAAACATGGTGAGAACCATGCAACGTGCACATGAGAAAATCATACTGAACCTCACATAGGAAGCCTATAAGACAGCACATTATATCAAAGAAGAGGCAGGAGTCTTGTTAGAAAACTCGAAGGGCAATGGGCAAGATATGTTCAAAGAATATTATACGACCAATGGACCTCACATCTCACAACGCGGATCACCAGAAATTAAGTGCAAAGCTGTGAACGATAAAAAGTAAAATGGTGTAAATGGCTAGATACATTCAAGAAGTATTATCTCTGCAATACCCATGAAAGAGAGGTCTGACAAATCTAAGGGAAGGTCCATTTCCAACAAATGATCATGATCATGATAGAAAAATGTACGTGACAACTGATAACACTTCAACGCACATGGGTCAGGGTTAGGATTAGGGTTAGGATGTATTCCATGTGGCCTACATTAATATAATACACGTATATATATACATTTACCTTAATATCAATGTTATCTTATTTTATTCAATGTAGCCTATGGATTTGGTGAACCAGGGCCAGTTGGTTCATTTTTTAACTTGGATTGTTGTAACTATATATGTAATTATTTCAAAAAGCAACTATCATCATAAATCACAATGGAAAAGAGATTTCCTTTGGATGGGTTGTTTAAATCTGAAACATTTAATAAGTTTAGAATATCACCATTTAAATGTTCTAAAAAATTTGTGTCGATCTATCTTGTCAGTAGAGATGATTGGTTCAATCTGGTTGGGCAACTTGGTTCTATAGCTACTTGGTACAGATGTGAATAATTATGTTATAATTGAGAAATATACATTTTTGAACTAAACAGAAAGATGTATTTGAGCAACAAAAAATATTTTGAAACTAAAACGACGACGTGAGTGGTCCTCAATGACGCCTTTTGATAAGGTGGAAGGTTAAAAAAAAGGACAGAAAGAAAAGAATGGTGGCATCAAAAATTTGACTGAGGTTTGATTTGTTATTCCTGTTTTTCCTCTGCCTCAATTACAAATAATAAGAGTACCGAGACACCTCACTTACAATGTTCCAATAAGACCCAAAATATGTTTCCCCTTACATTATATTAGAAAAAAAAAATATATATATATATATTCTTTATCGTCACTTCTCATAAACATAGACTGCGCTATCATTAACTCTGCAGTACAGCAAGAAATAAGCACTCTTTTCTCAGAATGAAAGTTTTTTTCATCACAGTGATATAATTTTCCAGTAAAAGCTTCCTTGCATACAGCAAATATGACTGAAACTTAATGGAAAAAACACTTACTTATCAGGATGACGCTAACGAAGGCGCCATCAAGTGGCAGAGACTAAAAATTCAAGCAAATGATTCAATCTACGCCTTTTTTCATGTCTTCACTGTCCAATCGTCATTTTCATCTACGCAGGTATATAAATATATATTATGTATGTCCGTATGTATGACCTCGTGATCTTTTTTCACAATGGTTTGATTGTGTCTTTCATCGTCTTTTATATCTTTAGTTCAAAGTAGTATCGATTGTCACCTAGTTATTTCTCTATTTGGCTCAGAGACGTATTAACAATCATCACTTGTTTCTTCTGTAGTGGTTTATTTTTATAACCCACTCTTTTGTGGTGTAACTTTGGAAATTAGCTTTTTGTAATTCATCGGATACCATTTTTCTCTTTTGTATATTTGTATGTAAGGCTCTGCACCGTATGCACTGGCATTTGGAGTCGCTTCGAGATGTTTTTATATCTTTTACGCTTCTTCTGGCGATGAAAAAATATTGAGAGAAAATAATCAATATACCCTAGTAGATTGTTTCGATGAGAAAAATGGAATGTGCGGACATGTGTTGGATTACTTGACATATCAACAGATCGATCACGTATTTCAAGTCCTCGGATTTGAATGGATTCACACTTCACACAAACACACACATACGCACACACACACATACACACACACACATATATATATATATATATATATATATATATATACACACACATTGGTCAATGCTAAAAGCAACGCTACGTTGAAGCAGCTACCATATATAAGTTTACATTCATGTGTCAGAAGCTCCTACCAATTCAAACATAGAGTAACGTACAAATTGACTTCATATATACATATATACATTATCAGTGAGCATATAAATGTGTATACATGTATTTCAATGAATATGACAAATATGTGTATATAGATATCTGTAAATGTATATGTATATGAATATTTATGTAATAAATGTAAGCAAATATTTATATATATGTTTGTGTGTTGGGTGAGTGTCATGTATTTGAACATGTGTGTTAGAGCGTGTAATCAATTCCCGCAAACAAATGATCATTGACGATTTAATATAAGTTATGATCGATAGTGAAATCAATTTGAAAGATTTACACGACCGTTACTCGAACAGAGAGTAACAAGTGGCACAGTGGTTAACAGCACAGACAATGGAATCATTGAACCGAGTAAACACACTGGTCAAAGCTCTGTGAGATCCCTTCGCACTAAATCCTTTCGGAATCCATATCTTCCACCACCAACCATTCGTAAAATAGTAGGGATGACTTGTTACTCTAGCCTTTGAGTAATTATATCATCAAGAAGTCGATGTATAATCTGATAGAATACTTTTGAAAGCATTATATTATTTGAAACTCTATTTGAAATGACCTCCCATTGTTACACGGATAATGAGTCGCTCGGCCTTGACAGCGTAAATACAATGAATAAAGTAGGGGATACTGTAGGAATATAACTTACGGCTTCAACGTAGCGCCCCATTAACTATTGAGCTATAGGCCTGAAGGAAAAGCTAAAGCCCAAGGTTGTTTGAAATAGAATTTCTAACATTATAACGCATTTTCAAAATACTCTAGCGGATTATAAATCCACTTCTTCATAACATAATTGTCCACGTTAGAAACAACCGAGTAATAATGGGCAGTGAATCGATAAGAGGAGAAGAGCGAGGATGAAGTGCTTATTTGAGGTTCCATCCAATGGCAATGGAATCTTTCTGCAAGATAATGCACATTGGGATATCTTGAACCCAGAAGTTTGGTCTGCAGATCTTACACCGCGTGAATGGTAGGAGTTAAACGACCTGCTCTCAACAACCTGGTGCCTGACCGAGGAAAGCAAACCAAAAGTACTAGGAATATAATTCACAGGAACTAGCTTCCACATTCTAAAACTATAAGATTCTCGGAGGAGGCTCAGCGTAGACACTGTAGAAAAATAAGCGGACAAGGAAAATAATCTGAAAAAACTATATACACGATGCTCATAATGTTTTTGCTCATCAGTGTAAATACACCTGTCTATTTCTTTTTTTCTGAATGAATCGATTACCTATGTCATATTCATTTACTTCAGTTTTCAATTCACCTCCAGGATTTACAATCAGACAATTCTTATTAAGTCTCTGTTAATAATTCAATTTGAATTTTTGGAGTATTAGACGATAAACACTGCAAAATAATGAACAGATTTCCTACACACGCACAAACACACACACACATACATATATGTTTGTATTGTGGTTTTGAAGTGATCAGGCCAGATATTGATGAAGATGACAATTGGAAGTTGAAGAGAAAAACTCAAGAAAAAGTATGTTTTACATGTAAAAGTTTGTTTTTGTTAATATTCCGTGGGTATCTTCCGGTGTATTTCGATGTGTGCCTGACATCTTCTTCAGAGAAAAAATTGCAGCACTTCCCAGAAAATTGTGCTGTTGACATGTTTGAGGCCGAGAAAAAATTTCGATATTTTTGTGTTGTTTGTTTATTTAGCAGGAGCAGGATGGGAGGTGCTTATATCTGTGTAGGTGCAAGTAAAATTCGGTTTGAAATAAAAAGGGTCCGTGAAAGGCGAGGCCAGAGAGTGTTTTCCTGTCTCTGTGGGTGTTTCGGAATATGCCCATGGAATAATTTTAAAAGATTGTGATGTTACACCTACTTTCTCTTGGGTTTTCCTCTACACCTTTCAATTGTTGCTTTCAGCATAAATATATATATATATATATATATATATATATATATATATATATATATATATATATATATATAAATCACTACACGTTTATATATTTATATATAGTGAATTAAAAGTAAAGGATTTGCTACACAAACACGTTTATGTTTCTGCTCTTTTCGGGTTTCTTCAGGCAAATGGTTCGGGTTTATAGTGTATCCTTTTTTAGGGATATTTTGTAGGTCGTACGATCTTTTTCTTATACTATTCACATATATTTTCTTTTTCTTTTTACTTTTTCTTTGTTCAGTGGTTGGCCATTGCCTGTTATGTTTTTATGTGAAGATGCTGTGCTTGTTAGTACTTATGAATTATATATTAGCTGGATATAATGAAGATATTTTCTTCATCAGTACGTTGCTGATCTATCAGCTCCTTATGGTATGATTCATCTCTGAGAGTATTTCATTCTCACTTAAATCTGTTTCCCACTTAAATCTTCTTAATCTCTTCTCTTGACTAACTGTTCAATGGTGAATGTATTGAGCTCTTTATGAAATAAAGCCATCACATTTTTGATATTGTATGATACTATATCATATTGTATGCCTGATATATATATATATATATATATATATATATATATATATATATATATATATATATATATATGATGTCATCAGAGAACGAGAAGTTACTAATAATCAAAAGGGTTTTTATAGTGTATTCAAAATGGTTTTTACCTATGAAGAATATTTTGCTCCTCATCCATAATACTGTATTACCATCTTTTTGATGAATTGACATTATTTTCAAATTCCCATTACTGCATTGAAAAAAATGTTTTGTAACAAATTTACTCGAAACTATATATTATATATTATTTATATGAAGTGACACTCATGTTAATCAATGATTGTCTGTATCTTATGTACGTTTCCTCCAAATATTGTAAATTCAATTACGTAGATAGCACTTTAGAATCAAATCAATCCTTCTCTCTTTCAATGTGTTCTTGAATAAGATTGTTCTTTAATAAGTATATTACAAACACCACATTTCTCATTGGACTGTAAAATCCCTGAATAGGGTCAAAGTTGGAATTCGTTTTGAATTCTAAAGTTGAAGTTTATTTTCAATCAAATTTGTTTTACCATTAAAATTTTCATCCTCTTGATATATTTGAAAAAAGCGTTCTTGATTGCATTTGTTATGAGTGGTCAGTGCAAGAGGTTAGTCTCTGCATGGTTGTTGGGGCTCTTTGATTCCTTTAGTGTTATTTGCACTGTCCAGGGTAATATTTTTTTCCGCCGTACTTTCAAAGGAGTGAGGGATAGATTTTATGCAACTTCTGGGATAGTGACTTTTTAGATTTAGATATTTTGAGTGTCCATAGATTTGCATTAGATTTCTGCGACGATTTTACAACTTTCGATTTGGATTAAGATTCCCAAAGAAGAAAATCTCTCTGAAGTTATGTCCAATGGTAAATTTGTACTTGGAAGTAAATTTAGTAAAATGATCAAAATATCGATATTTCCCTATGGACATTTTTAGAGTATAAAAACAATCATTTAACTATCTTTTCTATGATTTTATATAATCTTTTATTTTACTCCTCTATCTTAGCCCTATATTTTCACATTTTTCACAATACGTCAATGTAAAGGGTACATACGCTGGCGACATTTTAGTTCCAATGGAAATTTCCATAATTTCAATACAATTATTATTGATGAATCGGAGCGAGTTATTTATTAGTATCAAATCTATGCAGTCAATAACGAATTTATCCCTAAATTCTGGGTGCAGTCTGTCAGGGTATTTTAAAATCCAATATGAAATGGCCTATTCACCTAGCGCATCAGGTATGATACGGTATAGACTTGTGACATGAAAGGTCATCAAAAGTGTTTCAGGAGCTGTTTGACTAGATTAGAAGTTTCGAAAATAAATGCTGTCTCTGACAAATTTTTTGTACGAATGATTATAAAAGTATTTAAATAAGTTACTTTATTGATTTGTAGGGCAGACTAAGTCAGTTAATGTTGGTCTAAATCTATGTTATTTAGGGTTTCCAATTTCGATGCACACAGCTTTTGGGGTTTCGATTGCATCTATCATTTCTATTGATTATGAATTTTTGGCAAGCCAAAAAAGTTGCTAGTCTTTTAAATATTTTTTCTTTTTGGAGGTAATTTCTTATCATATTTAATGCTGAATTTGGTAATTTGAGATGATTTTTCTTTGTCTACACTTTCATATATTGATTGGTAATTTGATTGATCATTTAGCATTTCCTGAAATTTCTTTAGATAATATTATCTATCTAGGATAACACTTATATTCCCTTCATCGGCTTTCTTTATAATGATGCTCTTATTATCATTGCTTTTCTCTGTTTGTGTGAAAAAGTGTTAGGTACATTAGAAGTTCTTTGTAATTCCAGATTCAATAGTTTTTCGAAGTAGATATCCGAGTCTTCATTTCTTCCTTGTCTGAACAATATTTAGATTCGTTCTTCACAAGGGAATCTTCTATGTTATCAGTCATAAAACTCTTCTCTTAGATTTGTATTTACGTTAAGATTCCGTAAGGTCTTATTTGAATTACTTTTTTGAGTTAGACATAATTTAAGACCCAATTGAATACTTTGAAATGGCCATTGATTAATTTTTATATTGATATCTTCAGCATTGTTGGTTTGGTTTGTTTGCTTGTGTACTATTGGCGTTAATTCTCTTACCTGATTGGGATATCGTAGGGAATGCTCCTTTTTCTCTATATCGTATGGTCTTTGGAATTGTCCATTGCAAAAATGTTTGCCGACATATATATATATATATATATACATATATATATATATATATATATACATATATATATATACATATATATATATACATATATATATATATATATATATATATATATATATATATATATATATATATATATATAATGTGAAATGTAAAGAGTGAGACAGACTCGGGAGTATTCAGAGGTATGGTTTATTAATCCTTAGATTTTAATGGTCCAGACATGTTTCGGGATTTTTCCCATCTTCAGTGGTGTGTGCTGTGTGAGTATGTGTTTTTATGGTTTAAAGTTCCCATGTCGATATATATATATATATATATATATATATATATATATATATATATATATATATATATATATGCATATATATATATATATATATATATATATATATATATATATATATATATATATATAAATCGTGAGTACTTTTAGAATATTTTCTACGGTTGTAAATCCATGTTCTGCGTTCCCTTTCCTGATTTCCATACATTGTTTTCGAAACATTCATGTATAAAATAAGATTCCTGCGTTTATCCAACCATTCGACGTTTTGCTGAAGCCTACATTCGTATTGTCTCTCATTTCCATGCAGGATTATCCCTCAAAGGATCAGTTCATGTTGTTTTTCGATTTCGATTCGATTTTGACGGTTAATCTGCTGACAGTCAATTTGCATGGTTGTAGAATTGTATCCCTCGGTAAGGATTTTCTCTCTCTAGCGCTTGGTCCCTATCCCCCTGTAATCGGAAACGTCCTCGCTTTTCTGCCTTTTTTTCTGAGTCTCTTCTTCACAGTGAAGATGATTTGTCCATCATTGCTTCTTTTCTAGGATTTCTATGTGGCCTTTTTGTTCCTTTTCGCGTTTGAATTTCCATAAATCTGATAAGATTGAATGTCTTTCCTATGGACATAGCTGTTTCATTTCAGTGAGGAGTCCCTTGCCAATTTCCAATACATGGTTCTTTAATATGTATGTATGTCCTCTTTACTTAAGCAAGACGTTTAGTTACGCAAATCAATTTTGATTTTCTTTTATGTTTCTGTGTCCTGTAGTGTCACTTTTTCTCTGATTATACAGTTTATATATGTGTTCAGGAGTGAGTAAGAGGTTCTGTCCATCTACTTCCATTTGAATATACATAGTCTAATCGTTTAATACGTTGACCATGAGCAACACAAAAGAATAAACAGCTTTTATAATGAGTGTTTTCGATTCTCGTATAAGGTTTAAATAGATGAAAAAGATTCAATGCTTACTGCTACATCTCAAAAATGTTATCATCATAGGGATAAGGCTTATGGGGTTCGAAGAATTTCACTGTGTTTCATCGGTGTCTTTAGCTGCAATTATGCCATCAAGAAAAATGTGGTGAATGCAATGAAAAATGTTTGGATAAAATACTAAATGATGAGAGAACACAGCAAGTATTGGTTATTGATACAGTTGAAGGGGAAGTAGCATTAGCAAGCTAGAGTGTTGGTTTAAGAAAGCCCACTTAAGGCATTTTCCGTGCAAAGTTGAAGGTTGAAGAGAGAAGACGGTTTGTTTTCTATGGTTTTGGAACATACCATGACACTTTGAAGAGAGAATGCACACGAACAAACACACAAACTCGTTACTCATACACACACACACACACTCACAAGAAAGAAGAAGACACACATAGGCACGTATACTAATCACAGACACACATTCTATCTGAAACACACCCACTTAAGAACAAAAACAAAAGGAGTTTATATATCAATCAACACATCCTGGGGACCAAAGCACAAACATAAGCGGATAAACGAGAATGGATCGTCCCTGGAATTCGATCATTTCTTTTGTAGAGTTTTGTTCATTCTTCCAAAGAACTTCATTGGAAATCTTTCAGATTTTACAACAGTCATGGGCATATACATAAATGTATAAAGAAAAATGAAACTTATCTCTCAACCAAAAAAAAAAATTTCAGAGCCACTGTAGAATTCAACCAAATTCTCCTTACCCCCATTGGCCATTCTCCCACAAAATTCCATTCATATTAGTTCAGTACTTAAGGAGATATTGTGCGGAGGAAAAGATGTTCCATTAGAAAAACGATGTACTAAGAAATATATAAATCAGTTTTAGACGGTCATCTTGGTGCCACGCCCTCTGAAAGGGTCACTTGGGATCATATTTCGATAGATGTAGTGATAGCATCTGGATTCTGTTTTATTTTATTTTAGATGTTTTCGAGTGAAAAACAGCAGTGAAGTCGTAAATAAAATTTAATTTAGATTGTGATGGCAAGTTTAATTTTTCTCAAGATGTGGATTTTCCGTACATTAGAGTAGCATTTATGTACAAGTACGAGCAGGGGGTTCCGAGGTTTATAGGAAAAAAACAAACCCCATATCAGACAACCTTAGCGGAGAAATAATACTTAACTGAATGCATGAGTGCACGTAGGTCGAGCAAGGGGTCCTAGAAGTTTTTCGAACCACAGGCAACGCCAGGAATTCCTGCTAAAATATATAGTGACTCAGGCATCCGTTGTTAAACCGACTGATCCTGCATGGTTTAATACGTTTTTTTGTTTAGTCTACATTACTTATTCCTTTCTTTCAAAAAATTTAATGTTGTTTTGAGCATAAAGTAACACCCATTCACAATACACGATAATTATCCTGTATAAAGTAATGATCGGTACGTATATTGAGACGGTCTTAAAAATAACATAGCAGGCTATATGTAAAAATCAAAGCTTGGAGAGGATGATTTCTTATAAGCGCTGTTGGTGACCTATGGTGAAATAACTCACTTGTCTTTGAATTTCCGAGGCGATTTTATAGTATACGACTGATGATCCCAACAAGCAGGCTTGACATAAAGTACTAAAATATCTAATTCTGTGTAAAATATGAAACATCTTGAAAGTTGTATTTTACATAAACAGATATTTGGAAATGTTTGAGTGAAATGCCATAAAAAGTGTTCATAAGAAAAATCTTCAGTGTTTAAGCCTGTAAAGCTTTATAGAAGATATATATATATATATATATATATATATATATATATATATATATATATATATATATATGTATAGTGAGAGAAAGACAAGAGAGAGAACCTATTTTATTTTTATTTTAAAAGATATTGTGCGCCTATCGTACCGTTATTGTTGGTGAGTCTGTTGAGTAATCGGTTACTGCAAATAACCGGTTCCATGTGAGGACCCTAAAGATGCCAGATTAGAATTACATATATATATATATATATATATATATATATATATATATAAGGGGAATCACTTCACTTTCAGATGTATATGGTTGCTACGTCCAACCATCTTAATTACTTCTTCCCATAAATCATCTACACAATAATCAATTTACTTATAAATGAACAGCCATTATTATCGATACAACGAAACGTTTCGAATCATTGAAAAGTATAAACAGCCTTAATATCGTTAAATGTGTCTGGCGCACATCCAGTTAATCGATTGAGATTCCGTTTTCGCCTCCATTAAACTATAAATTCCAGAGTGGGTGGTACCGCCTTTTGGGGTATTAGAAGTTTCAGTGAGGCACGGAAAAGCAAGGGGGCGTTGGAAAACAAGTTGTGCTGACAAGAGCATGGGGAAGACAAACACAACTCCATATCTCCTACGCAAAAAACTTCATGTCTGGAATTCTTCACATTAATTCTTCTAATTAATAGTTATTCAAATGCTTTTATATATTTTTTAGAATTATATTTTTGACTATCAAATAAATGATTACATTTTTAAAAATCATTAAAATTTTATTTACCACCTATCATTTCTGACTGTCTTCACGCAGGGGCGCTGATAATTTGTCTGCTCTAAAAGAGAGCAATTACCTGAAAAGGATTGGGGAACACTGATCGGTCAGAGAATAGTGATTAACATCTTTTGGCTGCATGTTGTGTTTGCTATGATCCATCAGAAATGAGAATGAAGGGAGATCAATGAATAAGTTACTTTTCTCACCTTTTTGTTAGATCACTACAAAAGTTCTAATTTTCAACAAAAACGAGCAAGCACGAACTAGGGCTCAATTAAACATAAACACAAATTGAAAATTATAACCCCAACTAAAAATTTATTATGGTGGAACTTCGAAAAAAGAAAAAAAAATCTTGAAATAATAAAGAGGGAATCAGATCGGGTTGATAGGTAACTATTCAGGGACATTCCGTGAGGATCGACCCCTAAATCATCAGGGAGCCCTGATGGACAATGTCTCAGAACTTGAGTTATCTATGTTGTGAGTGGACTGATTGGAAGATGGCCGGGTGGACTTAGCTGGGATGAGGTATCATATCTGTCATCATGCTATCTATGTTTGATGGGGGATTGGCAAAAGTATTTCCTTCATGGTCTATTATAAGTACATCATTATGTCGAATATCTACCCAATAATCACGTGATGAGGAGATGTTTAATGTTTGATAGTTCAGTCCTCTAGCTTCATTGATGCAGCCTTTACGCATGATACGTGTAGCAAGCCAGACCAACTTGAAAACTGAAGAAATCTATCAGTGAAGATTTGGTAGCAGTTTTTGTTGATGGTTCGTAATAATAATAATAATAATAATAATGATAATGATAATAATAATAATAATAATAATAATAATAATAATAATAATAATAATAATAATAATAATAATAGAGACAGCCCTGGAAAATGAAAACTACAAATTACTCTGGGACTTTGACATCCAAACCGACCACCTCATCCAGGCAAGAAGACAGGACTTGATAATCGTAGACAAGAAAAAGGAAACTGCCAAATAATAGACGTGGTTATACCTGCAGACCATAGAGTAAAGAGGAAGGAGAGTGAAAAACTGGAAAAATACCAGGATCTAACGAGACAACTGAAGAAGATGTGGAACATGAAAGTCAGGGAAGTGCCAGTAATAGTAGGCGCACTAGGAACTGTCCCAAAGACACTGAGGGCGAGACTGGAGGAGCTCAGGATAAAAGGAGGGATTGAGACTGGACAGACCACAGCACTGCTAGGAACTGCATGGATACTGTGAAAAGTGCTAGAAATATAAGGACTGCAACACTAAATGTTGGCAGTGGCCTGACAGAGGGAGGAAAATGAAAGCAGAAATGTGAACCACTGCACTGGTGTGATTGGCGAGGGAGAGAAGAGATATTGGCTGAAGACTTGAGGAGACTTATTGTCACTCAACCTTCAGCAATGACCATTGGGCAACTGTTGTGAAACTGTAAACCACAGTATTACTGTGGTCTATGAGAATGAGGAGAGGGGGGCTGGAGACTTGAGGAGACTTGCCGTCACTCAAACTCTAGCGGTTACCACCAAGCAACTGGTGCGAGATAGCTAATAATAATAATAATAATAATATACATGTCAATGGATAGAAGGGGACTACTACCAGAAGAACAGAAAGGGTGTAGGATAGGAACCAAAGGGGCAAACGATTTACTCTACATAGACCAGATGATCTTAAAAGAAGTAAGGAAAAGGAGAAAGAATATCGCAATGGGATGGATAGATTACAAAAAAGCATACGATATGATTCCACATAGCTGGATACTCGAATGCCTTAGAATGTTCAAAATTAGCGAACCGGTGGTTAAATTCATTGGTAATTCGATGGAAGACTGGAAAGTAGATTTGACAGCCGGAGGGGACAAACTAGCCGAGGTAGGGATAAAAAGGGGAATCTTCCAAGGAGACTCATTGTCCCCTCTATTATTTGTTCTAACAATGATACCGCTTAACAGAATCCTGAAAAACAGCAAAGGATACCACTTCTCTAAAACAAAAGGAAAGGTCAATCACTTAATGTACATGGACGATATTAAATTGTTTGCAAAAAACAGGGGAGAGCTTGAGACTCTGTTCAACGAAGTAAGGGAATATAGTGAGGACATAGGAATGGAGTTTGGGATAGAAAAATGTGCAATCATGGTGATGCACAAAGGAAGGCTTTCAATGACTGAGGGAATTGAACTTCCGGACAACAACAAGATTAGGGCATTGACTGCACAAGACCGATACAAGTACCTAGGTGTCCTTGAATGTGACACGATAAAACGGGAAGAGATGAAGGAGAAAATTAAGAGAGAATACCTGAGAAGGATAAGGAAAATATTAGAAACCAAATTAAATAGCAGAAATCTAATAAAAGGAATGAACACCTGGGCTGTGTCAGTAGTTAGGTATACAGGACCATTTCTAGGATGGACAAAGGAAGAGCTCCAATCAATGGATAGGCGAACAAGGAAACTTATGACGATGCATAAAGCATTGCACCCTAGGGATGATACAGATAGACTATACGTTAAGAGAAAAGAAGGTGGTAGGGGGCTCATCAGCATAGAAGATTGTGTCCAGAGAGCTAAAGTAGTCCTAGATAGATATGTGCAAACAAATAGTGAAGAAATCATAAAGAGCGCGAGGGATAGTGCAACAAACAATAAAGTAGAAAACAATGGAACAGTACAGCAAACTAGAAAAGAAAAGTGGGAAGGGAAAAAATTGTACGGCGAGTTTAAAAGACAGATAAAAGATATAGTAGACGAGAAATCATGGACGTGGTTACGAAAGGGAAACCTTAAGAGAGAAACAGAATCGCTCATCATGGCAGCCCAAAACAAAAGCATAAGGACAAACTACATAAAAGCAAAAATCGACAGAACACAGACAAACAGCAAATGCCGCATGTGCGGTGAAAGAGATGAAACAGTAAACCACATAACTAGTGAATGTAGTCAACTCGCCCAGAAGGAGTATAAGCATAGACACGATAGAGTAGCAACGATGATACACTGGGAACTAAGTAAACAAATGGGATTCAACCATGGGGAAAAGTGGTATCAGCACAAGCCAGAGGCAGTTTTGGAGAATGACAACCACAAATTACTGTGGGACTTTGACATCCAAACTGACCACCTCATCCAGGCAAGAAGGCCGGACTTAGTAATAGTAGACAAAAAAAGGAAGGCCTGCCAAATAGTAGACGTTGCTGTACCTGCAGACCATAGAGTGAAAAAGAAGGAGGGTGAAAAAAGGGGAAAATACCAGGACCTAGCAAGGGAGTTAAGGAAAATGTGGAACATGAAAACCAGGGTAGTACCGGTCATAGTGGGCGCACTAGGAACTGTCCCCAAAACGCTGAGGGAGAGACTAGAGGAGATCGGGATTAGGGGAAGGATAGAGACCGTACAGACCACAGCGCTACTTGGAACTGCACGGATACTGAGGAAGGTGCTAGAGATATAAGGACTGCAACGAATAGTAGCTCTGTCATGATATGCGAAAGAGGGAGGAGACGTTAGCTGAAGACCTGAGGAGACTTATTGTCACTCAGCCTTCAGCGATAACCACTGGGCAACCGGTGTGAAACTGTAAATCGTAGAATTACTGCGACCTATGAGTACTAGGAGAGGAGGGCTGGAGACTTGAGGAGACTTGCTGTCACTCAAACTCCAGCGGTTACCACCAGGCAACTGGTGTGAGATTCCAAATAATAATAATAATAATTACAACTCACATTTTGAAGATTAACTTTCTTTTCAAGGGCAGGTACATTCAGGCAATGTTGAAAAACACTAAAAACTATTCAGAGTTGCTCAAACCCACAATGGTTTTGGAGACTGATAACTTTCCAAATAAACAATGTCAAATCATGAAAAGATGGTTTATAATGTTGACTTTTTTTACTTTCATTTCAATTTTTCGATTATTAGTTATCCCAGCTTAAATCGGGTTGAATAAATTACTTCTCTTTTGGCAGCAATATTCTACGGCAGCGAAAAATAGCACTGATCGGAAATTGATAAGATATAGGATTACCATCCTTAATGTACTGATAAAAATAAAATGGTTGAACACTCTAAATATCTTCAAATAGGCTTGGCATATATCCAGTTGATTAAACAAAAATCCATTTTTAGATCAAACAAGTTCTCTTTCCGTCAGAGATTTTGGATCTGGTTGAGCCTTGAGAGACTCGTTTTTATATCTGTTATATATATATATAGAGAGAGAGAGAGAGAGAGAGAGAGAGACAGACTGACAGACAGACAGACAGATAGACAGACAGAGACAAAGAGAGAGTTTTATAGATGTGTGTATATATGTATATGGGTGTGTACATAAATATGTATAAATATGTTTGTATTTTTATGTAAATGTTGCAATTTATACAAATAGAGTTCACAATATCTTTGTAGATATGGCAATTTTCGTGATAACAATACGAAATTATTAATTACATCAGATTCATTTAACGGCTATAAGTCTCTTGCAGACGGCTGAAAGTGATTCACACTTGTCAGGTAGAATTCAAGTCCATAGCTTTTGTGACTGTCCACAGTTTGAGAACAAATTAATTTTCCTGTTCATCCCCTCTTCTTCCTACCTTAGAATATTTGTGTCTTGACTATAAAATTGAAAAAAAAGTAACCAAAGGAAAGGGAATATGTTCTTAGACTGTGGACAGTCACAAACAAAATGTAATTTCACCTGACAAATGCAGACCACTTTAGGCCGGTTACAAGAATTTAATATTCGTGAAACAAATGTATATATATATATATATATATATATATATATATATATATATATATATATATATATATATATATATATATATATATATATATATATATATATATATATATACCTGTATTATAAATTGCATTGTTTTGCATAGAAACTCCCATTTGAAATGATCTGTTATTACAGGATTTATGTATCACTTGGTCTAGACAAGGTAAATAGAATAGGCAATTGAAGAGAACGGGTCTGCTGGAAAAATTGAACCTGCGCCCGGTAGGTAACCTACTTCAACGTTGATTAGCTCTCACCATTGAGCTAATCCATGTTTAGTCCATAACAGTTGCGTTGAAAGAAACGAATTGAGTGAGAATAAACGACATAATAATTTGAATTGAAAACATTTTTAAAAGCCATTGCATGACCTCTAGCTGTTTACCAAATGGCAAGGGCATCGTTTCATTGAAGCAGCTTCCCTATTAGTTGCAAGCTCGATTCCTGCAGCAGCCTCATTTTCTTCAACTGTTTATTCTATTCACGTTTCTTCACCAAATAATACATTAACCATGCAACGACGGGAGATCATTCCAAATATGAGTTTCTACATAATATACCGCAATCATTTGGTTGGATTATATATATCAATTTCTTAATACGTATTTATATACGTATATATATATATATATATATATATATATATATATATATATATATATATATATATATATATATATATATATATATATATATATATATATATATATATATATATATATATATTGAGAGAGTAAGTTTTGTTTTGTTTTTTGGAACTGGTTGAGCATCATTCTCTATTTATTGTTTTAGTCCCTTTCACTGCCAGCATCTTCCAAGTTACCATTTTTGTCTCTCCAGGAAAGGATTTACTTCTGCCAGAAAATGCCGGAAATTAAATGTGTAAAAATAGTTTGGCGAAAATTGACTGCAACAAACTTGATCTCATGGCTAATTAGATTCATCTTGCTGACTATTACTGATAAGTGGCGTGTTCGATTCCCACGGACTTGCCAATGCTTGTAGCGTGATATCCAAACTAAGCTCGATTTAGTTAATAGATCACTCGAGCAATGTACTATTCTATGCCTCCCCCTCAACACATCCACCCTATCTGTATTTCTCTCTCTCTCTCTCTCTCTCTCTCTCTCTGTTCTTGTCTTACATTTTGATAGCCAAATAGACGTATACAACGGAACCCCGATTTAACGACCTCTTTGGGAATTTAAGAGTTATGTTGTAATAAATTTTCCGTAATAATGAATGGATCAAATGCTAAGTGTATTAGTTATGAGAAACCAAAATCTGGAGACAAAAACGACCCTTTACTACCTTTTCACAGATGATCACTGATCACTGGTAGCAATAAATTCAAGTTTTGGTTTAGATTTTCTTACATCATGAAGTGTAGGGGATTCATTGTTATATTTGGAAATATGCTCTTCTACTCGTATCTTGTTCAATCTTCTTAATTATTACATTATCATTGATGGATAAGATGCTTCTTTTAATTTCTTTTCAAATTGATGTTTTACTTAATGCAGCATTATTTTAAGGGCTTAGTATTTCCTAAAATAATGCCCTGAAATCAAGTGGTGGGTACAGCTGACGGAAACACTAATCTGGTAAGCCTCTGAAATCTAACGAAAGCAAAGATGACCGTTAATTTATGTTAATGTATTTAGCTTCGGTTCATCTTCTGGCCTTAAAATAATGGAAAAGAAAGCTGAAATTTAATACTATAGATTAGACATAGACCTTAAAGTAGACTGTTTATTAAATGTGAAGTAATATTTACATTCAATCATTTATGTACACCTCGATCATCATCACAAACTTTCACGGTGTCCAAGTAATGCTGGACGAACTGAACGAAGAAGAAAGTTGGTTTCCACGTGACTTTCAGTTAGACAAATGCCATGTACAGGACAAAGACACAAAAAATCTGTATCGAAAAGATAGACCACTACAGCTACTTAGGATAACAAAAAAAGTCTTCAATCAAGGCATCACCCCGAGAGTCACCTTTGGAGCTGAAAAACTGAACCTAACTTAAGAAATAGACCCTCAAACCGAGAACCCTGCAACGCGCACATAATCCTTAAACTAAGAAGCATGCCGAGTGTACGTAAAAGAATCATGTTCAACATCGAATGGCAAAATCACAAAACAGCACAGTATATTACAGAAAGGAAGGAGTCAGGATATTGAAAAATCCATTCGAAAGCTAAAATAGCAATGGGCTGGTTATGTTGCAAGAATGTCAGACAATCAATTGACTTTCCGACTCATCCCAAGAAATCAAAAGCGAAACTGTTGCCATCAGAATACAAGACGGCGTGATAAACTAGACACGTTCAAAAATGTTTGACTCTGCAACGCCCATGACAGAGAGAGAGTGCGAGAGAGACAGAGTTCTTACGAATCCTGGGGAAGGTCAATTTTCAACGATAAACGTTCAAGGCTGATGACTATGATAATCACCATCTTTGTCATCTGATATCGGCATGCAAAACCTTTTGGGAAAGCTCTATGTCTAAGCCTCGGTATTTTCAAACTATCGTCAAAACTGTCCCAATAGGTTTCTTCAGTTTTCAAGTTGGTCTGGCTGGTAGAATGGCTATGTATGTTTCACGTGTACATGCCATGCCAATGGAACTGGAAACATTTACTCATAGTGATGTCTGGAAAAAAGTATTTTGTTTTTCAAAATTCTCTCCTGATACTTCTTTCAGGGGGAGATTAAATTTACAATGTGAGTTTATGATGAAGTGATCTCTTGGTTGTGTTCAGACATTTTTAGTGATCACTACCCGGCAAAAGGAGAAAGATGTAAATTAATCTTTAATCACACTTTTTCTAGTTTACTACACCTAATACGGTATGCTGCCAAAAGATGTGGGTTACTTAACGGTTTTTATTGAGTGGCTAACCATACCTGGTATTTCTTTTTCTTTTCACTTTCCTGAAAAGATGCTATCAAAAGATTTCAAATTGCAATGATAAAATCAACAAGAATATACCCTAGGAGGTTAATGCAAAAGCTTCCATCTCTTTTTACTTTGTATCTTTCTTGAAATATTCATCTAAGAGTGTTTGTTTTGGCCAACCTCTCCAACAGTTTTCTACATTGAAATATCTACTTTCAAACTTATCAAATTTTACTCATTGAATCTTTCGCAGATGATTCACCTATTTTTGTTGAAAATTCAGCAGCATTAAGGTCCAGCATGAGTTCATACAAGTACTAATCGAGAAAATCATGAGCCATAAGGCCTTCCCTTTTTTCCGAAAATGGGAAATCAAAATATATATATATATATATATATATACATATATATATATATATATATATATATATATATATATATATATATATATATATATATATATCATATTTCAATGAAGCAAACCATTTTCAACTAGTTCTTACGGAAGGCCTGAATGGATCTTTTTTATTTCAAAGGATGTAAATCACACTCACAGTCAATAATTGAATGACCGTAGCATCAGAATTTTAAGTCGTGTAAAGAAAATCGATCAACCAACAAATTTTATTTATGTCAACGCTGGCGTTTTCCATTGAAAAGCATTTCAAATTCTCTAATAAATTTTTCTAGAATCCCGATGTTACTCATAAACCCGCCATAATAAGACCCCTAGATGTTCAAAAAAGCTTTCCATAAAAAAAAACTAGAAGCGGTCTAGTCAAGGTTTCATACCGATGTCTGTATACAAATTGGTATGGCCATGAGCAGTAGGATAAACAAACACACACTTGTATAAAATAGCATAAAACCTTTCACCACCTTTAATGACTACGATTATTCAATAATCATTATTGGGATGAGCACGAATACAAGACCACTCAGGGTTGTATAAATACCCAAAAAATTCCACCGGGATATATCGTGTGGTTAAGGCTATCATATACGGACGGCCAGACAACCGGTGAATCATAGAAGGATGGACTCGGCAATTCACTCATGAACGATGTGGTTCAGGAATTCAGGGGTAAAAAAAGACAGAAGAAATCTAAGTTACGTGAAAATTAATGATTAGTTTTCTAAAGACCGGCTCAGAAGCTGGACAATGCAATCAATCAAATAAAGAAGTAAATTAAAAGCGAAATTTAATGAAAAGTTCTATAGAATGATTAATTCGGAGGTCGAAGATCGGAAGACAATGATACCTACTCAGAAGCTATCGGTCCATCAATGCCTTAATCTCTTTTTAATGTGTATTTGTCAAATTTTTTTCCTCAAACGGTCTGACTCTTGTCTGACCCCTGCTTTGGGCACATTATCTTCCCAGCCCTGACGAACACCTATCCAAGGGTCTCAAAGTGTAAAGTATACTGTGGATGCATTATACTAGGTATGGCCTACGGATTTATGAAACAAACTGAAAACTAATTTTGAATTGCATAAATTTCTTCGGGAGGAGCAATGCTTAGTATCACTGTAACAGATAGGTGGACATTACCATGAACCCAAGAAAGGACTTGAATGAAAGACATTTTACAAATGATTAAACAACATAAGAGGAGATAGGCTGGACACCTAACAAGGATAAATGGCAACAGATAGAACGAAGGGCTAATCGGTTGGTATCCAAGGGACATAAATGTAGCATGACATCACAGGGATTAGTGCAATCACGGTTGTCAAGGAAGGAGATAACAGAGGGCTTTGTTCAGCAGCAGAATCATAATATATATATATATATATATATATATATATATATATATATATATATATATATATATATATGAGAGAGAGGGGGAGGAAGAGAATTTGAATAAGTCATGTAAACATTCTGGTCCGTTTAAATAATGTGTAGTATGAAATAACATCCATATGCAGTACATTAATGAATGTAATATGGCAAAATCTATATATCAAAATCGTAACTGAAGGGGGGATAGTGTCTGATCAACACTGCTGGGGAACCATGTTGGTACGATTGCTTTGTTTTTAAATCCTCGAATCGGTTACATGGTAAACAAGCAATGATCCCAACAAGAAAAAAATTACACATTGTATCATGATATCAAATTCTGTGTAAAACAGATATTCGGAAAAAAAGATTGTGATGACAGATTATGGAAAAAAGTTGTTTTTCATATACATGTTTAGTTTAGCTGCAAAGCTATATATATATATATATATATACATATATATATATATATATATATATATATATATATACATATATATATATATATATCATCGTACGTTGTGTGATGAAGAGTCATATAATGCACTCATCGCTATATGAAATGCTCATTCGGTCTTGAAAGTCTATCCCTCAAAAGAGCGCTTGACGTTGAGCAGACTGATTTGTTAGCCAATTCGCTGGCGTTGTCGTTTCAATCTCCACTGGGTGCCTCATTGATGTGACTATTTGCTGTAAATACTTGTTGTGAAGGCATTCGTTCTGAATGTGCAATTAAATCACACATGCTTTCTAACAGCACGTTCATTTTTATATTCTCACAAGACGATTACGGGAGATTAGTTCGCATCAACAGTATATTAATATTTCAGCAATGGCAGGCACAGGTAGCAAAAAAAAACTCTCATAAACTGATCTAAATTCAGTGGGAGCGGGAATAACCGCCAACCACTCAACTTGAGTAGGATAATTTAGCGTCAGTTTGATTTTTTGACTACAAAACCCTTTAGATTTGACCCAAAAAACTGAGAAAAATATTTAATGATTTCAATGTTGACAGTATCGTTGATAGTTTCCAATTTTTAAAACGTCAAATTTGCTGAAATATTCCTTTCTTTTCTCCTCCAAAAATTTTGCACACACTTTGGTGTTAGACTTCATCAGATAATTTGTAGTTTTATTATTTATTCATGACGACTCTTAAGCCGAAGCATTCGTCGAATGCTAATTTGAACCTGTGGAATTCAGAATTAATAAGCAGTCGCTTCTATTAGAAACCTGTCAACAAAAACTGTCAACATATGTTTCTATCTGTTTTTAGGTTGGTTCAGCTGGCTGGCTGGGTGGTAGGCTATTTATCATCACGCGTGGGGTCATACCGATGGGAGCTTATTATGTCTAGTAAAAAGTCTATTTTGTTAACCATCCCAATATGTTTTTTTGTGGTGGTTCCAGTTTCTAATTCAAGTTTTTGCTAAATCGATTTCATATTTTGTGCCCACATGCCTGTTTTTTTTTTTGTTGTTTTTTTTATCCAGACTTTTTTTCAGCAATAACTGCCCAACAAAAGGCAACAGGAGTGACTTCTTCACTGATCACTTTTCCAAATCTTTAATTGATCACCCTCAACATGGCATATTATGAAAATTGTTGATTATGTGACGGTTTCTTTTGTGAGATTGACCATACATACCTTTGCTTCAGCTGATTAGTAATCAGCATCAAGTTGTATGTAAAGTTTGCATCCATGAATGTTACTCGAAACAAAACCAATTACATTGGCCAAGTGGTTGGGTTGTCGTTCTTGGTTCTGTAGACCATGATTCTATCAATTGCCAATTGCATTAAAAAAAGATGGTCAAAATTATCCTGGCACCACCGTAACACAAGTTCCGAGTCAGAGCAATGTTTATTAATACCCACATCTACGCATGTAAACCCCCACATTGTATTCAACCTTGTATCAAATTTGCCCTCATGGGAAGGAAAATGAATCTTACATTAGATTGTCCGGCATGAAATAGCTGTTTGTGTAAGGAAAAGTATTCTTGACGACACCCTGCAGTTGTTTTCGAAATATGTAAGAGCTGGAACAGTCGTCCTTGGATCAGTATCAATTGATCTCTCATCGAAAAATGTTTAGGGGTTACCTCAGGGGTTGTTATCCAGGCCCATATCTCAATCAATAACGTATAACTGCCTGCTCTGTGTCAGAATTTGTCACAATCGCAATCATGAAGACAAAACAATAAAAACGGCCATTCCATGTGGGACAACCTAATACTTTCAAGTCAGATGCTGATATTCAAGAATTCAAGATTATCATAACCAAAACATCTTTTGTTGTCTTCAGATGCGAATTATTTGGTCAATATTTGGTCTAACGCAAGGGCTCCTGATTCCTGAGGCAAACTGAACTTGAAGAATATAATGATTTTTTTCATTTATCAATGTTTTATAGTGAGGATATAAAGAGTTATCTTACTTCACTGATCCATAGTAAATATATTTTGAATTACAATGCATCTATCAAATGAGCTTGTCGTTGGTCATGAAAATTACCTTCGCCAATTGTTTAAACGAAACGGAAAATATCCAACTGTCATATGTTCCTGATACACCTACGTTCATATCAACAAAGTTTTTATTCTGTTTAATTCATTCATTTTGTCATTTTCCCATTTGTATTTGAAAAGTCCCACTGTCTCAGACACATGGTAGACACCCGATGACATAATGCCAATAGCTGGATTGCTTTCACACATTGATAAAGTTTCTTGCAGATTCTCTCACCTTTGTCAGAGTGACAGTGGATTACATCATCGATTCCCGTTATCAATTCCTCTATTTTGACAGAGGTCGAAAACTCAAATAAACGGACAATTTTAAAAATTACTCCCACACCTTAATTTCGATTCATATAATCCAACTGTTCAAGTACCTTTCGTCTCCTTATTGTTCATTTATGGTAGAGAAAAAAACATGACCTTATCCTATAAGCCTATGAATTCGATGATTACCATGATAACGATGTGCATTGAATGATTAAGTGATTAGACGAGGCTTACTGTCACTCTATCCCGAGCAATAAAAATAAAATTCCCTTTAAAAATCTATAAATTCACAGAGTTAATAACCCCACGATCAACCTTAACGCTTCACCCAGGCTGAGGACTAGCTGTGGCGACTGTCAAGCGCTTTTTTTTTTGTCATTGTAATTCTCTCCTATCTATCCACCCATAGGCTTGGGTGAATTCATACCTCACTCAAGGGTATTAAAACAAAGTGAGCGTGTGTAGCCGTACCACCTATTCCATGTCCTTTGCGAGTGATAGTTACGAAATTTCGCATCTCTCAATCTCTACATACTTGTAGTGTAAAGACGAACACACATAAGAAGCTTGCTCTCCAGAGTTGCAATGTGTCGGAAATGTCCAATGGATCCGCATACATAAGCCAATGGGAGGCATAGTTAACAGTCACCTACGGTAGGTATTTAAGCTGGCTACTGAATCAAAAATTACGAATCTGAACTTGTATTCATTGAATCATATCTTATTTGAAAATCATCCCCATCCTCAAATGTTTGGCCATGTTTAATATTATAAATAGGTATTAAAATCGAAATCGGGCAGATATTCAAAACGAATTTTATATGCTAGAAACAAGCCCTGAGGTCGAATAAGTAATTAAGGAGAAGTTCAGTTATGCAAGGACAGACAGACATTTGAAGAATTACAGTGTTAGCGCATCTCTATTAGACAGTTTTCGGTCAGTCTGTCTCTAAGAGGTTAAAGAACAGAAGCATGAAAGAAAGGTGTAATATGATATATGTACCAGCTGCTATGATGTCAGAGAAAGAGTACGTAATATCATTTAGGGAATATCTATTCTGACCAATTATCAAAATTGAAGAATAGTTGATGTATTCAACTTTCGTTTTTAAGAGGCATTTTATGTGCATCCTATAAGACGCTTTTCAGTCAGTGGTCCTGATAATGGTGAATATCAGTTTGTTTGGCTGTATTTTGTTGGATTATTTTGAAACATGGTCCAGAGCTCGTGGTGAACCCTTCCCATCTTCCCCACTCCCTTTCTCTCTCCTATTCTACCTACTACTACTACTACTACTACTACTACTAATAATAATAATAATAATAATAATAATAATAATAATAATAATAATGATAATAATAATAATAAGGGAGAGACTGGACGCGATCGGGATTAGGGGAAGGATAGAGACCGTACAGACCGTACAGACCACAGCACTACTGGGAACTGCACGGATACTGAGGAAGGTGCTAGAGATATAAGTACTGCAACGAATTGTAGCTCTGTCATGATATGCGAAAGAGAGAGGAGACGTTAGCTGAAGACCTGAGGAGACTTATTGTCACTCAGCTTCCAGCGATAACCACTGGGCAACCATTGTGAAACTGTGAATCGTAGAATTACTGCGACCTATGAGTACTAGGAGAGAAGGGCTGGAGACTTGAGGAGACTTGCTGTCACTCAAACTCCAGCGGTTACCACCAGGCAACTGGTGTGAGATTCCAAATAATACCGTTAGGACCCCTTACTGCTAAGTAGATATAGGGGAAAGAACACAGATTGCGAGATAGCCGGTAGAAGAAGCATTTTATTTTTTGGCAAAAAGGTAAATTTCTTTCTTTGAATGATTTCTGGTGATTGACTTTGAAAACTAACTCAGACTAAATTCTTATATGTATATTGTCTCAATAATGATAATAATGATAATAATAATAATAATAATTATAATAATTTTAATTATAATTATAAGTGGTAGTTGTAACATTTGGACCGTATGAATGAACCCAGTGATGATTTTCGAAGGTTTAAAAGATATTTTACTTTAGGCTTTAAGAATGATTATTCTTGACATATTGATGATATTTCTACTTCTGAGATGGTTTTTCTTTGCGATTCTGAGAAATGTTCACCTAGATGAATTGTCCACTGCCAAATTCTACCTAATGAAAAGAAAAAAAAAAGTTGAGAGTGGTCTGTTGTTTCTTGGAGCTGCACGTGGGTAAGTGGAATTAAATTTAAAATTTATAGTTTAATGCCTAGCTACCCCCGAGTATGAATGAATGGAGTCTGTCCACCCCTGACCGTTAGGACCCCTTACTGCTAAGTAGATATAGGGGGAAGTCCACCATTGGGAAAGAACACAGATTGCGAGACTTATACTAAGTCAAGACTTAGAAGATTTAAGGGAGACGTATGACCTTCAAGGTTGTTAATTTCACCCAGATGAAGCTTAATGTGTTAATTGTTAGGTATGAATGTTGAAGGGGATGGTCATACCACCAAATAGATATATCTGTGCAGCAGAATGGCCTATCCATGTAAGGTTATACCATGGGTTGTAACAGCTGGTGGGACTCAGAGAGTGTCACTGAGCTAATTGCCCACAATGAACCCACCAAGGTCTGGTGCTACCTTAAAAGAACCAAAAAGAGCTGGTGGGGCTCTTCGGTTATTTCTGAACCACATCGGTCTTAACCAACCCATCAAGGTCTGGCACTACCTTAAAAGAACCAAAAAGAGCTGGTGGGGCTCTTCGGTTATTTCTGAACCACATCGGTCTTAACCAACCCCCCAAGGTCTGGCGCTACCTCAAAGAACCAAAAACCCCTATCATGACAGTACAACCTAACCATTTTACCGCAAAAAACGGGGCACAAATCCGAGATTTGTGTGTCGTAACCGGCAGGTGTTCCCTTGTTAGCCACCAGGAGGGACCCGGTCGTCATCCTGTGACTGCTGGCCAAAACTCCGGCTCGTGTACCCTTAATGGCCTTCAGGAGGGACACAGTCGTCACATAGCTACTGTTGGCCAAGACTCATATACCACTAATGACACCTAGGGTAGGCGCGGTCCCCACGGAGTGACTGCTATAAAGAGAAAGAGATGGACAAGGGAGGAGAATAGATTAGTTATGTATTGTTACTTTAAAAGCAAGCCTTCAGTGCGATCTTATAGGGAGCGTATGCTCCAGATATGGAGGGAAAAATCTGATGTGGAAGTATCGAACCAACGCCTTGCTGACCAAGTAAAACAAATCCAAAAGAGGAAATGGCTGTCTGAGACAGAACTACTAGAGATTCGCATTAATGTAGAGAGAGACTCAGGTGACACATCTGTAGAATGCCCCCCCAGCACAACTAGTACCAATAACAAAACTATAAGAATTCCCCATAAGACCCCCACAGTAAACTATGCACCAGAGGGTGACGACGAGGCACCAACAGCAGAAGAGAAAACCAAAATACAAGCTTTGAAAGAGATCATGCGAGGAGAGAAAACAACACTCCCCTCCCTAAGAGACAAAGACAGAAAGAAAGTTGGAGAGGTGACCGAACAGGTCAACTGCCTCTTACAGCACATAGAAACGAACACCCTCCTAGAACTCAACAACCTAATTTACGCTGGGGCAAAAATGGTAGCACAAAGCTTCACAACACAAGATAGGAACCTGAGCAATAATAGGGAAGGGAAACCCAACTGGGAGAGAAGGTTACAAAGGCAGATCTCCCAACTACAGAGAGATGAAGTACTACTTAGAAATACACCACACACAGACAGACCACGAGTAAGACTTTATAACAAATACAAAGTAACGCAAAAGGGCATCGCAACTGTAGTCGAAGAGTTACACCAGAAAAGACTAGCCAAAGAGGCAAGACTAAAAAGATACAGACTAAGAACGGCCCAATACACACAAAACCGCACATTCCAAAACAATGAGAAAAAGTTTTACCAAGATTTAAATGGGGAAAGAAGGCAGGACATGAAACCTGATGCCACAGAGGCCAAGAACTATTGGAATAGCATGTGGGGGCACCCAAAAAGACACAACGTAACACCGCAATGGTTAGGAAACATGAGAAAAGAACTAGAAGATATAGACAAGGGGGAACCAATAATACTGAATGAAAACACATTGAAACATACTCTTAGGAAAGTAGCCAACTGGAAAGCACCGGGGCCCGACGGGATCCATGGGTATTGGTTCAAAAAATTCACCACGTTACACGGCAGACTCACTCACCTACTCCAAAATTGTCTAAATGAAGGCAAAGCACCAGAATGGATGACTAAAGGCAGAACCACCCTCATCCTAAAAGACCCGGGAAAGGGGAACATAGCAAGCAACTATAGACCAATCACGTGCCTACCACTTATGTGGAAAATCCTGACCGGGCAAATAGCAGAGAGAATATACATGTCAATGGATAGAAGGGGACTACTACCAGAAGAACAGAAAGGGTGTAGGATAGGAACCAAAGGGGCAAACGATTTACTCTACATAGACCAGATGATCTTAAAAGAAGTAAGGAAAAGGAGAAAGAATATCGCAATGGGATGGATAGATTACAAAAAAGCATACGATATGATTCCACATAGCTGGATACTCGAATGCCTTAGAATGTTCAAAATTAGCGAACCGGTGGTTAAATTCATTGGTAATTCGATGGAAGACTGGAAAGTAGATTTGACAGCTGCAGGGGACAAACTAGCCGAGGTAGGGATAAAAAGGGGGATCTTCCAAGGGGACTCGTTGTCCCCACTGTTATTTGTTCTAACAATGATACCGCTTAACAGAATCCTGAAAAACAGCAAAGGATACCACTTCTCTAAAACAAAAGGAAAGGTCAACCACTTAATGTACATGGACGATATTAAATTGTTTGCAAAAAACAGGGGAGAGCTTGAGACTCTGTTCAACGAAGTAAGGGAATATAGTGAGGACATAGGAATGGAGTTTGGGATAGAAAAATGTGCAATCATGGTGATGCACAAAGGAAGGCTTTCAATGACTGAGGGAATTGAACTTCCGGACAACAACAAGATTAGGGCATTGACTGCACAAGACCGATACAAGTACCTAGGTGTCCTTGAATGTGACACGATAAAACGGGAAGAGATGAAGGAGAAAATTAAGAGAGAATACCTGAGAAGGATAAGGAAAATATTAGAAACCAAATTAAATAGCAGAAATCTAATAAAAGGAATGAACACCTGGGCTGTGTCAGTAGTTAGGTATACAGGACCATTCCTAGGATGGACAAAGGAAGAGCTCCAATCAATGGATAGGCGAACAAGGAAACTTATGACGATGCATAAAGCATTGCACCCTAGGGATGATACAGATAGACTATACGTTAAGAGAAAAGAAGGTGGTAGGGGGCTCATCAGCATAGAAGATTGTGTCCAGAGAGCTAAAGTAGTCCTAGATAGATATGTGCAAACAAATAGTGAAGAAATCATAAAGAGCGCGAGGGATAGTGCAACAAACAATAAAGTAGAAAACAATGGAACAGTACAGCAAACTAGAAAAGAAAAGTGGGAAGGGAAAAAATTGTACGGCGAGTTTAAAAGACAGATAAAAGATATAGTAGACGAGAAATCATGGACGTGGTTACGAAAGGGAAACCTTAAGAGAGAAACAGAATCGCTCATCATGGCAGCCCAAAACAAAAGCATAAGGACAAACTACATAAAAGCAAAAATCGACAGAACACAGACAAACAGCAAATGCCGCATGTGCGGTGAAAGAGATGAGACAGTAAACCACATAACTAGTGAATGTAGTCAGCTCGCCCAGAAGGAGTATAAGCATAGACACGATAGAGTAGCAACGATGATACACTGGGAACTAAGTAAACAAATGGGATTCAACCATGGGGAAAAGTGGTATCAGCACAAGCCAGAGGCAGTTTTGGAGAATGACAACCACAAACTACTGTGGGACTTTGACATCCAAACTGACCACCTCATCCAGGCAAGAAGGCCGGACTTAGTAATAGTAGACAAAAAAAGGAAGGCCTGCCAAATAGTAGACGTTGCTGTACCTGCAGACCATAGAGTAAAAAAGAAGGAGGGTGAAAAAAGGGAAAAATACCAGGACCTAGCAAGGGAGTTAAGGAAAATGTGGAACATGAAAACCAGGGTAGTACCGGTCATAGTGGGCGCACTAGGAACTGTCCCCAAAACGCTGAGGGAGAGACTGGAGGAGATCGGGATTAGGGGAAGGATAGAGACCGTACAGACCACAGCGCTACTTGGAACTGCACGGATACTGAGGAAGGTGCTAGAGATATAAGGACTGCAACGAATAGTAGCTCTGTCATGATATGCGAAAGAGGGAGGAGACGTTAGCTGAAGACCTGAGGAGACTTATTGTCACTCAGCTTCCAGCGATAACCACTGGGCAACCATTGTGAAACTGTGAATCGTAGAATTTCTGCGACCTATGAGTAGTAGGAGAGGAGGGCTGGAGACTTGAGGAGACTTGCTGTCACTCAAACTCCAGCAGTTACCACCAGGCAACTGGTGTGAGATTCCAAATAATAATAATAATAATAATAATAATAATAATAATAATAATAATAATAATAATAATAATAATAATAAAAATGAAAATAAAATAATAATAATAACAATAACAATAATAGAAATAATAATAATAATAATAATAAAAATAAAAATAATAATAGTAATAATAATGATTTCTTTGAAATAGGGACCTAAGGATGGTGGATACGTCTTGGACCTACGATTCTTGTTATTTCTATAACGATAGTTGAAAAATAAGATGGCGAGAAAAGAGAGGAAATGATATAATGTCCTGGAAATATCCATCTACAGAACATGACATTGAAAACTTCTATATTAGAGGAGTGTGTATGTGTGTGCGTATGTGTGTGTGTGTGTGTGTGTGTGTGCATGCATTTATGTGCGTGTGTATGTGTTTTACGTGTATATGTATGCTTTTTCGATGTATGCATGCTTGTGCGTGCATGTGAATGTGAGTATGAGTGTGTGGGTGTATGTGCATGTGTATGTATCTATGTGAGTGTGTATGCGTGTCCTTGTTTTTTTCCCCAATTTTGTGATAAATAGAGAAGGGGCAGAAAAATAATTTTAAAAGTTTGAATTGTAATGCAATCGTATCATTCGAAAAGTTCTCAGTTGGGGGGACACGACCGACGTTGCTTTTAGCCGCTGGTGGAATACGGGAGAAAAATGATTAGGAGGAAATGCAAGTTATTATTATGATTGTAATTGCAGAGGAAATAAATTGGAAATATGAAAAAAAAATAGAATGATTTCGATTCTAAGTTGCCAAGATAGGATTCACAAGGCAGAACTTTTTTTAATGGTAAACGCAGGATATTGATTAGAAAGAAAATCTCTTTCATCAATCACATAGTCTGTTAATACATACATGCACACACACACACACACACACACACACACACACACACACGCACGTATACATATACTCTTATATTATTGAGAAGTGGATATATGCTCCGAGAGAAACGATTATGAATTGCACTATATCATATCGAAACTCTATTCGAAATGATCTACTGTTAATATCCAGTGAATGTATCATTTGGCTTAGTCAACATAAATAGAATAAACCATTAAATAAAATGGGGCTTTTATAGGAATTGAACCTGCAAGCCATAGGGTAGCTCCTTCAACGTAACGCTGCTCTTATACTTGAGCTAAACAGCTACCGATGATGCAAAGGCCCAAATACCTGTTTTAATCCCAATTCCCATTTTGTTTATTCACAGCCTATGTCTGCTCTATTCGTTCCTTCAACGTGGACAGTTATAGTATTGAGAGATGGATATACGATCCGACAGAAATTATTATAATAATAAGAGCAGTTATTTGGCTCTATATTACCAGCAACTCTTGAGCTCAATTCAAGTGAAGCCCCTATAAGTATATGGATACTATACTGATATTTTAGCATTTTGTTCATTTATTTGTACCTCATCTCTGCTGAAACTACACAGCCTATCGACATGATATTCTACATATGGACTAAGGAAAGATCAATTGATCCCAGAGGCTATGTGACGTTGACTCCAGAGGTCAAGTGAGTTCTAATGAGGTCACTGCAGGTTTTGGGCCACAATATAACATCTATGAAGCTAAAATTAAACATAGAGATACATCTTGTCATACGAAATGCAGAGTTGACCTTCAAGGTCATCTGAGATTAACAGAGGCCAATTCTGATCATTTCTAGCAATTTTTTAGAGATTTGAATCACGATTCTGCATTAAGGATACAGAAATTGATTGAATCAAAGGTAACAGGGTAGGCAAAGTTGATGTAGGTGGTCATTCAAAGTCACCAGAGGTCATTTCAGGCTATTTTTACTCCGTTTCCCAAGCCTTTGACAATAGTTTCATTCGTATGAAATTGAAATTTGACGTATGGGTAAATGTTGTTTTGGCAAAGGTTATATGAAATGTGATATTGACGCCAAAAGTTATTTGAGGTTAGCTGGGGTTATTTTTCGGTCATTTCCAGCCAATTTTCCAAGTTTTCGGTACAAAAGTGTGGCTAAATTGTTGGCTACTCCTTTTCACCGAATACTGCAAATCAATATTGAATTAAATTCATTCAGGGCCAAAGTGTTTGAAAATATTATTTGGACATTGAAGTCATTCAATACCACCATATGATATTTTTGGTGAATTGTCCAAGTTATTGGCCACAATATCGCACCTAGGATGCAAAAACTTTGCATAGTCGTGGATGGGGTGGATGTTTGAGGTCACTCAAGGTTTTTTGAGGTCATTTCTATAAATTGTAAGTTGGCACAAGGGTAATCTCTTGATTTCTCTATGCTTTTTCCTATAAACAGCTCACTATTGGTTGTTCTGGGGTTGGATCCCCCATCAATCTCTTCGGATTGGCATCCAATTGGAGATATATATATATATATATATGCTATGTATCCAAAAGCCCTGTCAAATCAAACAAAGAGATCATTTATTCTTTTCAGTGTATCATAAGTCCACAGTGTGAATAATCCTTGGGGGGGGGTTCAAACACCGTGTTGTGTAAGGAGGAATATATCAAAGGACTTATTTCTTCTATTTGGTTATATTTAAGTTCCGCCCCCAAGGTAACACTGGGTATGTCTGCTAGTATGTTATATTTACGCAGACAGGCCCTTTATATTTGGTTGCTTAGAATAGAAACATCTTTCTAATCCGATTCACTTCATTTTCGCTGTTTGCCTTGCAAAACCAATCTGAGTAAATAAAATGAATTCTGTTTTATGACGTGTAATTTATTTTATTTTTGTCCCGTCGAATGAAATATTCCACTCATAAGCACTGTTTCGAATAATAAAACATGGGAGTTATGGAGATAGAACCATACATAGGCAATTGCTCGGGAATGGGGAGAACGGGGCATTTTCCCCGTCCTCTCCAGATCGGGCTCTCTCACAGAAGGTGAGGGGCTTTGAAAGTTTGAACCTCATGGTCTCTAAAGGATAATGGTGCAGTATAATTGTTTTATGTAAGTCCAACTCAATATTCCCATATAAAAGGCTTTTATTACTATCACTATATCGTTATCCACGGTCGCATACACACATATCAAAATCGTACATGGGAAATCATTTGTTTTATGTGCAGCTTCCACATAACGAAAAGGTTTTGTTTTTGAAAGAACTTGTGACGAACAATGAAAATTAGATACAACAGCGTTGAAAGCAGATTATCGGGGGCAAAATAAAATGAACCATCATTAACCATACTGAAATCCTGTCTTCATCCCAAGTGTGGTGGTGTGTATATGATGGAATTAGAAGGGAATCGTCTACTCTGAGCAGGAAAAACCAACAGGTTCTGTTCCCAATAGAAATAATCAAAAGCAACGAAAAGTGCCTGGAATTACTTACCAGAAAAAGCTTAATATTCCATCAGGGTCATATTAGACGGAACTTGTTCCAAATTAGCTGTCATGTTTCCATTCATCCACCGTATTCACTAGATATTATCTTCAGTCCAAAATTTATTCTGGTCTTCATAGATTTTCTTTAAAAATTTTCCTAAAGCTTCGAATAGACAAAGCCTCATCATCATCCTCAGCAACCTTTTAACGAACATCGTTGTCCATCAAAATTCCCCAGGGCTCACCAGGTGTCTAAAATGTAAGCATTGCGGGGCCGGTACTTGAACTTGTCCAGCTTGTTGGGCTATTTTTCTGACACAATTTTGCATATGATCACAGGGGATCCTGTGATGTCCAGCTGTTATCTGACACTCTTGCACCATGACCAGTCTATTGCCATTTGAGTTTTCTCATCTCTCATTCTGTCCGTTGGGAGTTGAATATGGTTCTCCTGTGAACGTTGCATATTTCTCAGTTTAATGGTCAATCTTTGGTCAGGTTCTACGTTTGAGCTCAATAAATGACTGTTTGAAGGTTGCATTGGTTGTAGACAATTCTTTTTTAGGACTGATGGGATTTTATTGTTCTGGAAAGTTGATTTTGCTCAACATAGAGGGATACTTTGTTTGATTTCTTCTTTCTTCTTTCGAGTATTTCATGAAGATTCGTTGTCTTCGGTGGATGTAGTGGTCTACTCTCTTCAGCTCTGCATTTTTTAGTTTCGATTGTCGTGTCCTTATCCTCAACACGAGGGTTGTAAATGTCATGTAGGCAAAATAACCTTCGTTAAACATAAATCTTTTGCCCTACGAGGGGACTTTTGGAAATGTTTTCAACATTCGACAATGATCGGCTTTCAGGTTATGTCGCAGTCTAAAGACCACTAAAAGACTGTTTCAAACCAGTTGTATGCTAATGAGGTCATTATTGTGAAAATAAAAACGTCCATTTAAGTATGAAATCATTGAAACGTTCTTAGCAAGCGCGATGATTTATACAACAACCTGATTTTAAAATTACAACCTATAGATATATTGTATGTTCTGTAAAATGACCAACGAATGTTGAGAGTGCTTGGACCAATACAACAATGAATGTCAAACGGTATTTATATTTTCTTGATTCATTTTTGCGGCAATAACTCGCTTACAAGAAAGACTTATCAAAATCATTTTGTCAATCATTCCAACAAAACCTCTTTCAATGAAAAACCGCTGCCTAAATATACAAGGAAAAAATATGATGGAAAAAACTAGGAATAATGACGTAAGAAGTAACGAAACATGTTTTTTTTTCAAAGATCTGTAATGAGTAAATACCGTATTTCTTAATGTCACAAAAATAACCCATCTATGATTATGATTTACACACAAGCATTGTATGTCAGAAAAGTTTACTTAGAATCAGAGTATCTGTGCCTTCTGTGGAAACTGAAGTGTCATCCTCCGGCACTTCTGCTTAAGTTCGGTGCGTTATATATATATATATGTGTGTGTGTGTGTGTGTGTGTGTGTGTGTGTGTGTTTATGTTTGCGTGTGTGTCTGTGTGTCGAGTTTGAAGACAATTCTATAACATTATATCTTATATGGAATGTTCACACACCTAAGTGAATGTCTATGAGTAAAACGTGCTTTTGAAGTAAATCGGCAATGGACTTCCTGCTTAACCTTATCCTCCATTGTTATTGGCAATGAAGTAGATTGAATATACTTTCTGTCTCGCTTGTCTATCGAATCAGATTTGAGGTTCATTGCAGGTCTTGGCATCAGTTTGACTTCAAAACTGGATCAAATTTTACTCTAAAATCTTTCTCTTAAAGTCAAGCGAATTATCTGTCGATCAATCTATAGTGATATATCAAAACCCGATGACTTCTTTTGGATGTATTTCTCGCTTTCTCTTTCATTTGCTCTCTCTCTCTCTCTCTCTCTCTCTCTCTCTCTCTCTCTCTCTCTCTCTCTCTCATAAGCAAGAAAGGAATATATATATATAGGTAAAAATTAAACATTTTGAAGTGTATTAGGCAGTTACTAGCGATTCTTACATCTGAAATACACCAAAACTGCAGATTTTTCGGAATTTTGCCTTCAAATCAGTTGGGTATAATCTTTCATGAGAATATTACACTGCTAAAACGCAAATAATTTCTTGAGATACTCCGAATACACACACACACACACACACACACACATATATATATATATATATATATATATATATATATATATATATATATATATAAATATATATATATATATATATTGACACAAAGAGAGAGATTTATATAAATAAATATCATGACAAAACTGCTCATCATTAGCAAGGTACAATGGCTGACAGAAAAAAAAGTAAATGAATAAGTAGTGGCGGCAAACTGCTCTCCTATAACAAACACATATGTAAAGAATAACTGTGAAAAGTTATAACAACCTTTGGCAACCTTGACACAAGCCAAAATATATACATACATACATACATACATACATACATACATAGGGTCACCGCTTTACTTCCAGTATTTATTTGACCAGAGAAGCGTGTATTTCACGCATGAACATAAACCTATGTTGCCTGTTCACACATGACAGCTTTATTTCGTAGGCGTATTTCTCTATAACCGTTCCTCTTAATTTACATTTGGAAATATCTCTGGTTTTCTGTGAGTCTTGGCTGGTTAAATTTACTACATATTCTCTCCCACCTGTCTGGGTATGACTATCAGAAACTGGGTAAGACACCAAATAAAATACGGGCATCCGGTCCTTGCCCTGCCTTAAATATAATTCCAGGGATTGTGCCAGCATCAAGATCGATTGAACCTCGTCATGAAATCTTTATATATTATACAGTGTAACATTTGCTGTGTTGCTGCAATGGATTCTCTCTCTTTGAGGTGACATTTCCGCTGATAAGAATATCTCATACTCACCATTTGAATCAAGGCACTTTTCCATTAACGAGTTCAGTCATTTTTCGATAAAGCCTCATAAGAAACTGACACGACGTAAACATTTATCAATACTGAAAACAGTTTTGAAGTAGTGAACTATTCTTAAAAGTGAGAGAATGTGTCGAAACAATCTGAACTCCACATATATATTTTCACCAAATATATTACAGTCTCAAGTATACATCTCTCTCTCTCTCTCTCTCTCTCTCTCTCTATATATATATATATATATATATATATATATATATATATATATATATATATATATATATATATATCATGATTTCCCCTCAAATACTCTCGCATAGAAATCTGAATACTTCAAGGGAGTCTTTCACTAGTAATAACTAATGATAGTTATGATAAAGAGTGTACCAAGTCAGAGTGATAGGATAAAAAGCGATAATGATACAAAGGGACACTAGTAATACTACTGCTGCTACTCTTACGACTACTACAACTACTGCAACTACAACTACTACTACTACTGCTAATAATAATGATAATAATGATAATAATAATAATACTGAAAATTTTTCATGTAAGAATTCAAATAAATGAATCAAGGGGAAGTGGTAATGGAGTGAATCGTGTCCTGTTAAATAATGGATGCCTTGGCGTCTGACTTAGTTGAGACGACGTCCACAAAAGATGGATTCTTGGATGTGTGATTCGGGTTCAAGTTTTGTTAGAATATATATTTCTTTACTTCCGTACTGTTTAGTTCAGCTGCCCAAATCCGTTTCAACAACAAAAAAGTAAAACTAGTTAAAAAAAAAACAAAAAACTGTGCAGCATTTTTTACTTTATTCCTTTTCCTGGATATTGGGAGATTTTTTTTCTCAATTGATTATCTGTAAAGAGTTTAGAAAGAGTCAATTAATCCCTCCAAACATTACTTTTGTGACCAGGACATTGATAATTTGATATCCACTTATTTTCAATTGGCCAATAGGTGTTGGATATGTATGTGCATGTATGCTCCTTGAACAAAAAGTTTGTTCTGATTAAAATTGAGCCGTTGGGACCGGAATGACAGTTGTGAAGAGATCTCTGAAACAAACTACATAATTGTGCAGAGAAAAACTGGTTACATCTTGATACCAAAGACAATTTTCTTTTCAAAAAAAGAAAATGATTTCATTGTCATTCTCTTCTCAATATGCACGGCTGGCCTTATGACTTCAGGAAGGGATTAACACTTTCAACAAATAGAAAAGAAAAGGACAGTAACTCAGGCCGCTGCACAAAACTAGTCCATGGGTACAATGTCAACGCTCATAGGTGCATACACTCTAAAACATATATAATTACATAGTAAAAGGTAACTAAACATGTTTTTACATTAGCAATGTACAGTAACTCCACTCGTATAGAAGTACCAAGTTTGTGATCTTTATTCTAACATGAGCAAATCTACCACCAAACTATTTTGCAACGACTTACAGATATCACTGTCCTTAACAAAAGCAAAGATTTAAGAGAGAAATCACAATTTTCTATAGTTTTTGGCAATCACAAAATGACACCCAATACAAAAGAATAGACGTAATGTGTAATATTAATAAAAAATACTTTAATGTTTGAGTGAATATGGAATTCAAATCCAGAAAATCATACAATACGGATCAGACACACAAGAAAATAAGGTCTAGTCTTACAAAAAGATGCAAATGTCCGTGGTAGTTGTAATGCTGTATCAGGGATGCCCAAAACAAAACCAAAAACATATCTGGACATTATCAGAATGCTTCTTTCAGACACGATAGACAATGGAATGACATTCAAATGACCATTTCAGTGGAGGGTATGGAGATCCTAGAATGTCACCAGGTCAGGATACCCTTTCTTGCCTCGCTGATGTAGTCCAAAGAGAAGCTTGGCTACACAAGCTACCAGAAAGGCGTCAAAGTTGGCATTCAACTGATTAATGGGATGTCCATTCTCTGGTTTGGAATCGGAATTTTCTTTCTCCTAATCTGGTTATCTTCTCCTGTCTGCCCTGCTATTTTACCTATGGCGGGGCTGGAGATGAGATTGATCCAGACATTTCCTTAGGGAGACACTGCAGTGAACGTAAACAGCATCCATCTGAGTTTGAACTTGGATCACCCATTTCATCGTCCATTCCGTTTAATGCAACTCCTTTAGCACCTCAATAGTACTTGGACATTGCTACAGATATGAGGAAAATGTGTAATAATGTTGGGTTCACTAACCATTTGCTTCGAACTTAAACCCCGCCTACTGCTGAAGGCACATTTATGCAATCTTGTAATAGAAGTCAAAAGTTACTATAAACAAGAGTGAGGACGTAAATCGTCAGTTGAGACACAAGTAATGAACTGCGTTACGGATCAAATAACCGGACCTTATTTTTTTTCTGTTTTGTTTTCTGTTCGTTTTTTTTTTTTTTATCACCTTGTGTGACGAGTAACAACAAGGGTTCAAACACGGGAATCAGTGATTTTCAGATTATGCTGATTTAAAATAGCCGATTAAGAAATATACTGATACAACAAATATTAAGTTGTCTTCTGTACTTATGCTTAGAGTAATGTCTTGAACTGTTCCAAAGAGCCTTGTGAAAGTACTGAAAGAGATGGAAATCTGAGATAGAATTGAAACCTTTAAACAGTCATCATTACCAGTAAGAATACTAATGAGTGTACTGGAATAATGGGGGTAATCACTGCTATTTATATCCTAAGATAGCCAACAGTTATAACTCTGGCGAAGATTCTTATGAAAATCTACGATTGAAAAAGTCTCGTTCTATGTGCGTGTCTCTCTGTCCCCGTAAGTATGCATCGCGATTACTTGATAATTATATTAGTCGATAGAAAAGGTGATGCAGTGTCGGGTTTCAAATTGTTTGGTTCCAGGAAAATCTAATAAAAAGAAACAAAAGATCAAAGCTTATAGATCTTTCTTCTATAAATCATTTCCTTTATCTTACGGTCCATAGAAATTAATATATCAAAATCGACAACATTGAATAGACGTAAAGGAAATACTTTGAAGTCAGGGTTTCGTGCGACAGACTGAAAATTATTTTCATGGTACACACCAGAAAGTCCGGCATCTTTCGACCCAGCACTACCTCAGTTGTTATGATAATAATGACTTGCTTCGAAATAAACTTTGAATTAGTTTTGTTTTTATTACTAATTTCCTTTAAATGTCTATGGGAATATTGCTAGCTTGAATAAATGCCGATAATTATCTAAAATTATTAATATCAGCCCGGTGTGACAGGATGTACCCTTCCTTTGTCTCGTTAGTCCCAATTTAATATCAATTTAATTTTCCCATTCATGCCTCCAACTGAAGGGCTATAAGAGATTCTACACTCAATGAGAAGCCATTCCACCTCCCCCAATTCGATATCATCAAAGCTATATCCATGCTGCCACGCTGTATCCTGTTACGTAAGACAGTATCCACTTTCCTGTGTTATTACAATAAAGCAACAATTTCCCTCAAGTGAGTATTTATACGAAGCCTGAAAGTGAACCCGCCCCTTCTATTCCTCTCTTCCTTCTCTAAAATGCATTTACCTTTGATATTGATATCTTGAGTGGCTACGGACGAGTACATTTAGGCAGTTATTTTGATCGGGAATTCGTGTGAGTTGGCGTGTATGTGTGTGGGTGCAAGCCATTGACATCAGGTTACAATGAAGATGTTGGGCTTCTGTATGCTATTTCTGCAACCTGTATTTGTCTTTAAATAACATCGTTGGAAATAGAATAATGATTTTTTCAAATGAAATAAAGTCTGTAAGGCTTGCACATTAGACACATGCTGCCATATCCCCATTGTTGTTAGGGTGGCTTGACGTGGGCGGCAAGTTAACTGAAAAAAGAGGAAAAACGCGGAAACTCGAAGAAGCTTAATAACTAGGAAGCACTCGGAAAGCTCATACCTCTTTCAATAACACAAAATAACTTGATATAAAGAAGAACTGGAAATTGTATATAAATGAATATCATTAAACGTTGGATGTGCGGATTTATATCCAGTTATCTCCCTTAAAATCAAGGCCTATTTTCCTAGCTGCCCTTTTTTCATGAAATAGAATCTAATGTGATGGTTCTATAATGATACAGTTGTCATTACATGCGTAAACCATTCGCGTGTTGTCCATTGGCAATTTCGATAATTTGCATTTCAATTTGATAGGAATATTTTGAGAAGTTTTGCTGGTAACTACTAAAACAGCATTATAAAAAATATTCTGTACGATACCTAAAAAGCGTTAAAAGAATAGTTGATCATAAAGGCATAGTAATTATAACGGACTTTTGACAAAATGTGAGGTGTATCCTTAAAAATTTCTGGAAGTTGTAATCTTTTAGCTTTATCCTATATCCACACAAATAGGAGTTACCAATATGCAGATGTCTTCTGTCTCGCTGAAAGACATAACTGACGGGGTAAAAAAGAATGTCATCAAAGAAACTGACGTAATCAGATAGAATTTCTCCCGTGATCTAATGACTAATAGAAAAATCGAAAATGTAATAACACATAATCTTTGTGTGCATCAAAGCACTATTTGCAAAGCTCACTGCAATGTGTCACCATTACCTAACAATATAAAATGCAATTTGTATCTATACATACATCCTTTTTGCCTTCCCCTGTGATGGCATGGGCAAACTACTTAATAACATAATAATCTTTGTGTTATTAATAAGGATTAAGATTATCGAAAAACATCATTTAAAAAGTATTCATGTATATAATCATAGTTGAAAATTCTTTCCCAAATTGAAAGCATTCACGACCACCTGGTGCCCTCAATCCCAGCGAATGACAATGTCTAACTGTGCAACAAAAATGCCAGGGCTTACCGAGTGCGCGCGTCCGTCCGTCTGTGCCTGTACACGCATGCACAAAATCTCCATGTGCAAGAGGATTTGAACATGTGTATATGTGCTCTAATCTAAACTTTATTTTTATTCACCTTTGTCACCGAAATTCGAGCAAGTATATGAATTCATTTGTATTTATCTGTCTGTCCACACAATATATCCGAAAGACATATATTGTTCATCTGTTTTCAGACATTTATGTACTCAACAATATATGTGTACACATTACCTCCAAAAGTTCTCGAAGAATCTTGATGAAATTTTGTTTGAGGATGGACAATGGGCAAAGGTGGAATCGATTGAATTTGGGGTTTATCCAGGATTTTTTCTTTTTTTTTTTTTTTTGATTGTGTGAAAGCACATACAACCAAAGTATTTTACCGATAGTCACACATGTAGTTTTAAAATGGAACGTAAACGAAAGATTACCCCTTTAAACTGAGAACCATGCAACGCGCACTGGAGAGAATCATGCCCAACATCACAAGGAGAGATCACAAGACTGCACAGCTGATCAGAGAGAAAAAAAATAAGAGTCAGGGATATCATAGAAACCATTATGTGGACCCTCTGAGATCATATGTGAAACTGTGACGGGCAGAGAATATGATTGTGTGACAAACTGACTTGTACAGAAACTAACGACTTTCCTGTGGAAGGACACTGTCCAACAACAGACACTGAAGAGTTGATGATGATGATGATGATGATGATGATGATGATGATGATGATGATGATGATTAGAAATATAAGGTATCGAAACACATATACCCTCTTGTAACTTGACTGTATATGAATTGATTTTCATTCAACTTTCAGCTTGTCTACGGCACTGGCAGAGGTATGCGCTCTCTAGCTGCTTCCTACTTTCCATTGCTTTGAGTGGGCAGCAAATATTCTTAGAACGACTTTTGGCTCTTCCATAATTGGATGTCTTAAGTCTGCAAACATCTGCCGTCGCTATGGATACAAAACACTTCAATTAAACGCTCGGAAAATGTGGTTCGGAAAAAATATTTCATATTTCTCCAATCTTGGAATCGGGAAAAGGGAAAACATGGACCAAACGAAAATCCAGGAAACCAAAATAACTCTCTACCAACATGCATTAGTCATTGTCACATGCTATACACACAGACACACACACAAGCACACACACATACATATATATATATATATATATATATATATATATATATGTATATATATATATATATATATATATGTATGTATGTATTGTGTTATATTATATTGACACTTTATTTGAAATGATCTCCTGTTATTACATGGTGAATATACCATTTAACGTAGACAAGGTAAATAGAATAAGTAATTGAAGAAAACGGGGCTGCTGTAGAATCATACATGCAACTGATGAGGTAGCTGCTTCAATGTAGCGCTGCTCTCATAATTGAGCTGAACAGTCGCCGGTAATGCAAAAGCCCAAATAACTGTTTTATCAACAAATTTTCATTTTGTTTTCTTAGGATCTTCATCTGCTCTCTTTGCTTATTTCTTACACATGCATACGGACACACACACACACACACAAGCTCACATAGATAGATAGATAGATAGATAGATAGATAGATAGATAGATAGATAGAATTATGAATATGAATGTGTAAGTGATTAAATTCTATGACCATAGAAGACGCACTGTCAAGTGTGCAAATGTTTAACTAAGTTGGCAGACATGTCTATCCCTTTTATATGTACGTGTCTTTATGATCAGTGTATACAAGTGCTCCTGACCATACCATTTTGTCTACAGACTTGAAAATTGACATCAATTCTCCACTGAAATCTCTCGAAAAAATTTTTCAAGTATTTTCAACCTCTTGGGAATCTCATTTTGACAGGTCTATTAATGTCATCATGCTTCACCCGAATCTAAAATGTTTTGCGGTGTCATTTCTTACTCTAATTAGATGTTTCCCAGTGGAAAACACCAGTGTTATCATGAAAATGATAATATTTTTCTGTTCTCCATTTATCTATCTATATTTCTATCTATCTATTGAGAAACCGTATCCACTACAGGGAATGAAGGGTTCTATCTTTGTTGATATGAGCCTGTTTCTTCAAGTGCTCTCAGCTCTATCATTTTGTCCCCAGACATGGAAATTGGTTTTAGTTCTCATCTTGAGAAATTCATTTTTCTTTTCTTTTTTGGGAAGAAAGGTTTTTTGACCTTTTGCGGCCTTGTCTTGCCGATTAAAGATTATTAGTATGATATACATTCTTTAAATGCTGATGTTTCTAGATGTTTTTTTTACTTGGAAAACGCCAAAGATGACGCAGATGGAATAAATTCTGACCATAGTCATTCTTTGATGGAATTTTTCTATATGACTCCAAACTTTGACCCCATGATTGTTAAATCTAACACCTATCTTTTGCAAAATCCTCCCAGATATTTAATACGACTCAAGAGTTGATGATAATGATGGTGATGATGGTGGTAATTTTCCAGTAAGGTATGATTCAACAAACACATGCTTCGAATCCATGGTCTCTTACTGGGCTTATAGGCTCCATTCATGCCTTTTGTGGGAATTAGCTGGAAAGCATGCCTGTAAGGTAAATTTTCAACTTAACAGCATTTATCCCAAGGGATGTGATGTCATTTTTAATAACAAATTTATACTTTGAGATGTGTAGCCGTTGAATAATGTTGAGCTGGATGGTTTTAATATATATGCTATACAGCAAGCTCGAACCCCATCGAATTAATGGTTTTGTGCGAGACAAAATGAATAAAAGTAAATAACTGTAACCTCACACAACATTTTCCCCGAATATCCTGCTGGAATTCGAGTGGAAACAACCCTCGATTAATAATATCCACCTTTACAACTTTGATATATCAGTGGGTGGTTAACAATATAGGCAACGGATAAGGCGTCCTTACCTCAAACACTGCGACTATTTACATTCACTTCTAACTAATACCCTTTGGAAAAGCATGAATCCACTTCTTTTTCCCAAGATATGAGTAAAGTAACGAGACAGGCTAGGCTTTCTAACCTTAGAAAGGCCACCATTATAGAGGAACGACAATTCTGATTCCACACAAAGGAGTGGAGCCCTCTTAAGACTCTTTGATGCCAATTTTGACGTCTGTCCGGTAGTTCTTCTAGCCGAAGTGATACATAACGTATCTTTGCATTGAACTACAGAGGTCGAGAGGTATTTTGTCTAAGGATCCAAATACTTTTCACACCGACTTGCGACCTTGAGAGGTCACTTCAGTGTTGTTCCATTTATCAAGACGGAACGAGAATTGTTTCAATTACAACGTCATATGCACTTTTCTAATTATTCAAAGTTTTACTTTTGATGCACACGTCTTTGTTCAATTGTTCCAACGGTTATACGTCTTATCTGCCCAATGCGTCATTCAAACGAGCCAGTTGCTTGCGATAGCGTAGCGCATAATAGTTCGTCCAGTTTCCAGTAATCCATAACGTAAAATTCCTTAAATCACGCCAAATAGAACAATCTTTCCCTTGATGATTCAGTTCAGGGTGTGATGTCGGAGGTCGTCCGGTATTCAACCATAATTTTCCTCCTTGTATCGTCAGATCAAAATATTTTTCATCACCTTAATCCATTTCAAATGAGAAGCGCAAGACCATTGTTCAGTTTTTGACTAATATTCGTTCTCGTAAGTTCATTTGAAGCCCGTTTTGTTAACTTACTTCTGAACGACGAACTACAACTGACTGCACAAACAATGATTATCTGAGAAAACTTCAAAAACGCTTCTATGATTTTGCTAATATTGTGAAAAAATGGCACTGGAAGCTTTTGCACCATCATAATACAGCCATGTATCTAGGTTAGTATTTCGTCGTATGCACCGCATGATATTGGATATCATGACGGATACATATCACATTTATATTCATTTTTCAAAAGAGAAAGGTACAAGTATCATTAAGAATGTTTCTTCTGTTAAGTCATTGGCTAAGCCTAGGGAATCTGCAATATTACTCTTTCCTTCTAGTCGCTCCTGTCAAGAGAGCTTGAAACAAATATGATGTACACACTTTATACTCTTCACCAAGCTAACAATACCATGGAAATTTTCTTCATTCATTTATTCATAGACTGCGATGACTGAAATACTCGTCATTCGCACCAAATTGGTTTTAATGTCTAATGGATGCGTATTTGTGATTGAATGTTTGTTGATCGGCTGTAAGACGATATATGATTCTCTGATCTGTTCTGATGTACAATGGAAAAGAAATGAAGATGATGTTATCGCAAATGTACTTGATGTAATCATATTCCTCCTCCCACGCAATGACTTTTCAGCTGATAGCTTCAACCGCATAACATTTTCAATGGATTGAGAATTCTTATAATGCCTACAGTCTCTTGCAGTAAATAATTACATCATAAATGCCAAACATCGCCTCTACAATTACGCTCGAATGTTTGATATGTTATTAATGCTCTATACACAAAGCATTGGTCTGTGATGTTCCCACGGGGATTATTGGTGACCACTAGGCCCATGCAGTATATATATATATATATATATATATATATATTCAAATACCACTGTTTCTTCAATATTGCACATCAATTATATTGATGCTCTCCCAACTCAGAAATGGAGTACACTGGTGGGGAATTGTGTGTAAGTAGATATATCGCTTAAATTTGGTCAGTAAGACCGAATTTAAGCGCGGGGGTAAAATTTGGTAGGGGCAGAATGCCAGCCTCTGGGTCTGAAGGGAAGGTTTCAATCCTAGCCCGTTGTACTGGATGGGATATTGGATAGTCTATAGCAACGAAACAGCTGTTCGTGGATGACAAAATTATCATATACATATTTATATATATATATATATATACGTATAATGTTTCTATATATAATGTATGATTAATTGATGGATAGGCTATATCCAACATAATGATGAAAATTTGAAAAACAATGATGGAAGCACCGATTGGGTGAATAGGTATTTATTCGCAGACGTTCCAGCCAGATGAAAGGATGGAGAGAAAATATATAGAACTGTACTTTACACGAAGTCATCAATCGAATGACAAATACAAACCTACGTCAACTCTACATGAATGAAAGTCAGCAAACAATATAATGACGAATTTAGGATAATGCAGAAATCCAATCCAGCTTCCAAACTTCTTTGTTTCCATATTGTCAATTAAATTCAACATGTATATTAATGTACAATATAAAAGAAACACTGGTATTTGAATTTATAAACTGTTATTTGGTTTCTTCTCAACCGTACATGAGATCCTAGCTTATTCTATTTGATTATGATATTGATGGTAGCGAGATTTTGTCTATGGTTAGTGATCTTTAAAAGACGGATGTCAAATTCTTTGGATCTATTGGTCCCTAATCGTCAAGTACATTTTTTGGGTAACCTATGTAACTAAGAGCCTGAGTTTAAATGAGAAAAATGAATGATGTGAAATGTGAAATAGCATCCATACACAATGCAATATGATAATACCCTATATAAAATAAATAACTACATGTAATATGACACGGCTCTAAAAAAATGAATGAATAAATGAAGCTATAAATTAAAACCATAGCTTGAGGTGGGTATCAATACTTCTAGAAAAAACATGTTGATATAACGGTTATATTCAAAAATTCCTGAGACTATTACACAGTGAAAAACTGATGATCTTTTCAAGAAAAAAATCACACATAGTATCATATCAAATTCTATGTTGAAAAAAAATATCAGTGAAAAAAGATTACCGAGAGGTATATATATATATATATATATATATATATATATATATATATATATATATAGGTAAATCCAAGACAAAACTAAGGTGTGTGTTTGAAAAGATTTGGTGGTGGTGGTGGTGGTGGTGGTATATTTGGGGCTAATAACTGTGATTTTCGCTAATTAGTTCCGGCCACTGTCCATCGTCAGTGGTTGGGCTTGAATGTGTATGAGGCTAGAGACCTACCAGTGAAATGGTTTGATTGGTGTTACCTAACATCTCATTATTCACTCTATCCTCGTCAGTCTGAGTAAAATTGTGTCACCAAGTGAAAAGAACTATCTTGTTCCATTGGTAAAGTTATTGATGCTTTTTTTTATCAATTTAGTGTCAAATGATTTGTATACGAGTTAGTTTGTGTGGGGGGGGGGTCAGCTGATGTATGTGTGTGTGTGAGAGAGAGAGTGAGGAATAGTTAGGATGTGCTTATGACACATACTTTTCTTGGGCCGTTTGGATCATAGCAATGCCATGAGGGTTATTTGATAAATGGCACATTGAAAAATTCCAGTTAGTACGATTGGATGTCAGCAATGCCATAGGATTTTTTTATGGACCGTTTGAGCACAAATGCTATATCCAATATTCCTAGTGTGGCTACTTATTCATTACTTTTACGATTTTCAGAATCTTTTTGTATTTTATCTAAGAATCCGCAACTTCAACAGTATTACAGGTTAAGTAATCTTTATGCAAGCCATAACCTTAGATGGAAATCAGGTTTTGCTCACACCATAATTGAATTTGATAAACCGAACATTTCATCATATAGTAACAGTTCTATTCTTATCAAAGAGGAGGAGTCAATTGATTTGCATAATATTAATTTTCTAGCAGCTGTAATAAATTCAAGGGGGGATATTTTTTTTCAATTTAAATCTACACATTCAAATATTTCAGCTTACTTAGAGCCGCTTCCGACTTTTGGGTCCCTGCTCTTAAAACAAAGTCTGAAATCATAGCCAGAGTACGGGCAGCTTTTATAGTTTGATGTATACAAAAGTTATGCCTCAGTCCAAATGTCTCCCGTACAAAGTTTCAGTTCGACCCGACAGTCTGTAAGGCATGGTGGTGGATTAGTTTTTTTAAGCAGGGAGGTCTGAATTCGTTACCAGCGCAAGGGCACTTTTCATAGTGCGATATATATAAAGTTGCACCTGGGTCTAAAACATACGAGCTCAATCCTATTAACTAAGAGTCATGGTGGTCGATCAGTTTTCTGAGGAGGCACGACTGAAGCCGTAGTCTTTTCCTAGTTCAATGTACTCAAAAGCTACTACTTCATAGAAAAGTTCCAAGAACCAAATTTCAACAGAATTCGCCAATCTAAGAGGCAATTTTGTTTGAAGAAACTACAAATGATGCATACCCACTTACAAAACGGTATCTGTGGGTAGATCTTCGTTCTGTTTCGATGATCAGTTTAGTCTTAGAATTTGAGTAGAGCCCACTTGGATCTTTGTGTTAGGATTCAAATAGTTAGGTATAAGTTAAGTTGATTTGATTTGGTGCGGTGGAGTGTTTCTCATCGTGCTTTATTATATGGAAATTTGGGATTTTGTATGCAAGTATATATATCAAAAAAATGTATTTAGACTACATGTTAGAGTGGGGGTGCCGGTGTATGTCAGAGTATTGTTTAGGACTATAGTGTGGAATTCTGGCTTATTTTACTATTGGGGCTTTTAGGTGATATGTGGATGATTTGCCTGTTGATGGACTTCAAATTATCCAATCATGAGATTCAAGTATATATATATATATATATATATATATATATATATATATATATATATATATATATATATATATATATACGAATGGAAACTCACGACGGACCTGTTTCGAGATCTTGCGATCTTCAAGTGAGTTGTGTATGTAAAAATATTTGTTATGTTCTAGTTTCATTATGTGGGTACAGTTATTTTGATTATTCTTTAGTTCCCTCCTATTTATTCAATTAAATCAAAGAGTAATCAGTCTGACTTTATCAATTCCTATCATTCAATAAAAGAAGAACCACTATGAAAGCGAATACCAGCATCAGTGAAAATAAAATGAAAATGATTCATCACTGCAGAAATATGATACTGATTCAACAAGACAGAATACGGATTCGAAGAAGCAAACCACGCTTTGATGTACCCATGGGGCCTTACAAAGCAGCAAAATTCTCTGAACTCAGAGGAGTATATATATTAAAAACTATACAAAATATTACTAACAAACAAAACATTGAACCAAGCAGAGATATGGTTTAATCATTCAAAAAATCAAAACAGACAAAAACTGATGAAATTAAAACATTTGGCAAATTATGTTTTAAGATAGAAATTAAAACCCAATTAAAAATACCGGACAATAGCCTAAACCTTCCCAATGACTTGAATAGACCTTTTAAAAAAAGCAAATGACCAAACTATTTATATTTATCTATGTTCTAACCACCCATCAAACATCATCACCAACTTCCATAGCAAAAATCTCTCAAATAATTAAAAAATAAATAAATAATTGATAAAATCATAGAACCATACGCCTCACAACAAAGTAAATTTAATTCAGAATTTGAAAGCCAACCCCAAATGATAAAACGGACAAAGGAAATTTTTTTAAATAATCGTTTTAATCCATTTCCCAATTCAAGTTGGTGAGACATTAGTAAGACATTCTTAAACCTAATTTATAAAGAACACAATAAAATAATCATGATTAAAAAGAAGAAAAATATCAGAATAAATTTGAAATTGCAGCAACCCTAAGCAATGTCCCACAAATCGAAGCAATTGGACCCGAGGCATTGTAATATAAGAAGCAACCGTAAATTCTGTTGAAGATACGAACAACGGTAAATCTATACAGGAGCCGCTAACATAAGTTTCAAAATCAGATTTACCAACTAAAAAATAATACAAGAACGATACTGCTCGCTCCAAATACGTATGGAATCTGGAAGAGAAAAAAAACCACCGTAGATAGAATGAAAATTTGGAAAAACAATACCCCAAATACCTTCTATGCCAATAAGGAAAATCATACATTCATAAGGGGAAAATCTCTATTGGAGAAAAAAAAAGATTGAATATGTAGACACAAGAAGAAATTGGCACTGAACAACTATCACAGAAAAACAATGAAAATCTGAACGAATTCGTGTGTATTATACTCGAAATCTTTTTTAAGGATTTCATCACCCATATTTAGCAATGTGCATCATATACGAGTATATAGTACACACACATTTTCTGTTCGAAAAAAAAGTGTGAAAAAAAGCATTTGCATCACCGGAAGCTGTTTAGCTCGATGGTAACAACATTGCTACGTAAAAGCTGGTTTGATTCCTGCAGCAGTCTCATTATCTATATTTTTTTCTTCTCTTTACGTTGTCTAGGTTGAATGATAAATTAACTGTGTTACGACGGGAGATCATTTCAAATAAGTTTCTATATAATATAGCACCATTTATAATCATTCCGTTTCTTAATATATATATATTATGAATAAAATGAGTTATAATGGAAACTTGATTCTATTTCCATCATCTGATTTGCCTTTTTAGTTATTAACGCCGAGATTAGATGGAATATTCTGCACCACCTTCTGATGTTACATTCGTATCGAAATTCTAGATTCATAATTATTTTAATTATCTCCACTTTGGATCTGATATTCAATCAAGATAAGTAATTAATCTATAATAATTAGATAAAAACCGATGCGTTTGCATACCATTGTGAAAACGAGAAAAAAAGAACATGAATAAATATAGATAATTATTCATGGTGGTTGTGATGCATAAAGATTGAGTGAGCGTATGCGTGTTTCCTTGATGATGGCATGATCAAAGTTTTACTCATTGAGATATATTCAAAATTAAGATCTTGATTCAGGATCACACACTATGATACTTTATACGTTACACAATAATTAAAACTTCATCGAATATATACATTTCATATATATATATATTGATTGATTGATATTATTTTTAGGGTTGAGTTAACAATGAGTTATGGCTGCTCGATATCGGGGATAGAGAATTAGTAAAGAGGTGTATATAGAAAGTTCAATGCTTTGCAGTGACTTTAAGTTACATGTCAGTGCAATCATCAGACTGTTTACTACTCCGACAAAGATTTAAGTTCAAAAAAGTAGATTGTTTCTTTTTTTT
>OY735211.1:52414345-52554345 GCA_963457665.1 Thysanoteuthis rhombus
GATATATATCTATATATATATATATATATACATATATATATATATATATATATATATATATATATATATATATATATATATATGTACATAAGATATGCATATACAATATTCACTGTATACATATATTGCCTATAAATGTATTATTATACATGTTTTATGTGTATTATATATAAATATATAGATTTCTATAGATTTTATATGGATTTTATGATGTATAAATTTTACTATACATGTATGTGTGTGTAAATTATATACATAATAAGTGAAATGTTCGGTGTTGCCCGGTATTTCATATTCCTAAAATGAATTAAATTATATGAGTTATCTATGTAATTGTTTCAATCAATTTGTTAACGATACTTCAGACGAAATTCATACCTAGAAATTATTTTGCATGACTCACACAATATTGCATTGCTACAACAACACATTGATCTTCAAATAGTCTCTCTCTCTCTCTCTCTCTCTCTCTCTCTCTCTCTCTCTCTCTCTCTCTCTCTCTCTCTCTCTCTCATTCGGAACGTCAAAAGCCTGCAATTTCAAAAAGGATATCCATCGGTTTTCCGCCATTTTTATAACATAACCAGTCCATCGCCATTTGAATTTCTCAGTAGATTCTATGATGTCTTAGACTCCCGTTTTCTTCCTGATATACTGAGCTATCTTGGGATCTTTCATTGTGATTCTCTTATGCGTGCTTTGCAGGCTTCCCCTATAATATCTACTCTCTCTCTCTCTCTCTCTATCTCTCTTTCTCCCTCACTCTCTGTTTTGTGTTGGTCTGTCTAAAATGGACTTTCAAAGCACACACACGGGCACACAGACGTACCCACTTCCACCACTATGATATAAACAGACATAGAACGTATTTTATTCGAAAATTCATATGAAAAGTTTCATGAGTCGATAGCAGTGGTCTCTAGAATAGAATAGATTTCTGCCGAACAGACGATTTTCTCATTAAGTTATTTTGTAATATTTTTTTTTTTACGCGAACAAATTCTGTTGAAGATTTCGAACAAAAAGCAAAAAGAAAAAGAAAAATAATGAATAAACTAAAGGTTTCTGTCTTACGGAGGAATGTATCTCTTCTTTGGAATAAATAAAGTAGGAAAAAATATCGAATCTTTATTTTTCTTCTGGTTTTGTCAGTTTTCTTTTCGGTCATTAATTATTCAAATCCTTTTTTCCAATTCTGAATTACACATAAAACATTTTTGTTTTGTTTCCTAATTAGAGAAAAGAGGTGTATTAAATGGAATATTACAAACGGGGAGAGTTCTTTATTCTTTGAATTCTTTATTCTCCTAATTCCACCATAACCACGCAGGATAAAGTACGATTATAAGATAAAATACGATATTAATGACGACGATAAATAAGATTTCAAAGAAGAACGGGACTTGGCTGTGTGAGGGAAAATTATTCAGAAGATGTTCTTCAAGTAGATTAACTGACGACGGGACTGCAATAATGAAACTATCAAGTTTTTTCGTTGAGAATTTTTTTCTTTTGTAGTTTGAATGGATGGATTTGAAAGTAAACAACAACGTTTAGGTACAATTTCGTAAAAAAATACATTCAAAATCATTTTAGTCTTGAAGAATGCCGACAAAACCAGTTTTTTTCGGAAAAAAAGGGGGAAAATTACTTGTAATAACAAAAATTACCCTTAGAAAGTTTAGTTATGTATGTATGTATGTACATATATATATATATATATATATATATATATATATATATATATATATATATATATATATATATGTATATATATATATATATATATATATATATATATATATATATATATACATATATATATATGCAGTAATGCCCTCTACATTGAGCTGAACAGCTGCCAGTAATGCAAAGACCAAGATTACTACGATCAACCATTTTGTTCATTCTCTGTCTATTCGCTTCTTTCAACGCAACAGATATGTGTTAAGAAATGGATACATGTGATCAACAGAATTGATTATTAATTGCGTTATATTACATAGAAATTTATTTGAAATGATCTCCCGTCATTACACGGTTAATATATCACTCAATTTAGATAACGTAAATAGAACAACTATAAAAGAAATGTGGTTGCTTCAGAAATAGATATCGATGGTAAGAGCATCACTGCATTGAAGCGGCTACCTTATTGGTGGTAGGTCACATACACACACACACACATATATATATATATATATATATATATATATATATATATATATATATATATATATATATATATGTATTGGATAAAGTTGTGATTAAAAAAACTAACTGAAAACAAATAAGATGGAAGTAAATAGTACACTTTCATTCCGAAGTTCCAACCTTTCAGCACTATTTCCTCCTTCATTTAATGTTGATATCGAAATAAAATGACTTTCAATTCATGCAGCTGACGCATGATCGTATTCTAAGATTACAAATAGAAGTCTATGTCCTGCTGACAGAAAATAAAATATTTATGCGACATCAGATTTATAGTGGGAGGGAGTGCTTTGAGGAGATGATGTCAAACGTTTGTTCCATCGATTTGTTAGATCGTCAGTCAGTCGCTATAGATACTAGCGCATCTAAAAATTGATAACCATTTTTCTAACTTAAATCTTTTTCTTTTACAACTTTAGACGACAGGCTCTGATTAATTACATGAGCAATGAAGTATTAATTAATTAATTGAATGATTAATTAACAGAAAAATTATCTTTGACATCTAGAGTGCATGTTAACTTAATGTACTGAGAATAAAGATCACATATCTAATTAGTTCTTGGAGGAATTAAATCATGGTTTCTCTGGAGTTTTTTCAGTTTCCTTTCACTTCCCAAGATTTTTAGAAGAAACCCTTTACCAAAACTGACACCAATACTGTCGACATAATTTTCTTCAGTTGTCAAATCCGTCTCGCTGATTAGCTATCCGTGTTTTTATGTATCAAGTGTATAGGTCGCGCCAACGGAGCAAGTGGCTCTGTTTATGTTTATTACTTGCTATGTGTAGGGAGTGCGATTGGCCGTTAACGACACAGGGGATGCAGTGTGCGAGCTAAGTTCAAACTCCGGTTAAGACGGTTCGTGTTCAATTTGCACAGATGCCTTTTAAAACAACTATATACGCAGCTTACTCTCTCAGTTTGGGATAAAGAATGCTTATAAAGCCGCACATTCCATAAATGAATCAGCATGACCCTCATGTGTCCCTGAACTAATTAACAAAACGATTACTCAAAAATGTTTTTCTCTCTGAAATTATATGGAAAAAAACACCAGCAGAAGAATTGGCATAGTTGATTCAAAAGACCATAGAGATCCCAAGAAGCACTTTTTTGAAAGCATTTTAGATGATAACTAGTTGTGTACTTATGTGTACTTACGAATATAAACAGGAGTGCCCGAACACAAAGGCAGATATACAATCAGACAAGCGCAAACAGAGAAGGCTCTAAACCTACTTGGCTGGTTGGTCGGAGAGACCATTTTTGGCGATTTGATGTATAATAAGAAAAATAGCATTTCAACGTTGTGTAATGGTTAGCAATTTGGTCTCGTATATCGTTATTACCAAATAGTGTAAGAAATTACCATTCTCCTCATATCTGCTATCTTTTCTCTTTCCCCTTCCCACCCATCTTTGCAATGTAACAAAGTTGAGAATGGAAAATGATGCTTATGCTTGAATCGAAGCAAAACAGATCCAACATTCTTATTAAAGAAGAAAAACATGAACAAGAACAATTACAACAAAAGCAATATCATAAACAACTTTTGTTCTAAATATTGTTTTTACCGGACATGAAAAACACCCAAAATATATTACTTAGATCAACTTTACAAAATTACTCAATATTCTGACACACGATTTCAGTAGTGTGTCTCAAAAAGGGGAGGCGCATTTATTCTAAGTTAAGATTAATTTTTTTTTAATTAAAAAATACTGTTTCTGCGACGCCCATGATAGAGAAATATGATGGATCCTGGGGATGGTCTACGTCCAATGATGGACGTTAAAAGACAGATGATGAAGTATTGGCTTTAGCTCCGAAACATTAAATTTACTATCATATAAGAAAAATCAGTGCCTCCCTTTAAAAGCCTCGAAAGCACGTATCCACTTGCTCATTTTCCCCAGCACTCTTGTCACTCCTTTCTTTCTCTTCTTTTACTTCTCCTAAACTCACAGCCAGTGTAGTTTCGATTCTTTGCACGTGACTATATATATATATATATATATATATATATATATATATATATATATATATATATATATATATATTGTCTTATGGTACTAATCTTCCTTGATGTGAGAATCCACAAGAGCTTTATAGCTACCCAGTTCAAAGACTGCAACTATTTTACTCAGCTCATTTTGTTGACAACACAGATACTGCACTTGTTAATTGGTGGCTTTAGTTCCTTCTTGCACCTAAACCTGAACCAATTGCATGATTTAGCCTGGTCAAACATACCACTTATTATTATAGGCACTATTAATCAGGCTCCATTTGATAGATAAATCAAACGACATTAAATCCATTTTGTCAAGTGTTTCCCTAATTATTCTCTCCTATATTTCATTCAATGCATAGGAATGGTCTCCTGAACTAAACAGGTCTCTTATCTTCTCTTCCCAATTGATCGTATTAATGTATTTTTTACATATATTTCCTTTCAGTCTTGCACTTTTATAAGTGTCTTTTTATCAAATATACGTTTCATTTATCTATATAAACATTTGTGAGTGCGTAATTATTACAAACTGTGTTTAATCTTTGCATCCATCTCCTTACCTTTTGAGCGCATATTCTCCATTCTATCATAGCGACTATCGTCTTTTTTTCTTCTTCAACATTTTCAGAGACTTTGGCGTGTGGCAGGAAAAACCAAACACGTTGAGACAAAATCATTTGCTGTCCACAACACAATCCCACTGCTACACTGAACTCCAACTACATCACTTCTCTCCCTCACTCACTCACTATAGGAACTGCCAATAACTGCTGACCTTCTAACTTATATAGATACAATAATATCTATAAAGGTATATCATTTCATTACTTTGAGACGAACTTATGAATTCAGGTATGACAAATTTTTGTAATTTTTAAAGTTGGTGTAAGAAATAATTTTCCAGTGCATTTGTCCAAGAAAGTGTGCCAGGTAAAATAATCATTATTCAAGAACATGACTCATCTTTGTTGCAACTGATAACACAATGATTGGCAAATCAACATTTGTATTCCCTCTTTAAGTTACTTGGAATTTTTTTTCATTCTTTTTTTTTCAGTTTTGATAATTCTTTGTGGTTTTGTCAGTGCCAAATAGCGGAAAGTAAGATAATACATGTCTTTAATTGTTATTAACCATTACCAGAGAGGCTAAACAAAATTAGATCGAAAGTAATAAGGCTCACAAAGGTATGCATTCGGCCACGATTTATTGTACAGTAAATACCCTGATTGGCACAACCCTGTTGAGTACTGATTTGACCAGTCGCTTTTTTTTTAATATCTTTCAAATATAGTTCTGTTATGGTCCGAACTAAATAATAATAAAAGACAACGTCATGGACAGTCTCTGAAATATCAATGTGCTCAGAAAGTGGGTTAGATTTCACTGCAATGAATCATAAGGCAACCAGCTAAGGCAAAACAAAGGTTAAGTGGTACAAAACGACATCTGCATTAAGTTCATCATGTCTTTTCTCTGGAAGTATGTCGTTTATAGTGAATAGTAAAATCTCACTTTGTGGAGGATAAAAAATTCAAAAAGCAAAGAAAAAAACACGGAATCTTTTTTTAAACGTAGAATATTATCGGCAAAGAATAGAAAATTTTCCCACTGTTGGGTTGCTGTCATTGATGATGGTGATGATTACATTATTGATGAATAATACTTAATCAAACTTCGCTAGCATTCGTTTTTGTATCCTTTTTTTGCATTATGTAATTTTCTGAACACGAAAATACGTAATCACTTTCTGACTACCCTAATAACTGTATCCTGTACACTTATGCTAATATTTCATGTGTAAGAGAATAAACACATAAGCAATAATTCATCATGTCGCGATATATATTGACATCAGATCATATTTCACCAGCTACTGACATTAACGATCGGTAGAAACACGCAGCACTAAACCTAACTCCGCTACACGAGAGCGTACCCAGGTTCTAAAGTTAAGAGGAGCAGGGACTCGGAAGGGACGCAAAAAATATTTAAAAATTATTCACTTTTATGAAAGTTTGAATATGTATATGGAGATGATGGCAAAGATGCGTAGGTGTATCACAGAAATTGGAATCTATGTTGTGATATGATGAGATGATATATGTTTAAGCAAAAAACTACTCGCTTGTATGACATTGACACTAAAGTGTATCTATTATGTATATATGCGTATGCATCTCATATTCATTCAAGACTGTTTTCGTTTTTTAATAAGTGTAATTGTTTATCTATCAATTTGAATGTATATATCATGTGAGGGCCTGAACAACCTATCATTTTTGTGAGTGTATATGTTTAATGAGAATGAATAAGTTAATACAACAACGCGTATCATTAATTCTAATGAAAATATATATACATGTGTGTATGTACGTGTGTGTGTGTGTATGTATGTGTGTGTGTGTTTGTATACATGTGTATGTTTGAATATTATACATCGACCTATATACCTAGTTCCGTCTGTACCAGCGACACAAATGCTTTGGGCACCTGTCATGTATCTGAGACAGTAGGACTATCCAGATACGAATGAGAAAATGGAAAAATAAATGTATTAAACCGGATAAAGACTGTCAAAACGAAGAGATTTCTTGATGTGAAGTAATACTTCCAGAAAATATCTGATAGTGAATACCTTCTGTTATCTTTGCAAAATATCTACTGTAATAAAACGCTACGTGTATTTATAGATTTATTTTTTGTCTGTTACTCCCAAAGGAAAGGACAAGGGTAATGAATACGTATATCAGTGTACTGATAGAAAATGTTTGTTCTTTGATCACAGTTTTTTTCCAATCATTCATTTCATCTTCACAGTTAGAAGGAACTAGGCGAGATGTCAATTTCTTATAAGCTATCATTTTTAGCAGCAAGGGTATACTTGATAAATAACATGGCGGTATACTTCAAATGGTACGTAAGTTCAGCTTGCCACTGACACTGGGAGCCAGGGTTTCTGATCATAGGGTCCGTTTCACCCCAAAGGACGAGAAAACTTGCATATGACCCTGTGATTGTTTAATGGAAGTTTTCAAAGACAAGAATTATAAGTAACAATGTAATTACATGCTTTCGATTTTCCATAATAGATTATCAGGAACCATCAAGCAAAGCAGTCAATATAGGTTTCTCTCAGTTTTAATCCGGTCTGTGAGTCTGGCTTGCTGGCAAAAAAAGCTACAAGGCTGAAAATTTCAAGATTTATTCCTTGTTATATCAACAAAAACCTTTTATTCTTTTACTCTGTTCACCCCTAAATAGGTTTTTGGGAGTTCAGTTTGCAATGTGAGTTTATGCTAAATCGGTCCCTACTTTGTGTTGGCATGTTTTCTGATGATACTGTTTTTTTGGTTCACTGCCATACAAATGAAGACAGAAATGACTAATTCATCTATCACCCCTCATTCGAATATTTCAGTTGATCACCCTAAATACGACATGCTGCCAAAAGGTGTTGGTCACAAGACGGTTTCTGTTGAATAATTAACCAGACCAGTTAATTCTATATTTCTGTAATGTTTCAATAGTGATCTGCACCAACGTATATGTTTAATAGCTGTTTCATCTTCTTTGTAATTCTGGTGCATTTGGTTACAATGCAAAAGATTTATTGTATTTTTATTACTTTCGCTGTCATTACTATTTATGGTTTCGCTATTGAGTTCCATTAAAGTTAGTTTTACTTGTTTGTCAACGATATAATCAAGGAAGCTGATGTTTATGAGTGCTTGTTTAATATTATTGATTTCTTCATAAAATACTGCACGAGAAGAAGCGATTAATTGAGCATTATTGATCCGGTCTTTAATAACAGTCATTTCATATCTGTAAGGACACTTGCAATTTCTCTGTGTTTCTCTCTCACACTTACACTCACCTGCTACCTCTGTATATATATCTCACCACCCCCCTCTCTCTCTCTCTCTCTCTCTCTCTCTCTCTCTCTCTTTCTCTCTCTGGATAGATACATATAGACCAATATAGATAAATAGTATGAACATAGGTATAGATAGATTTGGATAGATAGACATATCGACAGATATGGGTAGCTATAGATTGTTATGTACAAATATAGCTTGGCAGCTAGATATGGACGGATTTTGATGGATTCAGATCAATGTTTGAACCGTTTTTGTTGATTCATGTGTACCATTTCCCCGCAAAATCTACAGAGCCTATAGCATAATATTATGCCTGTAAGCAAACATACGCTATGTGAGGTTGACCTCTGATGTCTTTGAGGTCGCTGAAAATTCCTTGATCATTTATAGCCAATTTTCAGAGTTGTGGACCTCGAAAAATGAAATTCAACATATATTATCCTCGCGGTATAGATCACAATCTACGTTACGTTAACATCTTAGCTCACAGAAGATCACCAGACAACACTTCAGGTTATTTTGAAAATAATTTACCGAGTTTTTGGTCATGATTTCTGCACCTATGAAACTGAAATTAGGTTTAGAGGTTGATCTTTCAATGGTAAAGTTTATAAGCAATGCTAAATTGATTGATATAGGCATTTCAGGTCACCAGAAGTCAATATTTAGTCATTTTTATTCAATTTTCAGATACATGGACGAAAACAATTCTGCAACACAAAAGACAAAGACAAGGAGAATATGGGTACATCATCTCCAATTGAGGGAACAGGCAAAGCGAGATTGACATTGAAAGTCTATCAAGATCACCAGAAGTCATTTTGGTAATTTTTGCTCAATTGTCCTTAGTAATGTCTTGGTTTTATGTAAGTGTATCTAAGTTAATCATGTTGATTGGAGAGTCCTTTTACGTGGCATATGAACGAAATATCTGCGTTTGTTGTTATAAATATATTTATATGTGATTCATTCATTAATGTTTGAGAATAGAAATTTTGACCCGTGTCTGCATTTTAACGCTATTTCATTTTTTCTGTTTAATAGATTTGTTTGTGTTTTTTTTTTCTTTTTTTTTTTTTACTGATTGGATGTAGGGTTGAATAATAATTGAAATCAATAGAAAAACACTTCACGTCAAGTAATCCACTGAGTAAAATATTTGACAAAACAAGCCTAAAATGAGATTTTGTTAATCGGAGAATTTTAATACTCTCATCACAAAATACAACAATAGGATGATTGAAATCAATACTAACGAACGAGGCTTAAATAAATTAAACATCAATTGTACAAGCAAAAAATGAATGCCCTTTGCAAAGCAAACGTCTCAAAACAGATATCGTATACCAAGCCGAAATATCGACCCAACAGAAACCTCTAAAAGTGAAAAATTACATAAGAGTATCGAAAACACCATTCAAACTTAGTTTAGCCAGACATACATCATCCTTATTAATGAAAAAGGTAGTACATCACCGTCTATATATCATTTGGGAATGTGCGATAAAAATTTTGAACCAACTCAAAAACGGGGAAATACTTTTTAAAAAACACGCATGTGCTAAAATATTGAGACTTCATACTACCGATGCCTTGATGAGGAATTTGAAATTCTTAGTAGTGCCAACAAAAAATATAAAGTAGATTCATCAAACATAAAAAAGAAAATAGAGTTAAAATGTAGGCACCGCTCAAAATTTCAGTGATAGAAGTTAACAACACACACATATATATATATATATATATATATATATATATATATATATATATATATATATATATATATATATATATATATATATATATATATATATATGCGTTTGTGTGTGTGTGTGTGTATAAATTCATATATATTTGGGTTTATATTTAAACAAAAAAATACGTATAGCTTGCTTCTGAGACTTTGAAACCGGAACTTCATATAACGAGAACCATTTGCAAGCAGCACGATAAGGAATGCATCTTAGCAAGAATTCGTGGACATATTTTGTAGAGATGGAGATTGAGGAATTAGATTAAAACGGAACTGAAAAGGTTCAGTCTGAAAACCAGTGATCTCTGATCAAAATTGTTTCAAGTTTACGGATGTATAAGGAGGTTGAAATGAATTTCCTTTTGCGTCCATTCAATATGTATACATATTTATATTACTTATATAGATATTTTCATTTTTCTCTCTCCTTTTCACCCTTTCCATTCGCTATATTTATTTTTTGTGTTCTAACTAATGAGGAACATCTGCAAATATATATTAAAATTATGAAAAGGAAAACTCACAAACGAGTATACATACATTTTTTCAATTCATCAATCTTTACTACTTCATCATCGTCAGTCTTTTAACATTCGTCGTTGGACATACACCTTGCTCAGGATCTGCCACATCTCTCTATCATGTGCGTTGCAGAGCCAGTATTTCCTGAATTTGTCTAGTTAATCTTTCAATCTTATATTTTGTCGGCCTCGGTTTCGTATGTGATCTCTGGGGTTCCATGTTGTGTGTTGTGATGGCTATCAGTTGTTTTTGCAACATGACCTGCCCATTGCCATTTGAGCTTCCTAATAGATTCTATGATGTGTCTGACCCCTGTTTTCTTCCTAATATATTGTAATGTCTTGAAATCCCTCCATGTGGGGTTGAGCATAATTTCTCTTGTTGTATACCCTTCTTCTTAGGATTATTTGGATCGATTCGTTTTTTTAAGGTTGAGCTTGCTCTGCCGAAAGCTTGCCATCCTAGCGTGATTCTTCGCTTGATTTCTTTTTCTTTTGTGGATTTCATAGAGATTCGTTGTCCAAAATAGATGTAGTGGTCCACTTTTCCCAGTTTTGCATCTTCGATTCTGACAGTTATGCCCTTATTCTCAACATGATTGTTGCACATGACTCCTGTTTTACTGAAGTTCATGTGTAAGTCGACTCTTCTGCTTTTTTTATTCTGTGCATCTAACATTAGTTGGAGGTCGTGAGGGTTCTCTGCGAAAAGAAGGTTGTTCAGATATTCGTCATCTTTTTTAATTCCTGTATTCTCCTAGCCCAGGTTTTGAAAGATCATCTCGAGCCAAGCGGTGAAGAGTTTGAGTGAGCTGGTATCACCTTGTGTTATTCCTTTTGGGAGTAAGAAGGGTTCAGAACCTTTTTGTAGCCTGATAAAGGAGTTGCTGTGATTCTATACATGTTGCAGTACTTTGACGTATACAAGGTCCACATCTTGTAGAGTGATAGCTTTTAGGACCATGGGAATTTCTACAAAGTCTAATGCCTCCTAGAAGTCTATAAATGCCACAACGAGTGGCATTTTTATTCTACTGCCTTCTCTTTCAGCTGATTTTTTGAATGGATATGATCTACAGTCGAATAGTTTCTTCCAAATCCAGACAGTTCCTGTGGTTATTTTTCATCTAGTATTTTGGCGATCCGGTTGGTGATGATATTTGTGAACAGTTTATAGATACAGTTGACTAGGCTGATAGGACTGTTGTTGTTGAGGTCTTTGGGGCTTCTTTTTTTATGTAGAAGCATTATGATTGCCGTGTTCCAGTCTTTCAGGACTTTACTCTATTTTTGAATATAGAAGCTAATTTTTTGTTGACCAGCTTTTTTAGAGTATATTGATGATGTTATCAGGTCCAGGTGCCTTTCTTTTCTTTTGTTTGTTTGATAGCTTGTTTTACCTCCCATGGTGTAACTTCTGGGAGGTCTTCGAACTGATTGTCAGCGTCTTGCATATCCTGGTCATTGTTTAGTTGACCATGTTATGAGATCTTGGTAGAATTCTTGGGTGGGTTCGACAATTCTGTCTCTGTTGATATGTCTCCATTTTCTTCGTGTAGTTTATTATATATTCTTTTCCTATTCTGAGAGCTTTGTTCATTGCTCTGAAGCCTCAGCGTTCTTCGAGAGTGGTTTTGATGAATGCTGTAGCGTGTTTGCTTTAGTCTTCTCCCTGCTTTTTGTTGTCCTGTTTTGTTCAGCCTCCTCTATTTTTCCCTTGTTGTTAGTGGTCGTTTGGGGTTTCTGCACTTTTTAATGAGTTTTCTGGTTTCGTCCGAGATTTTTACTACATATATACTCTCTCACTATACATACATATATATATATATATATATGTGTGTGTGTGTGTGTGTGTAGATGTGTGTGTGTGTATATAGATAGATAGATTGAGAGAGAGAGAGAGAGAGAGATTCATACATTTCCAATCTAATTGACGTAGAACCTCCAGAGATATATGATTGTAATTTCTTTTTTTCTATTTCCGAAGTTCCTGAGATTGGAAAAACCTACATTGCCATCTAATTTGAACTTTTTTTTTCTCACCTGTCTTTTCCAGGTACCAAAATTAAACACGCAAACAAGAGATTACCTGCCGGGATCAATAATAACTTATCCAAATATATCTAATGCAATTCCGCCTCGGGAGATAATTAGGTGATTAAAAGTGAAAATAAAACGACTTATGCCGATTGCTTAGAAAGCATTTTCCAGACAGAGAAATATTGAAAAAGCACCCGGCAACATGCACAAAAAGTAATATAAATGTATATATATATATATATATATATATATATATATATATGTTTGTGTGTGTGTTTGTGTGCGTGTGTATGCATATATATGAATTCATGTATATATGTATATATACATTTGTGTATATATATATATATATATATATATATATATATATATATATATATATATATATATGCAGATCTGGTTAGTCATTTAATAAAAGCCCTCACGTAGCCAACAACTTTTAGAAGCAGGTGATTAGTGTATGGTTTGCCTTCCCACTTTTTGTTGGGTAGTGATTATAAGGAATAATGAATTTTCAGAAACCAAGCAAAGATGATGCCAGATAGATGCTAAGAGGCTAATTTCACATTATTTTGAAATGATATTTTATGGAGAAACATATTCCGCTTTGTTTATCTTTAGATTTCAATGGAGCGAGAAAGTTGGACCTTGCACATTGAAGCTTGTCTACTTCCTTTCTCAACTGGTCCGAGACAAAAAACACATTTTAGAGGATGTCTTTATGGCCAGTGCATCGTTGTTGATCATGACTGTTGGTATGAGTGTGCTCAATTATAACTTTGTTTATCTAACGGTTTTGGTTCTTAACCAAAAAACTGACCCTCAAACTGAGAATCATGCAATGTGCACAGGAGAGAATCCAGCTTATGATCACATGGTGAGGTCGCTGGACTGCACATTATATTAGTTGAAACATAGGAGTCAGAAATATCATAGAATCTATGAGGAAACCCAAATGGCAACGGACCGGTTATTAAGCAAGATAGTCAGATAAAATTGGACCTCACAATGTAGATCCTAAATTTGCGTTGGAAATATATTGAAACAGCCCGATCGATGGTCATCTGTAATAGTTAACATATTCACACACAAAAACACACACATTAACACTTGAAATTTACTTTTTTTTCCTGGATTCAGTTTCTTCATCTAATTCTCTCTGTTTAATGAATACACAAATACCCTTCAAACAGTTCCTTCCAACTTTTGACACATGACCCATGAAACCGCTTTGAATAAAGTATCTTGATCCAAGATTTGACGTTGCCTGATCTGAAACGATGGTTGTTGATTGTTCTTCACATGAACTTCAGTGATATAAATGTAGTGCACAAAGGACAGAATCAAAAATACAGAACTGAACATGATCGATCAAATTCATTGACATTCTTGATGTAGGTGCGATAGGGATGGGACAGGAAAATTTTACGAAAAGCCCCCCGCTCCTAAAAAAAAATGACAGAAAAAAAACATGGCAGAAAGCGATTCAATCATTTCGAGTATCATATAAATCTTGAAAAAGAATACCAATGAAATACTTTCAAATATAAATGCTGTAACATCTTTAAGAAGACTACATGGATAGGCATAAGTAGTTCAGAATCATTATGCTCAGAGTCTAGGTAACACGAAGTCTCTTTATCTGGTATTCCATATATATGTGCGGGAAAGGACAAAGATTAGGATCTATATACTATGTTTTTCTTGGATCATCTACTAAGCTTGTTTTATTGAATAGGTACACAGTTTCTTATAGTTGGTGAAAGATATTCTTATAAACAAAATTCGTTTTTAAGTGGAAAAGTCCATTTTTACGGTAATAGAAACAGAATAAAATCACATTGTTCATCTTCCAAGTTGCATGATCCATGGCAACATATGACCAAAGACTTGGGGAACAAATACTTAAAGTCAGTGATGTACAAGAAAAGAATTAGAAACGTGAATCACCCAAAGCAGGTGTCCCCAACTTTCTTTACGCCGTGAATAGTTCAATATTGACAATATGCTTGTGGCCTTGCTGACTTTAATCACAGTCTCAATATAGATAAGTCAGCTATAAGTCACTTATAAGTAGCTGATGCAACCAATTCTTTTCTAAAAGGCTTTAACTAAAGAATTGAACATCAAAATCGAACGTACCTCCTGAGGGAAAAGTCTCAAACGATTATTTTTCTTTTAATTCAATTCATTGAGTACGGAAAAGTTTCTGCGTAATTCATTTCATTTTAATAAATGGTTTGCCGCATGAGCTAAATTTATTTCTTCGTTGAAACGTTGGGGCTTGACAGGAAATAGAGCAAGGTGCTGTTGATTTATTTGTCCACATCATACTTTTCCCTCGTTGTCCTCTAGCACATACTTTGCAGCTTGGTCTTGGTCGGTGGCTCAGTGGTTGCTGATTGGTCTTTATATGAAGTTCAGTGAAACAAATGTCGTGTACAACGAACAGAATCGGAAAGGCAGAACTGATTAACATCCATCACCTCATCTACGAAGAACAACAAATCTTCATGAAATCCTCAATGGAAGAATCACTCTACGCTTTTGGTAGAACAAGTTCAACTTTCAAAGACAAAGGGGGGAAAATAGTATACAAACGATGCCTCCTCCCGATGGATCTTGAACCAAGAACTTGGATCTTAACGAAAAAACTGATCCTAAACTGAAAATCATGCAATGTGCACAGGAGAGAATCCTGCTTAGCATCACATGGTGAGATCGCAATATATCAGTTGAAACACATGGGTCAGAAATATCATAGAATCCATTAGGAAACCAAAAATGGCAACAGGCTGGTCATTAAGCAAGAAATTCAGACTAAATTGGACCTTGCAAAGTAGATTCTAAAAGATAATACGCGAAACTGTGTATAGCAGAAGAACAAGATGGCGTGACAGACTAGACAAGCTCAGAGAGTACTTGCTTAGTAAAGTCCTCAATAAAGTTCTTGGCAAATCTTGGGGAGCAACGAACGCTAAAAGGATGATGATGATGATGATGATGATGATGATGATGATTATAGAGGAAGAGAATTAAGCACATAACATCAAATGCGCTACTGCGAGTTTTCTATGACCGAGAAAAGCGTTTTTAAAGTAATGTAAACCATTTACACTGAATAGATTATCTCGTACGTTAAGTTACATCTTCAATATTTAATGTTATTTGTATTCCTCAGATGAGGTATTTGCAATTATTATTGAATTTTACGTGTGTAATGACGATATGGAAGGAAGGAAATAGATTTCAAAATGAAAAAAAAGTAAATGATAATCAGCAAATAATATTGTTGCACTTTGTTTGAATTGTGTAAATTAATTTACGATGACTTATGGACTACCCTTCAGGATGAAGAAAAATATATTGCCTTTTTCCAACATATTCCCATCCTTAATACATATTTAGGTTGTGGGATTTGAACCAAAGATATCGACTACATCCCAGCCAAATTTAAGGAATAAGAGGAAAAAGAAAATATATAAATGACCCTTTCGAAAAAAATCAGGGAGGGATTCTTCTCAGAAGGAATTATCAACAATTCAAAGGATTTAATGGATCAGAACCCAGAAATATTTAGAACTTAGAACAGCGAGCAACCATCAAAAAAGCTTCTGAAGAAGAAAAATTACGAAATTCTCAAACAGAAAGCGATATACACGATACAAACTAGTGCAAAAATGTTTTCTTGCTGAATGTCCTCTTCTGTATTTATTTCGTTCCATACGACATCAAAATTGCAATAAAATAACAAAGGAATACTCAGAAAGTGTTATACATCTGTCATAAGCCGTACACTAACTATAAACCCAGAAAAAATCATTTTGGATTAACGGTGCACCGGTTACCTTTTAGTATTTTCAAAACCTCAATAGGGCAAATTTGGTTTCAAATATGAGGATTGGGCACTAACAAAAATAAGATACTGGAATAAAAATTTGATATTGAACAAATCTATTTGGTTTTAAGAAAATAAAGACTTGATACTGAAGGAAACTTTAAAAAAGATAAGAATCCCTCAAACAGAAATGATATACTGCAGGAATATACATGAACATTTATATATATATATATATATATATATATATATATATATATGATCCCAATATTTATCAAGAATCTGAAAATGACGGTTATTGAAAAGGATTTATACTTATACCAGTGGTTCTCAAACTTTATTGCATAACTGTACGCTAAGAAATATATTTGATTTGCTGCAAAAAAAGAGCAAAAATGAAATGAATTTAACCATAACATTTCACTAATCAATGAATGAAATTTTAATATTAGCATACTGATATAACCACTTTTTTTTATTTTCATCTCTCACTAAAAACACAGGAAACATGATCAGTGGTGAGATGATGCGAAATTGAGTTTTCCCCTTCAAGGGGTCAGGTGAAGGGTATTTGAGGGTCAAGGGAATAAGGGTTCAGCGAGTTAATATTAGCCACCTTTAAAACTTTTCCCAAGCAATATTGATGGCGCATATGATGTTTGCAAGTTCATGTTTGGAATTGATAAACTTCATCGTTTTCCCCAGAGACTCTAAAAAAAGCAGCTCCCTCGTATCTGGTCGATACGAAATCAATGCGATGATTGATTTTTACGTCTTCTTTTTTTTATCTTTTATCATCATTATTATTATTACTTTTAGATTAGTTCCTAATTCAGTCTTGGGTTTTTGCCAAAAAACCAAACAATTGGAAATAGAGAGTCAGGCCACTTGGGATTTGGCAAAAATCCTATTCTGATACTTTTTTTTTTTTTAGAAATGTTCCAACAAAGAAAAGTAAATTCTGATTTGTAACAAAGAAACAATAATAATAAGAGTACATTTTATGGAAAAAAATTTTATTGTGAAGTAAAACTTGTTTTCAGGAAAGACTCGTTTCACGCATGGGTATGCACGGGCTCGATTCAATGGACACATAAACATATACAGATGCTAAAACTACGTACTCTAATATTTTTCAAATTTTAGGTAAGGCAACGTAACGCTTGAATGGTTCCTTATGCTCAAATGCACACACACACACGCACACACACATACACACACACACGCACATATATATATATATATATATATATATATATATATATATATATATATATATATATTATAGCTATCACTGAGAAGATGTGTGTACACAATATTTATGAATGAATACGCGTATCAATAAAATGAAAGAAGAAAAGAAGGGAGAGAAGAAAGAAATAGGAGAAAGAAAGAGGCCTGGAGTGGAGGCAAAACATGACAAAGAAAGAAAGAAAGAAAGAAAGAAAGAAAGAAAGGTTTTTTTAAGTAAAAGCAAGAAAAAGGAGAGCTTTTGGCGTGCCTGGGGATCTTCCTGCCACACCCAGTATCATAACTTATAGCATAATCGAAATTAAGAAACATTTTCAGTCATTTTCAATCCACCTTTTGTGTCGGATTCTCCAATGAGTTGCATTTCTTTCAATTTAATTCCTTCACACGCAACTTTTCTCTCAGCAGAAGTTCGGAAATGGTCCGTTTCTCATTCCATGATATTCCATTCGATTCGTTCCCATTCTTTAAAAACAGTCAATCAAATCAGGCATGAAAACTGTCAGCAGAGGTCTCTTCAGTTTCAAGTCTGTCTGGCTGTCTGTCTGGCTGGCTGGTTGATGGGTTGTATAGATGTTTTTAACGTATAGACCGCTGAAATGGAGCTACAGGATTGAAAATTCACTTACATTCACTCCTTGATATGTGTAGAGAAAAACAATTTTTTAATTACCCCTTATGGTGTCTCGGTTGAGGAACTCAATTTGCTATCTAAACTTATGCAAAATTGATTTCTTTATGATCTCGAGCATTTTGGTGATCATTACCCAAAAAAAAGTGGAGAGAAGTAATTTATTCATTGATCAGCCCTTTTCCAATGTTTTGATTGATCATCCCCAGTATGCTGCCAAAAGACGTTGGTCACATGACGGTTTCTGTCTAACTACGAACTAAACTTATTTTTATCTCTCCTTTTGTTGCAGTTTGACAAGACTGACTTTGGTGTCTTCAGAGATCTCAGTCATATCATCACACTACTATTGCCTAATTTACACAAGGTTCACATCAACAATTTATGCACTGAAGACAGCTCAACGCAGAATCCCTTCAACTTCTCCGGATTACTAACCCTTTTTAAAGCATATATTCCATCAGTGCATCCCACCCCTGGGAAACTAGACAAAATGATGTATACACATGATATACAGAAAATTGAATATTTATATATTTTTTTATTCTGTATATTCAGATAAGTTAGTAAAAACGGCATATTTTTGGACTCCAAACAGCTGTACTGTAAAAAAACATTTAATCAGACATACGAATCTTATACGTAAGAGATGTTGATTTGTATTTTTGCCCCTTGTTTCCTACACCAACCCTTTGTCTTCCAACGCAAATAATCCCCTTGCTCTCCATCACCTTTCCGAATCTCCCAGCGCCCCAAAGGGGCTGGCAGCGCCCACTTTTGGAATCACTGGCTCAAAGTATTGGATTGGCTACAAGACCAAGAAAGATGCAGTTTAAGTATCGTTGTCTTGTCCTCGCGAGACTTGAAGACTGTAAAAAGCGATTAAAGGTATAATGCGTGACTCTCAGGATTGTGTTGTGTGCAGTAACATATTCTGCTATCAGAATCAAGCCTGAAAACCGAAAATCAAAAGAACAGATGGTCAAAGCCTATGATTTCAGATGCTGATTTGTTTGGAACCAAGGAATTTTTCGGTCGATAAACAGAGGCTGCAAGGACAAATAATTGGAGCTTGTGATTCGAACTTTTAATAACTTCGAATCAAGAAATTCAGGCCAAAAACAGTTACGAGATCGAGAAACATAGTATGCATTTGTATTCTTTGCCCTCAGTTTTTATCTTATTTCATTGATACGAAATTTTAAAAAAATTATCAAGAATCTGAAAGTGACAGTTCAAATGCTGAAATAGATCTAGATGTACTCCAATATTCGTTGCTCTCCTCCCTCTTGCTCTCCTAACCCTTGAAATGTCGTAGAGATTAATGTCAAAAATGAATTACTAATGTAATTGCTTTTTTTTTTGCAATTACTTAAAGATGATTCAATCTACATAGAGATATAAAATGTTACATTTGAGTTTTTTGCAGCAACGACGTCTACCAAAGCAGTTTGACTAACATTTGAATGCGATTCCATATTAGGACATAACATTGCTTAATCTGCAATCAGTACTGAACAAAGCATTTGCAATGTTTAGTGTTGATTCAAAAAATTTAGGTTTGGAAGTATGACTATTAATAATAAACCCCAAAGGAAGCACGACCTGCTCTTTATTTTGAAGAATTATTGACAACAGTTCAAGCATTTTCTGATGACTTTAAGATTTTTACAGTAACCATATTATGTTATCTCACTGTAGAAAGAAAGGTTAGAAAGTTAATGGATGGATCCCATGGAGCTGAATGGAATGCTCCACGACAATTGAAGACTGCACACCTCTCAGTTGATTATGTCTGAGCTTGGACGATTGTAATATCAAATCTTGTAGTATCGTCCTTATTTACCTTAGTCTACAACAAAATAGTATATCTTTCTCAGTATTTTGAACTTCAAACCCATAATAAAAGTTTCAATAATAGGAAAGCCATAACCTGTGCTTTCACTGAGATTGTGACCACCAAACCTAAACATTGAAATGAAATATTACAGTAGGGAAAATGCTATTACTTCATATTAAATAATAGTTGAATAATCACAATTTCAGTTCACATCATACTTTTTTCTTACAATTCAGAATAAAAGTGACTTTTGGCCTTAGGAACGGATAGTGCTTGTTTCTCTGTATATGGCTGGATGAGTAACGATCATCTCTGCATCGTGTCACCTTTCGAAGAAAAAGTCTCTAATTTCTGTTTTTAATGGAGGGAATGTAATCTTTTTCCATTTGAATTCTGAGGGAAAGGTTATAAGCAAAAACCAAAAAACTAACGATGTAACAAAACATTCCATGATGTAAGTCACGACTTGACCAGAAAGGAAATATATTTCAATGTTTATAAACTTATCCTCGACAAAGTCAAATTTCACAAAAGATACACGTGTAGGTGAACAAAAGGTCTTTATGTTTACTTTCATTTGTACCGCATGATGTACGAAAAGGTTAGACATGCAAAAAAACATAAAACTTATAAGAAACAAAGGTCAAGATATAAAGTTACCTGATCAATTTAGCGTCTTGCTCACAAAGAACAGCATTCAATGGAAGGCAAGTCGAAATTAGCAATGGTTATCTCTATGCATCCTGTTTCATTGCTCAGGCGCCGACGTAGGAGACAGCATATGTACATTTTTCAAGTTTTTGCCATGATTCTGAGAATCTGAGCATTTTATTTTTGCTCTTATGACTTTGCAATAAAGTATATACAGCTACAATTCCACGAAACGTAGTTATTGCTTTTTGTCTTTGAGTTTTGTGAGTACCATTGCCACAGTAGATACTACAAAAATTATTTTTACTTAAATTACAAGTTGATTGCCAATTGAATATTTAGTCGGTCAAAAGAATGAGTGAATCACAGTAGAAAAAAAAAAGACTAAGCAATACTATACGAGCTGAAGATAGCTAGAAAGTTGATTCCTACATGACTCGAATAAAGCCAATGTCCTGAGTGACGAACAAGTCGAAGAAAGGGACTAAATAATCGAAATTGGAAACGAAGAGCTGTTGGAAATAGATCACTGCATCTACTTCGGACAGCGAATATTCATGATATCATAAGAAATAGAAGAAATCAAGCGAAGAATAATTCTAGATTTGCAGGATTTCAATAGAACAAGTTCGATCCCAAAGAAGATCACTGGTGATATTGTGTACGTCTGATGATTTTAAACAGTTTGATACCATGGCAGTAAGATGCTAATAAACGTGAAACAGACAGTTGTCAGCCTTGCGTACAACATTTCACAGGCTCCACGAATGACAGAAACGCAATGAAAAAGGAGTTAAAGATGGTAGATATGGCTTCCATTTACTCTCATATCTTGGAAAACGATTTGGAGATACTGTTGATCTAAGATAATGGTGCACACAAATCACCAAAGCCTTACGCTACTCACTCGAAGCTATTTATCCGCCAATCCCACACCCTCACCAAATTGATTCCATTTTTCCCCTGTTGTTCTTATTCCCCAGACATTGCCGCTAAAAGCTCCCGGTACCAATCGACGCCATCTTGTCCATCGTCTGTAGCGGACGCGATACCTTCATCAACATAGTCTCCACACCGTTATTTCCCAACCAACCGATCCCCTGTTCCTAGACCGGCTACCAGGCCAACCTGTCGACTCACTTGACTTCTCCTATTTGGTACGTACCTCCATTCGGATCTTTTTTTCTATGATCGTTTTCATTTCCCCCACGGCACCCTTGATGGTAAAACACCCTGCAATATTGTTGACATAGACAAGGACCAAACAGTTGGGTAAAGGGACATTAAATCGATACTCTAATCACAATGAATCGGTGTCATGCCTTGAAATGGAAAGTGGAACTGATGTCTTCTATATCTCAATCTTCCACAACGTAAAGATATATATATACAGTACACATTATATATATATATATATATATATATATATATATATATATATATATATATATATATGTATATATATAGATATATATATGTATATATATGTATATATATATATATATATATATATATATATATGATCCGTCTATTTATCATTACCGATAAAATAGCTCACTTTGGGCAAATGTGTGTTGTCTTCTTTAAACCACTTCCCTGGAGATTCCACAGATTTATCGCAGTGCCTACCCACATTTAAATAGGGTCTGCAAGTTCCAACTTCATTGATTGTCGATTTTATCTCTCTCTCTCTCTCCTTCTCTCTCTCTCTCTCTCTCTCTCTCTCTCTCTCTCTCTCTATATATATATATATATATATATATATATATATATATATACATTGTTGATGGGTTACTTTGAATATTGAATCACCGTAGCCGTACAGATGGACTGCCCGTCCAAACAGCCAAGTTGGCTACTGATTCGTAACTCTTTGCTCGTCTGTTCGTCTGCGTTATCTGTTTCTCCGGGTTACAATTACAACCTTTTCAAATAATTTTCATGAGTGCACTACTAGACACCATCAAGGCACATTTTTGTTCTCCTTCAAAAATGCTTTGTTGGATTTTTAAGCTCATTCTGGACCAGCAGTGCTCAAATTTGTGCTGGTATTTTTCAGATAAAAGTTTAGATAAAAAAGGTCAATGTTTTTAGATATTCTTGCATGTTTTTTTTAGATAATCAGTTAGGGGACATGCATGGGTTATTTATGCAAGGTACACATAAACTTATTGGATTTCATCCGTTATATTTTTTTTCAATCTTGTCAGCCGAAATAGCGTGAAGAAAGAATCAATTACCATTAATTTATATTGGTGAATATTTTAGCGATCCTAGTCCCAGAAAATGATGATGATGGTATGTTAGCCTGAGATTGGGGGTTTGAGTAGTGAGGTACAGGAAACTGGATTGTAGGAGAGAGAGGGTGTGCGTGTGCTTGAACGGCCTGCAACAAAACAAACGTTGAACAATAGTATCGCTTCTTTTTGGTAATGTGAAACAATGGCGTAAAGTGAAATTTCGGCAAGTGAATGATTTATATATATGTGTGTGTTAGAGTGTGTGTGTGTGCAAACACGTGTATGTATGTATATGTGTTTGTTAGACTCTGCTAATCTGAGTAAATATTTCAGGTTCTTCGCCACAAACCCACGCACAGTGCTCGGAAATGAAGCAAACATGGCCAGAAAGTTTTTTGAAAAATGCATTTTTTTTGTTTTGAGCTGTCCACCAAAATATGAATTAGAAAATGTTTACAACGGGAATTTTTTTTTTAAAACCTTCGTTTAGTCCATTTGATATCTAAAGAATGTATGACTTTTTATCTCTATAAATCATCCTTAGAAGACCTATCTGCAGTTATCTGCAATTTTTTTTTCTAGAATATGTGATATTCTTCGGTGCTTTTTTCCGTTTTGTGGTTTGTTCGGGGCACTAGCTGGAACTCACACTACAACGTTCTGTTTGATCTTGATAAATTTCAAACAATTATTTTTTGAAATACTCTTTAAAGAACATATATTATCATTTAAATGTATGATTTAATTATGCTGAAGAATATAGCTCTTCTTTCCATGTAAATCACAAGAAAAATAGATAAAACTATGTTTTATGTATACTTTGAAGTGAAGAAAATTTTTCAAATTTTCGTTTTTGGGCTTTATTATATATCTGCTCTAAGATGGGATCAAGAAGTTTTCTGGGACTGCTTTCCAAGTCCAAATCAAGATCAAGACGTAGTTTTTATATATTATTCTTATCAATAAGATTTGATATGACAAAAAGCATTTTTGCCCACGGAAAAACACTGTGCGATGTGTCAAATGAAGTAGTCTCGCTTTGTAGAATGCTATCTTCACTACATGCTCCACACTCCTCAGACCAAGCGGATGCTTAACGAATATCTTGCGTCGGCGATGGATGGTAAGTTTGTTTACCGGATCAATTTTCTAGTAAAGTAAATTCAATGTTAACGACCCCCATTCCTTCTAACCTTGTGCAAGACTAAAGTATATGCTTAGCAAATAACCAAACATGATAATGCTTTTAAAGTTTGCAACTAAATATGGTTTTGATAGGGTGTAATTTCAATCTCTTATTCCCGCATCGGACATTACAAACCCATTATGAATATCGATGAACCAACTCATCTGATGATAATTTACCCGGATGTTTTGGTCGACAGGAAACCGATTTCCCTTTGGCGTTTTACTGCCCTCTGTCGGTAACTCTTTACATTAAACGGATTTTGGCAGACGCCGTGGCAATTTTTTTCAAGAAGATAAAATACCAAATTTTTCTATCATTTTTATCACTAAAAAAGTGTAATAATTGTTCATGTCGTTATCTTCACGCTAATGATATCTAATGGTAATGTCTGGGAACTGACCGGGATTTCTCTAAGATTTTTCAAAACTCTCCTAATTATTACAATTGTGTTTATTACATGATGCATCGTCAGTTATTCGTTTTTTTTAACTAGTATTTTTTCACGATAATTTTAATTGCTCTTCATTGCATCCATCTATAACGTAGGCCCACATCAAAGTGTAAAATAGTGTAGATTAAGAAGGAAGAATAAGTATGAGGCAAAAAAGGATTGCTAGTTTGAGTCCCGTCAATAGCTATTCTTGATTATTTTTAATTCCCTATATTTGTTTATTCACTATTAACGAATGGAGTATCTGTGGTGCAAAGCAACTGGAATTAAAAAATAAAGAAATACTTGTCAAAAATTGATGATCATTGAAAATGCTTCCAATGAAAGAATAATAGTATTACTATAAGTGAAATGATATCAACATCATGAAATATGGAACCGAATGAAGGGATCTCGTAGAACAAGAAGTAGATTTGCTGGTATGAAGAACCAGGTATTCCAAGCCAACAGGAATGCAACTGAAGCTTATCATTCATTCTTGATCCTCATTATTTACAGACTAAGTGGTTGCGATGTAAAACAACAGAAATTACGATGAAAGGAATACTAGACAGAAATTAGTTGTTAACCAAATGTCCTTCTTGGGGTTTTGGGTTCCTTATTTTATCGAGATTGTTCAATGGATTGGTATTTTCAATTTGTTTTTTTTCACAGAAGATAAACATCAAAATCAAATTTTTGACATACAACCGCTTAGGTCAACTTGTCATATTACTGATCAAACTGCTATCCGTAGTCATATTAATGGACATATATCGCTACTCACTGATACTTTCACAAACATACGACAAATATCCGCCAACAATACACGTATACTATTCAATATCCATTGTAAAAAGAGGTTATATATACGTGCATGCGGTTTTCAGATAGATTTTAGTAACATGGATTATTTTCAGTCCTAAGCAGAAAATCTTTGGCGCTGTTTCATTTTCTGCGATCGGTGAAGGGTCGATTAGGTTACAAAATGACCATGTGCGTTAATGTTGGAGGTCTCGGGGATTTCATTCTTTCCTTCCGTGACCAAATAGAGGAAAGGAAGGGGAAAAAAAGGTGAAATTGAAAGAAAGAAAAGGAGGAATTGAATTGAAAGAAAGAAAGAAGTTGAATTGAAAAAAAAAAAAGAAAAATGAAATAAAAGTGTTTGATTAGAGAGGAAGGAAGGTGGAGAGCAAGAAGAGAGGGGGAGGAGGGCAATTCAAATTATTTGCGATTCCGTAAAAGAACTGATAATCGAAAAAGGAAGTTTGAGCAGTAAGGCCAGAGGACCAGATGTGCCAGGGACTGAAGCAGATAATCTGATAGAATCCGGGCATATGTCGTGGTGAATGAGTGCTGAGTAAATCACTTGAAAACCGATTCGAGTGGTTAAACGTCACATGATCAAATCAGATAATAAGATGATAACAGATGAAGAAAATCCAATAAAGATCACCAAATGTTATATCGCAGAGACGGATTAATAAGATGAGACGTTGTTTAAAAGGATCTGAAGCGATCTTTTGGAAGTAGTCGAGTTAACTAACTTTCTGACGTCATCGACGAAACTCAAGCATAGAAGGATAACAGACATAAATATTAAATATTCTAAGGGAAAAACTATTAAATGCAAAAGGTCCAACATTAAAACAAAGGATTTATTCAACTTAATGTACAGTAACGAGCAAAAGGAACAGTTCCAATAATGATAGTCGATCTATTGATCTTTTTGACAGAAAAAAACATGTAGACTGTTAATTTTTTCACTGCTTATATCTGGATAATATGACTATATTTTATGCAAGTGATGTATCGATCAGAGGGAAACAAACATCCATAATGGAGAAATACATCTGTGCCATGAACAGAGTGATCATAATATAACAAACAAATGACAGAAATTGGAGAAAATTGACAAATAATGATGATAATGATGATTCAGAGTAGCAACCATTGTTAAGTATTACTTATGAGCATCTTCACCTTATGAATCGATTTTTGGCCAAATTCAGGTGAGATTCTCTTTTATTTAGTTTTTATCTTCTTCCAAAGATCGTCTTTTCGGACTTAAACGTTGGTTATGCTCTCATATTAACTTTTACATATTTTCATCGAATCAACGTCAAGGCTTTGCGTGGGCCATGTCATTATCAAAAGTCCTTCCTGGATCATGAAGACTTTAACCTTTGGGGCTACATGGCAGCGTGTATTATCCTGCGTGGAATTCGGCAACTGATTCTCAATTGACCAGAGGTATGGAACGATGTACTGTCCAATAATTTTGTTGTTGTTGTTTATATATATATATATATATATATATATATATATAGAGAGAGAGAGAGAGAGAGAGAGAGAGAGAAAGAGAGAGAGAAAGGGAGAGAAAGAGAAAGAGAGAGAGACACACGGAGAGAGGGAGAGAGACTTTAGCGTTCACCTTGACAAGAAGACAAACCAGCTGAAGAGATGATGCCCGAACTCATCATGATGCCACCTCCAGACTTCAGTCTTGCTTTAACGCAATGGGGGTGTTGGCTACCTCTAACTAACCCTATGCCTTCTTGTTATCAGATCCCAAGAAGTTGAACTTAGATTAATCACTAAAATGAACCTGTTCAGGTGTTGAAAGAAAATGTTCTGTAGAATACGAATGATGCGCTTTCTGGTTCGTACGGCTGATGAGATGCTTGACTGCAGGGGTCCTAAATCCAGTCGACGTGGAACAGGTTGTCTTGACACTTGCACGATGAATTCTCGCCTAACTCACGTGAGGCCTCAGAAGTAGTTTTGATTCTGTCTGTCATGAATGTTTTAACCATCAGGCAGTTTTTCCTCTTCGTGGTTTTCCAAGGTCGTTCGGACTTCTTTTTGGATTATAGCGTATTAGACTTTTTATTTCGGATGATTGTTCTGTGAACAGCAATTTCAGATCATTCAATGTCATTTGAAATTGCTGAAATTGATATTCCACTCTCGTGGAGAACAAGGATCTTATTTATTTATATATCTATCTATTTACCTTTTTTATGAGCATCATTTGTTCCCTCACAGGAGCTGTCATGTTGCTGGTTATGTTAGTCTCAATAATACACAGCCCTGAAAATGCTAATCTATGATAGTTACTGAACATTTTCAACACTAATGCCTATCAATGAGTGGAAATTAAAGAATACTGCTCTTCAAATATGGATCACCCCAGAAATGTAAAACATGATTTTATGATAATTTTTGGCCAGTCTTTTAAGATATTACTTCTACAAAATATACGGACATAGTCTTGTAATAAGTTGTGAAAATATCTTTGCGGATAGTTTGTTTTGACAATAATAATGTAATTGATTATATTGCTTGCTACTGTATGATGTTCATTACTATTCATTTATGTTATCATTTACTGACATTTGATATTTTGATTATTAACTTATCATTGTTACAGTGTACAATAATGTGTAGAAGAAAAAATAATATCCATATGATAAAATAATTGGCAAAGACTTGATGAAAATGAAATAGTCAGCAAATACTCGATGAAAAACGACTCTCGGGAAACAGCATTTTTTTTAAAAAAATATCAAGTGTGTACGGATACTCCCACAGAAATTTTTTTTTTAAATATTGCCTGAGGATAAACTGTATATCATGAGGTCAGAGTCTAGTGGAACGTTCTTATCACTTTTTTTTTTTTTTTTGCTGCTGTCTTCTTCTCCTGCTGTCATTCCCCGATGTATTGTCTGTTTGTTCTCAACTGTTGCCATCATTTGACAGAAGGATAGATCAGTACAAAAACACTCATCTGGAACATTTGGAGCAACATTTTTTTCGAAATTCGAACTTTCGGGATGACATCGATAGTTAAGTCAAAAATAAAGGGTGCATGTTTCTTTTTTTAAATTCTCACCAGTGCTGCCAACCCCCCAAATATTTTCAAGCTAGTTTTAATGCTAAAGTTGGCAGCATTGCTTCTTACTGTTTCTCATCGGTAAATCTGCTGCTTGTTTGAACTATTTTAATAGTGTTTTGAGTCATTGAATCGCCAGAAAAACGGACATCAGACTCATGTCTGAATATTTAGAGCAATGAAACACGACTACCTCACTTGAAGACAGACTGCGTATCATGAGGTCAATGTCTAGTGGAACGGTCTTATTTCTGATTTTTTTTTTTTGTCTTCATCTTCCACCTTTATTCCCCACTGTATTGTCTGACCGTTCTCAACTGTTCCCAATGTTTCGTAATGATAAAAATCGGATGGGATATTGGACATTTTTGACAAAAAAATGAATACTGTCAGGAACAAATCAGAAATCACTAAGTTCAATACTTCCAGAATGGTCCACTATCACAGACTTGCACCAGACTAAGCTACATTTCGTCCATGAATATTCATAGATCTCCAGTACGTATGTACATCAGTAAGTCAATTGGTGAAGAAAAACTTCATTTGATGCATCTCTCTCTCTCTCTCTCTCTCTCTCTCTCTATATATATATATATATATATATATATATATATATATATATATATATATATATATATATATATAATTATAATCTCAAAAGTTTTACAGTTTTAAATACGAAATATATTAAGAAAATAAGTTTTGCCGAAAAGTTTAGGCCATTCAATCAATCATTTCCAATTATCTGTTTATGTAATTTTTTCAGTTTTTTCAAGTTTCATATAGAATTATGTATTATGGTGCTATGTGTGAACTTTTCTCGTAGGATTATCAATTGTTTACCATGTAACCGTTTCGGGAATTTGAAAACAAAGCAGTTATATCAACATGGCTCCCAAGCGGTGTTCATAAGGCACTCTTTCCCCGTAAGTTATGATTTTAATACATAACTTCATTATTTTAAAGCCGTGACATAATACATGTAGTTTGTGATTCTATATAGCGTATTATCGTAATATATTGCATATGGGTGTTATTTTATACAACACATAAAAGACTTACCTAAGTAAGCATCCCCCCCAAAGAACGTATTTGACGATAAGGGATCAAAAAGTGTTATAACAGACGTTACTCGTTTTTAGTGTCATTTCTATTGAGTGTTTACCCGTGGGGATATCAAATCCGTTGCATTAGTTTTCATATATACTTGCTTGCGTGAGGCACCTACTATATACCGTATATACTTGTAGATAAATTTGTATGTGACTCATCTACCGAACCTTGCAACTATCAGGTCTTCGGTCTACAAATGTGATCAGAAATAAATACGAACCTCTTGGCGAAACTTGTCCGCTCCTCGCGTTTGTTCTGTTCCAGGCTTGCCTGCTTTTCAGTATCAGTTTGCACAACTGCTTGAGCTACGACGAGAAACCCAGAGAAAATCAACTCCAAACACCTAGACTCTCCATTCATTCAACAGATCGCTTAGTGGTATATTTCCTTACGTTGCTATTAGTATTTTCACGCACACTAGAAGGATTATTAGTAGTAACACTAACTTGAATGCTCCATTATATGGAGTATTGTCAGCTAATGATAATTGTTTACAAGTATTTCTCTCAGGAATCCGGTTGGTGATGATTTTTGTGAAAAGTTAGTAGGATCATAGGTATGTAGTTGTTAAGGTCTTTCGGGATTTCTTTTATGTTAATTCTACATTGTTTTGCAAAGCAACTACTTTTTATATCCGATCTACTTTTTAGTAATGGTTGTAGACTGAGTCTGAGTAATTGCGATGGAAAGCAATTAAAATTAAGATGAAAAAATTACTAATTAGAATTAATAATGGTCAACGATACATCATCTAATGAAAATTTCGAGTGAATGTGATTCAGCTTTTTTGTTCATTATTCAAAAGATCTCGTCTGGTATAACGTCGCCAAAGACAAAATTTTGGTCGGCCAAATTGGTTTTTAACAACAAAAAATGCCCTCTTCATATCAGCTGAGATTATGAACAAGTATCGCCATTTCAAATAAGACAAAGTATTTTCCGCTTGACGCCATCTTGGCTTTAATGGTAATTTTATTTGAATGGAGGCAGACGATACAATGATTATTTTTGAGAGTCTGCTAGACAACATTTGATAATATCCTATTCGGCACTACCCTGTTCGTTAAAGCACTATTTTTCAAATATTTGATGATGATGAATTTCTGAAATAAATGATGATGAATGACAACGTCAAGGGCAGTCTCTGAAATAAATGCCTACTATACATTTTGGGTAATTAGCAGGTCGTTATGAGCCATGTGTATGAAAATATACACATACACATATGCTGTTTAATACATGTACACGTGTTCTGACGTTAGTTGTGGGGTCCGTCAGCCTGTCACAGACTCTCTCAATTCGTATGTCTAATCTGCATACAGCTTCAAAGTATTTCTCTCTCTCTCTCTCTCTCTCTCTCTCTCTCTCTCTCTCTCTCTCTCTCTCTCTCTCCTCATCGGTTGATCTTCAAAAAAATGTCATGAGTTTTGGAGGGAGAAGAGTGAAATTCAGAAAAAAGAATTTAGAGAATGGACTTGGATAATCCCCAAACCACGGAACGAAGAACGTACATCCTAACTAACAAAAGTAATACCGTCAAGGATATCAAAGTCCTAAATCACGTCAACGTAGGAAGTGATCACAGAATTGTAAGATGTAAAATGCAAGTAGATACTAACAAAGTACGCCAAAAAATATTCCACTCCAAACCGCAACCGCTAATCATATCAAAAGAGCACACTCAATTCTTTAAGCTTGAACTGAAAAACAGATTTAAAATTCTAACTGAAGAAGACAACGCCAATATCAACGGACTGAACAACAAAATGACTGCATCTATAATAGAAGTTGCCATTATATTTAAACCGACGAACGTACAAACCATTAGCAAAATCTCAGATGAAACCAGGAATCTCATGGAAAAATGCAGAAACTTCAAGCCACCACCAACAACAAGAGAGAAAATTGAAAATACTGAACTAAATAAAATAATCAAGGTGAAACGAAGAGAAGACAGGAAAAGATACACGACAGCAGTCATCGATCCGACTCTTGCGAGAGGTTGGGCTTTCAGAGCTATAAACAAAAGCCTCAATTTAGAACAGAAGCAAATAACCAGCATACTCAGGGGAAATGGAGACCTAACAACAGACAGAGACAGCATTGTCGAACGTGCCAGAGATTTTCACTAAAACTCTGTTCATCCAAGGATTACAAAACAACGAACAGGAAACGCTAGACACAAGCAATCAACTCAAAGATTTCCCAGAAGTAACCTCGTCGAAGATGAAACAGACAAAGGAAGGAAAGGCCGCTGGACCAGACAACATCACCATTGACCTACCCAGAAAAGCAATTAAGATCATCTCTAGGAAATTGACTGCCCTATTCAACTTGTGCCTAAAACAAAGTAAAGTACGAGATGATTGCGACAATACAATTATAATGCTTTTATATAAAAAAAGGAAACCCAAAAGATCTCAAAAACTACAGACCTATAAGTCTACTCAAGTGCATAAACAAACTTTTCACTGGAATTATCACCAACCAAATCACAAAAATACTAGATGAAAATCAACCACGGGGAAAAACTGGCTTTAGAAGAAGCTACTCAGTTATGGACCATCTGCATTCGGTTAATCAGCTGAAAAAAAAAAGCAGCAGAATATAAGCTACCACTCACTGTAGCATTTATTGACTCAGTGGAAATCCCTAAGGTCATAGAGGCCATCACTCGACAAGGTGTAGATTCAGTATATGACGAAGTGCTGCAACATATATACAGTCGCAGCAGATCTTTTATCTGGCTACATAAAGACTCGGACCCCTTTCAGCGCCAAAGAAGGGGAAAGACATAATGATTCCAACTCACCCTAACTTTTCACAGCCTGCCTCGTGATGATCTTCAGAGGACTAGACTGGGTGAGTAAAGGAATTGAAATAGACGACGAGTATCTGAACAACCTCAGATTTGCAGGAGATAAAAACACTAAGATCAAAATCGAGGACACAGAACTGGATTGAGTAGACCACTACAATTACTTAGGACTACGAATTTCCATGTAACCCTGAAAAGAAGAAGAAATCAAGCGAAGAATCACACTAGGATGGCAAGCCTTTGGCAGAGCAAGCTCAACCTTCAAAAACAAGACAATCCCAATGATCCTAAAAAGAATGGTAAAAAACTAATGTATCCTCCCAATAGCCACTTATGGAGCTGGAATATAGAGCTTAAACAAGAGACAAACCCACAAACTGAGAACCATGCAACGTGAAAACAAAGAATTATGTGCAACCTCACATGGAGAGACCACAAAATAACACAATAGATTCGGGAGAAGACAAGAGTTAGGGATATCATAGAATCCATAAATAAACTCAAATGGCAATAGGCTGGTCATGTTGTAAGAATGGCAGACAACTGGTGGACATCACGACTCACGACGCAGATCTTCAGAGATCACATGTGCAACCGAGGCCGGCGGATCTCTAGATGGAGAGACGAGCTAGATAAATTCAGAAAGTACTGGCTCAGCAACGCCCACGATAGAGAAGTGTGGCAAATCCTGCGGAATGTCTATCTCCAACGACGGACATTAAGAAACTGATGATGATGATGATGATGATGATGATGATGATGATGATGATGGGATGAAAATTTAACTCGGACATCGACAAAGAGTCTGGGAGGAAGGGAGTGGAAGAAAAAGGAACACAGCCTTACAAGGACTGCTATCATCATCATTTTCAGTCTGTTAGAGTCTAAAGAAATAGACTCCAGAGAGATTAGAGGGATTTCAACGAAATTCAATATCCTGACTGAGGGATAACATGCCCTACGTTGATGGTTTTTTTTTTTCAACACAAATAAATAAAATGCAGACTTCCGGAAAACGATATAATTTTGTCATTTTTGAAATCGTCTCAAAAGATTTCCTGCGTTTATCCATAATCGGATATTTCTCTGTCGTGATTTTCGTTCTAAGCCGAAGTCGATTATCCCAGCTGGAACGAGACAATCATCTTCGGAAAGGAATGCACATACAATTTGAAAGAAGCGCCACTTGTGTATCTAATAAGTACATTGACATTGACGACCAATTATAGTACAGGTACGTAATTTTGAGGCTCAAAAGTGACATATTTTAAAATTTCGCTGATCCAATCTCAATTAATTCTATGTTATGATGCCCCCGTGTAGAGCTATTTCGTTAAGTGCCGTATTTTTACAGATGTATACAGAGCGCTGATTGAAGTACTTCTGTATTACCCGCCCACCATTTTTATAAGAAGCCTCGTAGAACTGTCAGGTAGATTTAGATGACATGGAGGAAGTAAGAAATGAATTGAAGTAAAGGGGATGACAAAGAAAGATAAGGTGAAAGAAGTAATGAAACAAAGGAAGAAAGAAAGAAAGAAAGAAAGAAAGAAAGAAAGAAAGATGTGGGTCAAATGATATTTTTTTTAAAATGAGAAAGGCAAATAAAAGAAAGAGTAGGGGAAAGGAGGGAACGAAAGGAGAAAAATTCTGGGAAAAGAAGAAAGTTCGGAAAAAGAGCTGAAAATCCGGGAGGATGAAGTGAAGGCTGTGTAAAATGAGTTGAAAGAAAAGATGAAGGAAAGAAAGAAAAGGATCAAGTGGAATAAGCTGGACATCAGTGAAAACAAGAAAGAAAGAAGTTAAAGGAGAGAGAGAAGAGAACATTGTAAAAAGGTTTTTAAAAAAAGAGAATAGTGAGAAGGAAAAAGTGAGGAAAGTGTAACAGGGAGAATGAGTGAAGAATTTTTTTTTATAAAAGATTCGGTGAGTACAAATTCTTGCGTGGCACTTTGTGTTCACTTCGTACTACTGCCCTTTGAATACCTCCCATCCAACCATCTATGCGTAGAATAACGCAGGCTGAAATGGGTGAGGTCATTTCGAATGCTTGTCGTCTCTAAGTCTATCGCAAACTGAAGGAAACAGGAAAGCTTGGGATTAGTGGCGCCACGGCAACGATGGCTGAGGCCATAGCCAGCGTAAGAGCACTTCTCGTTTGAATTGAAAATGAATGCTGGAGGGACTGAATAAAGAAATTGTCCGATCAAGAATCAGAAAAAGAAAAGGAGAAAAAAGGTTGGAAAAAACAGGTGTGGATGGTCTCTCAATAGAAACCGCCATGAGACAAACACCTGTTGACAGCATACAGTTACGGTGATCAAATAAATAATCGGAAAAAAAAAGAGATAAATAACTTACTTCTCTCGCCTTTTTGCCAGTGATCACTGCAAAAAGTCCGAATTTTCAAAAAAAAAGGATGAATGAGATCGGACATGAACTTGGGAACCAATTTAGATTGTAAATTGAAACATTTTCGGGGGAAAAAGGCTCTACATATAGCTTATGTTGACTGTTTTGGTCAACAGCTTTCTAAATATAACATGACTATGTTTTTACCTTAGTCAGATTGGATAGTTCTGAGTCAGAGGGCAAGTTCTAGTGCAGATGTAATGCTGTGAAAAAGGGCCGTGAACAGAAATTAGATGTTGTGAAATCACAGATGTGACCCACCTGAAACAACAAAGTAAACATAAGAAACATCTCTTTCAGTCTTTCCCTCATTCTTTGTGACGCCTCTTTTCAAGAAAAACATTAACAATACAGAGTGAACATTAAGACAACGAGGGAGAGTTTAAAGCTTAGCCCCAGGTGGATGAGGCTCCTTCATTCCCTGTGTTTCTTCTTTGCATTTCTTCTCTTCTTTGAGCTGGACTGTCGGAATAAATACCGGTTTACTTTCTTTGTGCTATCAGTTTTAATTTAGTATTCCCATCTATCAGAGGTCGTGACAAGGTGTCTTAATTTTGCGTCGCTCTGATCTTAAGCCACGACAAACTCCATTTTATTCGACGCCCGTATCTTGTCAATAGAAAGATAAAATTGATATCCTGACGGTGGATACGCACTAAAGTACTACGTACATCTAACGATAGATGGGACCACAATGACTGCTTAGGTGGTTCGTTGTAGTAATTTTCAGTCAGATGACGGTATAAAAGAATCTGAAGTGCGTACTTTATACTGGTGTCACTTAGCTATGTTTGAACTGATATTTTGAAATACTTTTCCTTTTTTAGATAAGTCCATGCAAGAGTCTCCAGAATTTCTTTAGTTTTAGAAACCGTCAACCAAATCTGTCAAAATACGTTTCTCTGTATGTGTATGTATCACCGCAGAGCCAGTACCAATGGAGCTACATGCCTGAAAATTGAAAAGTGTACTCCTCATTATTTCTATAAAAACTTTATTTCTTTGGGGTTTTTTTTTGTTTTTTTTCGGGTGGGGTGACCAGTCACGTGATATTTTAGTGTTTGGTTTTGTTTGTAATGTAAGCTTATGCTAAATTGGTCTCAAGTTGGTTCTCACTTGTTTGTTTGTTTTTTTCAATTCAGAATTTTTAATCCGACTGAGAGATATATCTTATTCATTGATCACACCCTATGTCAATGTTTTAATTGATCACCATTTAAACCAAAATCAGCCAAAAGACGTTGCTCCCCTGAAGGTTTCTATTGAGTGACCTACGTTTTTTCACCTCCACCTTATGATGAGCTTGAATAACCACGTCTTCTATCTGCCAGACTCTCTTGTTCTTATTTACAATTACTAGATCCAATATTATTGCTTGATTAGAGAAGGTGGTCTGGATCTCAAAGGCTCTGAGTATTTCTACACATTTTACTTTTTAAGAGAATTTCTTGTTTATATCATTAATTTGTTTTGTGTTATACGTTGATTTTTTGGACTGATGTCCCACATCTTCGTTGCAATCATTACAATGTTTGGACCGTTTTACCGTTCAGTTGTCTTCAGGTGTCTATTGCAGTTGGAGACCTGGAAATTTCGAACCAAATTGTCTGGTCAATCCAAGAGGGTAGATTGTTTTCAGTCCATTCATAACTCAGATCAGTCAATTCTTTCTGGTTGATTCAACCTTGTAATGACGCTTGTCTGCCTCTCAGACTGAACAAGAGTATATACATTTTTTTGCACTACCCAACCAAGGGATTGAAATGACCACCAAGTAAGTTTCTAGATACGCTTAACCTATAATTCTGCCTACCAGACCCCGTTTTCTAGTCTGAGTAAATCTGTGCACAGAGATATCTCTATGACTTACCATTGCATGAAATTGATATCCGCCATATACGTTGCTTCGTAAACTGGACACTGTAGTGACATGTTCGATGCTTTTCAAGTCGGCAATTCTCGATAATTGGAATGAACACATTCTGTGACCATAAGACGTGACTTCGAAATAGAATTACGTGTGCACGTGTGTTTGTGTGTGTGTAAGAGAGAGAGAGAGAGAGAGAGAAAGAGAGAGTGCAAGTGCGAATCCCGATGTTGTCCTGCTGACTTTGTCTATAAAACAAGAATTAACAATATTGAATTGAATTATAGTTAAATGACGTTACGGCATTTTTTTAGTTCTGTTCCTATTGTTATTTCGATAACGATGATATTTCTATCTAGATCATTGCTACTAACGACATCATAGATAAATAAGAGAAAAAATAGAGTCTCATTATTTTGAATGGGCATGCCCTAATAATGATAATTATTCATCTCAGAAATTAAGACAAAAATGGATCCGTTTTGTTGTACATTATTTCATTTTGATTTTCCATCGAAAGAATATTTCCAATTCTATTTTCTTTGACGGTGAACTGGAAGCCAAACACTCTCTGATCAGTTGATTCAATCAGTTTGACATAATTCAATCTTAGTAAATATATATTCCTTTTCTGCTTCAATCATCGAGTGATTAGCCTCAATTCAATAAAACTGATTGCAAGAACAAGATTCTATGATCACTTAAGAAGAAAAGTCTTTGAAAAATAACCCAATTATTGCCAATGGGATCTCTGAATATTTTTCAGAGAGGATCAAAGATATCCTTTGTTCTTCTATCTGTCAGAATGGGAACTCTGAATCTTCTTCAAAAATCCCAAGGGCCATTATTGGATGAGCAAAAATAGGCAGAATGTTTCAGCAGTAACAACAACAAGCCCACCACTTATTCAGCAGTAGTCAGCGTTCAAGCGAATACATAAAAGAAATTGGAATAAAACAGTAAATTCTAAATTTATATCTCCTTGAATTAAGGCCATACCCAAAGAAATGAGCATACATGCTGTGTGGAACAGCCTGCCATAATTATAATATAAAATTATTTTCCATCCATTACACAAAACTACAGCTTCGGAATATTTCAGTGACTTCTCGTCAGATATCATATATATGAATTTAGACAATTCGGTCGTGGCAGTTTTGATATTTCATATCCAAATTTAGAGAATTTAGAGAATTCTAAATGTTCATTATTATTATTATTATTATTATTATTAGCAATCTCACACCAGTTGCCTGGTGGTAACCGCTAGAGTTTGAGTGACAGCAAGTCTCCTCAAGTCTCCAGCCCTCCTCTCCTAGTACTCATAGGTCGCAGTAATTCTGCGATTTACAGCTTCACACCGGTTGCCCAGTGGTTATCGCTGAAGGCTGAGTGACAATGTCTCCTCAGGTCTTCAGCTAACGTCTCCTCTCTCTTTCGCATATCATGACAGAGCTACGATTCGTTGCAGTCCTTATATCTCTAGCACCTTCCTCAGTATCCGTGCAGTTCCCAGCAGTGCTGTGGTCTGTACGGTCTCTATCCTTCCCCTAATCCCGATCTCCTCCAGTCTCTCCCTCAGCGTTTTGGGGACAGTTCCTAGTGCTCCCACTATGACCGGTACTACCCTGGTTTTCATGTTCCACATTTTCTTTAACTCCCTTGCTAGGTCCTGGTATTTTTCCCTTTTTTCACCCTCCTTCTTTTTTACTCTATGGTCTGCAGGTACAGCAACGTCTACTATTTGGCAGGCCCTCCTTTTTTTGTCTACTATTACTAAGTCCGGCCTTCTTGCCTGGATGAGGTGGTCAGTTTGGATGTCAAAGTCCCACAGTAGTTTGTGGTTGTCATTCTCCAAAGCTGCCTCTGGCTTGTGCTGATACCACTTTTCCACATGGTTGAATCCCATTTGTTTACTTAGTTCCCAGTGTATCATAGTTGCTACTCTATCGTGTCTATGCTTATACTCCTTCTGGGCGAGTTGGCTACATTCACTAGTTATGTGGTTTACTGTCTCATCTCTTTCACCGCACATGCGGCATTTGCTGTTTGTCTGTGTTCTGTCGATTTTTGCTTTTATGTAGTTTGTCCTTATGCTTTTGTTTTGGGCTGCCATGATGAGCGATTCTGTTTCTCTCTTAAGGTTTCCCTTTCGTAACCACGTCCATGATTTCTCGTCTGCTATATCTTTTATCTGTCTTTTAAACTCGCCGTACAATTTTTTCCCTTCCCACTTTTCTTTTCTAGTTTGCTGTACTGTTCCATTGTTTTCTACTTTATTGTTTGTTGCACTATCCCTCGCGCTCTTTATGATTTCTTCACTATTTGTTTGCACATATCTATCTAGGACTACTTTAGCTCTCTGGACACAATCTTCTATGCTGATGAGCCCCCTACCACCTTCTTTTCTCTTAACGTATAGCCTATCTGTATCATCCCTAGGGTGTAATGCTTTATGCATCGTCATAAGTTTCCTTGTTCGCCTATCCATTGATTGGAGCTCTTCCTTTGTCCATCCTAGGAATGGTCCTGTATACCTAACTACTGACACAGCCCAGGTGTTCATTCCTTTTATTAGATTTCTGCTATTTAATTTGTTTTCTAATATTTTCCTTATCCTTCTGAGGTATTCTCTCTTAATTTTCTCCTTCATCTCTTCCCGTTTTATCGTGTCACATTCAAGGACACCTAGGTACTTGTATCGGTCTTGTGCAGTCAATGCCCTAATCTTGTTGTTGTCCGGAAGTTCAATTCCCTCAGTCATTGAAAGCCTTCCTTTGTGCATCACCATGATTGCGCATTTTTCAATCCCAAACTCCATTCCTATGTCCTCACTATATTCCCTCACTTCGTTGAACAGAGTCTCAAGCTCTCCCCTGTTTTTTGCAAACAATTTAATATCGTCCATGTACATTAAGTGGTTGACCTTTCCTTTTGTTTTAGAGAAGTGGTATCCTTTGCTGTTTTTCAGGATTCTGTTAAGCGGTATCATTGTTAGAACAAATAATAGTGGGGACAACGAGTCTCCTTGGAAGATTCCCCTTTTTATCCCTACCTCGGCTAGTTTGTCCCCTGCGGCTGTCAAATCTACTTTCCAGTCTTTCATTGAATTACCAATGAATTTAACCACCGGTTCACTAATTTTGAACATTCTAAGGCATTCGAGTATCCAGCTATGTGGAATCATATCGTATGCCTTTTTGTAATCTATCCATCCCATTGCGATATTCTTTCTCCTTTTCCTTACTTCTTTTAAGATCATCTGGTCTATGTAGAGTAAATCGTTTGCCCCTTTGGTTCCTATCCTACACCCTTTCTGTTCTTCTGGTAGTAGCCCCCTTCTATCCATTGATATGTATATTCTCTCTGCTATTTGCCCGGTCAGGATTTTCCACATAAGTGGTAGGCAAGTGATTGGTCTATAGTTGCTTGCTATATTATTATTATTATTATTATTAGTTACAATCTCACACCAGTTACCTAGTGGTTACTGCTGGAGTTTGAGTGACAGCAAGTCTCCTCAAGTCTCCAGCCCTTCTCTCCGAGGTCGCAGTAATACAACAGTTCACAGTTTCACACCGGTTGCGCAGTAGTCATCGCTGAAAGCTGAGTGGCAGCTTCCTTTATTTATTCATTTTATTATTATTATTATTATTATTATTATTATTATTATTATTATTATTATTAGATCTCTCAAGAACCTCTCGTACAAAAAAATTAAACTCAGCACTGCCGTGTATGTTGACTAATGTCTACTGGATGTCAGCTTTGTATAGTGGCCAGTTACCGAGTAATCGCAGTGAATACACGCTCACACAGATTCCATCCAAATTGTTGCCATCGTCTTGTTTGAAATAATCACAACGTTTCGCCTATTTCTGAAATTCGAAACTATCATTGGTATACCCTAATGTATTTGGACTGTTGTTCATATCTTGGCTGTTAAGGTCACGACCTTTTCGGCTGTTTTACTATCCGGTCTTCTTCAGGTGTCTGTTGTATTCAACATCGTTTGGAATTTCAAATCGAACCCTTTATTCAGTGGGTTGATTGTTCACATTCAGTTGTCCATGCTAGGGGGTATCTTGTATCGGTAGTTTCAAGATTATTTCCCCCTTTAACTAATATCGACACATTTTATTGGGTTTAGTTTTTGTTTGGTATTTGCGAATCCGATACAAAGTCATGTTTTCACAAGGATACGACACAAAGTCGCATTTTGAAGAATTCGACAAAGTCAGTTTTCACAAGTTGACACACAGTCGATGGAGTTCACAAGTTTCACACCTCAAGGAAATACTATCTACTCATTCAGGTTTTGAATACCATTCTGCATTTTTTGCATTTGTATTTTGCGCAGTTACGCGAGATCTTGGACTGATCCAAGGAGAGCAAGGAGTGGAACCTATCAATCCTTTACCCTGGACAGCGGAAAGAGAACTGTCTACCCCGAGGAGTAAAGAAAAGGTTCGATTTGAAATTCTTTGAAAGTTACTGAATCCAACAGGAACCCAAAAAGGAACTCGAAACGTTGTTATTATGATGAGGACAAAGGATCGAATAATTCAGTGTATAATAATGATACTTTTTCATCTCAGAAAGAACCAAAACGTTGTAACTAAACAACTACGATGAAGGTCCTCCTATGGATAGATGTTCGTATATAATCTGAATTATTTCAGAAATTAAGACAAGGATATTCAGAATATATGTTTCAACTTTATTTTTATTCCACGTGTTTGAACTGGCAATATGGGGTACACAGTTTCTTTCCAACCGAACACAAAGTTTTAAATTCGTACACTGACTAATCAACGTCTCAAAAATAACAAACAGAACACTTAGCCGTTGGTCTTGAGCCAATTCTTATTAATGATTGGCACTCAGCCTCGTTTGAGGTAAGGAGTTGACTCAGTCCATCCGGGGTCACCAGTTGGCTTTTGGTCAATTTAGATTTGGAAGCCATTTTTTTCAACAAACTCTCTTTGTTTTGGATGGTATGAAGTTTTTTGAGGTCGATAAAATGTTTGTTCAGATAACACCTTCCACAACAAGTGCCTAATTGTCTCTGTTGTTCTTTTTAAAGTGAAATCTCTTTGTTTGAAACGGCACTCTTTTCAACGGCAATATTCAATGTCATACGCTTTCTAACAGCACGATTTATTACAATATTCTCGCGAGACAATGACGGATATTAGTTCACAGCAATAACCCCTGAAGATTTCAGTGCATTATTTTCCCACAGTCCCGCCTTGCCAAAGTGTCGTTAGCTCAGTTGATAAGAGCAGAGCCGTGTATAGGCTGAACCCTGATGGACACAGATGCCCGATTGTCACACGTCAATGATTTATAAATTTATCCACGTAATTTGGGTCTGCTCAATTTGCAAATGAATAAAATCGGCTCCGTTTAGAATATGTTCAAATAATTAATTACTAATAATTCTGACAAGTTTTTACCCCCATTGAAACTTTCAGTTGCTTTATATTATAACTTTGAATCGGACCAAAATCCTTTGGTGACGATTGAACGATTGCAAATGGTGTAAAATCAACTTTCTATTAACAACAAAGTCCCTGTTACTGAATGTTTAAAGGTGGCCAGGCGTATACTGGACCCTCTCTTGCTAGTGAGTGTGTTCTTCGATTCTCACCGTGGGATTGCTCTTTTCTCTCTCATTGCGCAGTTTAATCCTTGCTGTGGAGTTATGGCCCGATTCAAAGTTGTGATAAAAAGCAGCTGAATGTTAGGATGAAAGTAAAAAACAAGTCGAAATTAATGACAACGTTGCAATACTTCATTCGAAACAAAAATTAGAAAAAATTAAAAATGCCTTTATGAATATCGCAAAGTATAATTAGTAAACTTTCCAAATGATACCACCTCAAGTAATACAGAAATTTGAAAAGAAATCCAAAAGGACATTCTTAACAATTAATAAGCTTGAAATTAAAATGGAATGAGATATAGGTAGACGTATATTCATTTCTGAATATAACACTGGATCTCCTTCATTGGGAATTCATTGCCACAAGTCATCCTCTGTTTATTGGTTATAAAAAGTAATTTTCATCTGTACTTTTTGGTTTTCATTTTATTGTTTTCTCACTTTGTATAAAATCCACCGGACTCATACGTTGTACCGGCCCTGTTAAATATCCTGAGGTATATTAATAACGAGTGTCTACTGTATTTATTTTTAAATAGCATGGCGCCAGGAAAAATGGTGAAAGTTTTTTATATGAACAAATTATACAAATATATATGTTTCTGTGAATTTATTGCAAACAACAGACTCTGCAAACCAAATCTATTTATCCGCTTATTTTATATGTTTTTTTTAAATAATTTTTAACGGACATCAACCAAAATAAAACACAGAGTTTGTCAGAGATTTTCTTTTTCTTTTCGTTTGATATGAATATGAATGAGCGTGTTTTTGTGTGCAGATAGATTGACAAATAAATAGGTCTGTTTAGTCACTCAATAGAAACTGCCATATTTTTGATAGTATGTGGTGTTGGGGTGATCACTCACAAAATTGGAAAAAACAAGTGATCTATGAATAAGTTACTTTTGTCTTTTAATGAGAGGGGATCGCAAAAAAAAATGTCTAAATTTTCAAAGAATCGACGTGCATAATACCCGACACAAACTAAGAAACAAATTTAGCATCAACTCTATTGATCCACCCCTTTAAAACAGATTGAGATAACGTAATTTTTTACAAAAAAAAACAATTTTTTTGTAGACATTATAAGGTTTTAGTTTTCAACTCTCAGCCTGTTTGCACGATACATAAATAGTGAGCAAACCAGCGTCGATTAGTTCAAGTCATTTTTCCACATGTCCTAATTCTCTTTGGGATAATCATGAAATCCTTGCAACGTTGATGAGAACAACGCTTACCTTTGTAAGTGATCCTTCAAATATATCTATCTATTTATTTCCCCCCTCTCTCTCTCTCTCTCTCTCTTTCTCTCTCTCTCTCTCTCTCTCTCTCTTTCTCCTTTCACTTCTTCTTCCTCTGTCTGTTTAACTCAATCAATCCATTTTTCTGCCCCAGTCTATTCAACTCCTTATCATTGATAATCTTATTAACTTATTTTCTCTCTCACTCTCTCCCTCTCCCTCTCTTTCTAACTCTCCCTCTCTCTCTAACTCTCCCCCTCTCTCTCTCTCTCTCTCTCTCTCTCTCTCTCTGTAATTAATCATATCAGTTTGCATATATCTATCTATCTATCTATCTATCTATCTTTCTATCTCAATTTGTCCACATCTAACTATGTTTGATTATATTCAGTTTGATCATATGTATCTATTCATCTATCAATTTATTTATCATAACCATTTTATCCATCAACCCATAGAGTAAATTGAAAAAGCGAACCCATTGTTCCCTTGTCTTTGAAACATATGTCAACACCATGAGTTCGATTTCTGTGTTTTCTCCTGAAGAATTCAACATTTTTGTTTGCTAATAGAATGTCTTTTATTTCCGCCTGTTCATCGCGGTTAACAAATTCACTTTTTAACCCTAGTGCAAAATGAAACCATCAACCAAAACTGTCAACATAAGTTTTTTCAGTTTCCAAGTTGGTCTACCTGACTGGCTATGTATGTATCAAGCATACAGGCCACAACAACAGAGCTAGGGGACAAAGAAATTAAGTATTTACTCCTTATCATGTGAAGAAAACTTTTCATTGTTTTCTAGAAAATTACCCCTCATGAATAATTTTTAGTGGGTGGTTCAATTTGCAATGTAAGTTCTTGCTAAACTTGTACACTAGTTCTGTTGTGATCACCACTAAACAAAAGGTGAGAGAAATAATTCATTCTTTAATTACACCTTGTTTAAACTTTCTATTTATCGATCAATTCTAGCTTCTAATACGTATTCACCCATCTAGGTGCAAGTAAATTACATTTTATCTGTATAAGTGTATAGTGTTCTGGTTTTAGAAGCCACTATTATCCCAGATCTCTGCATAATGTTTCAAAATATTCTTGTTTCTATGGAAGCCCAATAACGTTCATGCAAATCTCTTTCAACCTAAGAATTTTCACCCATCTTTTAGTTAATTTCTTTTCTTCTTTTCAAACATTGAAAATATCTTCCTGATGACTTTTGCTTTTTGTTGAAACTGGAAGTTGTTTACAACGCCAGCAAGGGCAATTTAATTGATCATTTGATATAATTTCATCGCTCTCTTCTTTTATTTAAGTTTGTATACTGGAATAAATACCAGTAGGTATACCCAGCGATACCCAGGGGACTTTAAGTTTAACACTACATGGGAATATATGTTCCTCGATATTTTTCTCTTACTCAACAAAACAAATGGGAAAACATTCAAACCAAGAGCTTATTTTGTACGTACCATCCATATCTGGGCCGTATTCTCACAGTGGTAGAAAGGCAGCCCGATTCGGGTTGTGATGAAAAATAAATGTTCAAAATTTTCGTTGCTTTCGACATAGTAACGTTTTCGCTATCTTTGGAAAAGTGTCAGTTAGGAAAAATATAAAATGGGTCGTTTTCTGTATGTTGATAATGCTGAAATAGACCCTTACTTTTCGTCAGTTGTACGAAACTATGGTTTTGAAGAATTTCAATTCATTCTGTTGTAAAAAAAATGGGGTAATTTTCAATCGTAAGTAATGTTCAGATAGATGTCTGCATTTTGATAATAGATTGATATAAATGTCAGGTTCAGTATCGTTTTGAGCGAGCGTTAATCTTTCTAGATGTATTGGAGGTTGATACTTATGCATAGAACATATATTAGTTCCATTTCAGAAACATATTGATTATTCGTGGTAAATGTATTCTAATGATATTTTTCGTTCTTCACTTCTTTGAATTATAAATATTATATACCCCCAAAACTTACCTATTCAAAATTTGATAATCTTTTCTTACTACTGGAAATTTATAAATTACTTTTTTGTTTAAAAGTTGGAATTGTGTTTTATTTTTCATGCATTCATTTTCGATCTGAACGTCAAACCTGCTCCAAATCAATTGTCCACCCGTCGTACAATTACATTCAAGTTATCAGTTCATAAAATTCTTAAAATGTAAAAACTATATCAAAGAAACAGACTTTATTCAGAAAATTCCAATGAAAGATGTTCGTTGCGCGTAAAAGCAGGCCATATGAAAGCAATAAGTGGAAAAACTGTGCAAAAATATTTGGAACACGCAGAAACTCTTGTAAAAAATGTTTTGTGTGCGTATGTGCGAATCTGTGTGTGTGTGTGTGTGTGCGTGTGTGTGTGTGTGTGTGTGTGTGTGTGTGTCATTACCAATCCGTAAAGAACCACTGGTTCGTATGTGTATGCGTGGGAGTGTATTTAGAAAAAAATGCATGCAAGAACGTCTGACACTGGATGATAATTGACTTTATTGTAAGAGGTCTTCATGCCATTTGCAAAAAGAAATATTGGGGAAAAAATTTGTTATAAGAATCATTTGTTTCCGATGTTTAGATTCCAAGATTTGCTATAGAATCAGATCTGTTGACATCGAATAACCTCCGAGGTCAGCCTGGTTAGCATATAAAAAGATTATTCATTTTGATTCTCCACGTTATATATTAGATCTTGTAGTTTTAGCGTGAAAGAGACGCAGACAAATAAAAAAAAGGCTCATATATATATATATATATATATATATATATATATATATATATATATATATATATATATATATATATATATATATATATATATATATATATATATATATTAGCCGAGATAACTAGCTTTGCCTGGAGAGAATAACTACAAATATGTCTACAAAGGAAAGAAATGATATTTTATAGAAAAGTAAATTGAATAAAAATTCCTAAAGATTTTCTTCCGATCTGATGATTAGATGATTTGGGAAGATTTTCAGATCCTCATCGCCAAAGGGAGAAATAATTCAGAAGAAAATCTTCATATCTTTCGTCAGTCATTATTCTCAAAAGCAAGCACGCACCATAAAAATAATACGGAAGAAAACTGAGTAAAATAGAAAATGTATTTCAGTGCAAATATTATCATCTTTGGTTAGCCGATATTTAATGTACAAATCAAATTTCAGGGGGTCGCACGCCCTTGGTAGGCCCACATACACTAGCGGGTAGACCCATTTGCTAATATTCGTTTTAGTCAAATATTTGCATACCCACCCAGATTAAGTTTAGTATCATAGTTAGATTGTAAATTAGAAAGAAAAATCCAAAACTTTCTCTCACCTTTCTGAAAACTGACAGATTACTGTAGCTATCGAAGGTTTTAATGATTGAAAGCAGAAAAAATACTTGCGAAAAAAAATTTTTTTCTGATTTTCCGAATATTCGACTGAAACAATTATTTCTGTATGGGTATTCTAGCAAGTGCAGGTCTGTCCAGGGTTTGGGTGACCTCGAATGAAAAAAATATGGAAATGAAACATCAGCAAGTGCATACATATACACTTATCTCAACCATGTTTTGGCTCAGTGATTTTTGTTGTGCACAAAGAAATATATCAAGGAATATATTCCTCACCGGGTTTTTAAATTTGAGTTTTTCCCAGGCAACGTTGGGAATACTTGCTAGTATTTTAATAACGTAAAACTATCATGAAATATTCCAAAATCATACCGGTTTAATGATAATAAGTGTTATCGGAAAATATTGAAATTATACTTAAAAAATATATCATTTTTTTTAAAGTTATGTAAAGCGTTAAGATTCAATGAAATATTTTGAGCACACTATATATATATATATATATATATATATATATATATATATATATATATATATGTAAGTTCGTAGTTATTTGGAAGACAAATGTCTCAAAAGACACATTTGAAAGTATAGATTCTTCGGCTTAGATTTGTCTTAATAAAAATGAGAAATAACCGAAAATGTGCACAAATGACACCCAAGTCACCCATACATGACCTCTGTTGTGAAAGAATATACCCCTATGCCGAATTTTAACTTCCTGGGTAAAGATATTTGTATACAAGAGCTTCAATTGGCAACATTGACCAGAAATGACATCTGGTGACCTCAAACCTTGAGAACAGCTACACATAGCCTATGCCCCCTATATTGAAAAGATGGACCTCTATGCCAAATTTCAATTTCTTGGATGCAAAACTATGACCTCAAAAGTTCCAATTATGTCAATTGGTAATTCAGTATCTAGATTAGCGTTATAATTATGTTTTAAATTGAATGCTGCTGTAAAACCTTTGAAAAATTACACAGTCTATATCCCCAGCATCAAAATGTTATACTACTATGTAAAATTCCAGCTTCTCATATGCGAAGTTTTAGCCAACAAATTGGAACAGACAGATATTTACTTAGTTTTTATTTATATACATCGTTATCTAGATACATACATTTATCTACATGTGTGTGTACTTATTTTCTATCGTGATAAAATTTTCCTAACAACCGGCATCATCAAACATAAGCTGATGGACTGCAGCATCAGAATTTACAAGTATGCACACGTACGTAAAGACATGCAGATTACAATTCTCTTTGACGTTTGTAGTTCTTCATTTATTTCATACAGTCGTCATTTATCCGGGCTTGAAAAGGAAATATAAAAACAATCGACACATTTTGTTTTGTATTTCGGAATATAATCGCAGTCGACCATCGAGAGAGTGGAAAAAGAGAGACAGAATGCCAGAGAATAAGATATCAAATGTCTGCGACAGATACATAATACACGGTCACCGCTGGCTGTGACTAGCTCCTAATTGTCCTTGCTATGCCAACTAAGCCGTATTTAGAACTAATGAGTTCCGATTTTCTTTCCTTCTTTGTATGTGTCTTCTCTCTTTTGTGTAAATTTCGATTGTCTCTTCGTTGATTATCTCTGAAATTCACTTTGACCATTACCCTGTCTTCATTGATATAATATATCTTTTTAGTTCATTTCCCCTACCACTAGACAACAAATGTTTTTAACGAACAAATCTTTATCTTGGGACGCCACAGGGGCCCGGAATACGATAGCTATTAACTTTCTTGAAATGGTTAAAGGGTAAACACTGTATTGGAAATCATCCCTATTGACCTTTGACCAGAGACCTTTATTCTCAGGCGGTCCATTTAGGGTTTCTTTAGCGTATAAAAATCCGAACACATATATTCACACCCATGTACACATACACACTTTTTTGCTTGGACTAATATCTCTTCTTGGATACTTTATTCATCAAATCAAAACGAAAAAATTCGATAACCCACAATTAAAGTGTTATATATATATATATATATATATATATATATATATATATATATATATATATATATGTAAATGTCTTCCCCTTTTTTGGAATTATAGTTACGTAATTTCAAATACATTTATATGCAAGTCCGTCTTTCTATTAAAATAGCATTCAATTTTAAGCTGACCTCTTATAAATTTCCCCCTCTGAAACCTCAAATCCTATCCTTGTGTCTCTCTGGATCATATCAAACCATTACTCTTGGCTCTTATCCTGTACAAGAATACGAAAGATTGCATCAAAACATGAAAAAAGTGTGACCCAATCTCCCAAACAACCGATGAAATATTTTTTATACTGAGGAGACAAATACAGGCACAATGACGATTTGAACATTCTCCTGAATGTATCTCCGAAGACTTCTATTTTGAGAGATCCCCGTGCGTTCTATTATATATCTAAATCGACCTTCCTTTTCCCCATTTGATTATTTCAACCTTTATCCTCGTAACCCGTCTTAATTTGAAGTCCAATTCCATCACCAAAAGCCCAACTGCACCTAAGCAGTGTAATCCTTCCATAATTAAAACTGCAATCCATACACGCTCTATACAAGAGGTTTTTCCCAAGACACACCGAGGAGATCTGTCGCCTACACCCATCAATGCGTAAAACGCACTCACCGCGATTATCCGTCGCGCCCATTTTGATGATGATGTCGAATAAAATTATCGATCCTCCATACACCAAAAAATAGAACAGAGCGCACGCACACACACACATATATACACTCACATAGAAAAAGTTGAACTGCACCCAAGAGAAAAATAGAAGTGAATTCGTCAGACAATACACCCTGAGAACGCACACAGTTAGCAAACAGAAAATACGTAAAAATACAAAGATTTTCTCTCCTTTTTTTCCAGCAAAAAAGGTCATAAAAAGGAAAAGATCCTCTCATAGTGCAGTGGATGCCTTTATGATGTCTTTTCAAACAAAAATTCTCCTCAACGTTGAATATTTTTGTTTATTTTACAATTTTATTCCATTGTTAAACGAATAAAACATTTTTCCAGATTAATTTTTTCCTATAGAGGGTGTATAAATATCATTTTTCATTTTCTTTCTTTTCGTGCATGAACCAGTTTGTGAAAAGAAACGTGACGAGCTAAAATATACACTGTTACAGATTTAGGAATTATTTTTCCTCTGCTTGAATCCAACATTCCCAAAATGCAACAAATGTAATATCCGTGTGAAAATTACAATATTTTGAAAATTCATTCCAATGTTCTCCCACTTATGTTACCCCCAAGCCTCTCTGCCCAACGCAATTTTTTTATCATTTAGGAGTCTTTCAAGCAGAGGCACGTCTTACCTAGCCAGATACTTGATTGAAAATCAATCCAATTGAGTTTGCTCCATTCGATACTAAAAATCGAATACTGAAGTAAACCCCCTAAAATACCTTATTATCAAACGCAAAATTTCAGTATGCCACAAGACAGCTGAAATTTTACATCTTAAAAAAGATGGAATATTTAGAAACACGGAATCCTGAATACGATGAAACAGAAAAAATCCTTCCCTTACAATGTTGAGAATATGTCTAAAATATTCAACAAAAATCTCTCATAACAGATCGTTTCTGGTTGATGTAATGCCCATGTTACGGGAAATAGATTTCTAGTGTTTTGAATATCAGTGTGTATAAGTATAAAGCATTCCTCTCGTTTTAATCCTCTTTATATATGCCTATTTCGAACTGTTTTCAGTTTCAGTGTTTTCCAAAATATTTGCACGTCTAGTAGAAAGATGTTTGTTTTTGTTCGCATACCTTCTTGAGGCTGATTCGATCAATTTTTTTTCTTTTCATTTCGGATCTTTCCATTGATAGCTTTTTTTTTTTTTTTCGAGCGTCCCATTGCGATGCTGTTTATCGTAGTGTCGTCTCTATTTTTATCGTTGCAGTTGGCCGTGATTTTTGTCCCGTTGAATTTGGAAGGCTCTCACGATGTAGCCGTTATTAATCAGAGTTCAATCATCGATGCCTTGCTTGCGCGTCCCTATTAAGGGGAATCAAATAACGAGTCTGTGTCGTTGCATCCGTGTTTACAAGTGTAAAAGTTGAGACTGAGGAAACCAGGAAAATTCAACAAGTATGAAATTCGAAGTTATTTACTTCAAACTGTAGTTATTTTGACTGATTTGACGAAATAAATGTAATCAAGATAGATATTTCTTGTATCGTATTTCGAAATATTGCGACGATCATCAGGGAATATAACGTACGGCCTCCACGGGCCACGACCGGCTCGTAACTGCCTTTGCTATGTCAGTGAAACTGTATTTATGGCTTATGCGTTTCAGTTGTCTTTCTTTTATTGATTTTTTTTTTGGGGGGGGGTTCTTTCTTCCCCCCTTTTGCATACGTTTTGATTGTCTCTTGGTCGATTTCCACTTAAATTTACTTAAGACCTTTTCCCTTTATTTCCTCCCCTTTTACCAAATATCTTTAGCTTTTAACGAACATGCCATTATCCAGAGATGCAACAGGGGGCCGAAAAGAAAAAAAAGCCAATATCTTTCTCGAAAGGGTTGAAGGGTGAACACGGAGCCAGAAACCATCCTTATCGACAATTGACCTGTGGCCTCTATTTTCTGGCTGTCCATTCTGGGCTTCCTTAGTGCGTGAACATGCGAATGTATATATTCACACACACACACACACACACACACACACACACACACACACACACACACACACACCACACACACATCAAAACCTTTAAATATTCTCGCTTTGAGCAACATCTCTCTTGATGTTGTTGATCTATGAAATTGAAAAAAATGTTCGGTGAAGTTTAATTATTAAACCGACATATTCCTCATAAAGCTTACTTACATGTCAGTCTATCTCATTTAATCCCTTCGATCTACTCCTCGACCGATTTACTGATCTTTTGCCCCCCACCCGTCAATCCCAAACAGTCTCTGCTTATATTGGTTCTAGTCATGGCTTATAGTGAAACTAATAAATTGACCAATTGTCAGCAGGAGTTGGAGAGGAATAATATTTGTCTATTTGTAGGGCAACAAGTCCAGAAGAACAATTTTAATTCCAACCAAGGCAGTGGAGCCCCTTGTGACCTATGAGAACCCACATCCATTTTTTCTTGAAGAAAGACTGTAGGGGAGTTACTAAAAAGGAAACAATGGATTTTGTTTCTGATTTTTTGGCTGTCACCCTTGATCTCTTTCCGACAGTTCATGCAGCCAAGGTGATGCCAAACTCCGTTTCCCGTTTGACCTCATCACTGAGGGGAGTTCTGTCAACTGTGAATCCCAGGATCTCCATACCCTTCACCCAGATGAGTTTCCAGAGGGGTCACTTTGGTGTCCTCTAATTATCTATAGAGATAGGAAGAGATCAATATTGACTATTTATCCATCTATCTTAGCTATCATACGTATTTATCAATCCGGCAGTGTGTATACTTTATTTTGTTCAAATAATCATTTTATGTTTTGATTTCAGAAGCCATTAATATCTCTAATTTGTGCATAAGGTTAAAAAAAATAATTTTTTTCTGTGGAAGCCCAATCAAGTCGGAATGAAACCCTCCAAGCTGAAAAATGTTTCCATTTCTTTTAATTGTCTTTTTCTTTTCATGTAACGAAAACTTATTATTTTGATTTTCTTCAAAACAGGACTTGTTTACATAATTCTGTCTTCGTAACGGAATCGATCATTTGATAAGACCTTATTTCTCTCTGCCCTCTCTCTCTCTCTCTCTCTCTCTCTCTCTCTCTCTCTCTCTCTCTCTCTCTCTCTCTCTCTCTCTCTCAGCATGAATATAAAAGTTATTAATTTTGTTTGTTAGTTATAGATACATGATGATATATAACAAAATCAATTTCAATCAAGGCATAAAGTAGAACTACCTTTAACAAACAAAAATTACGAAACTAGCACGCTATGTCAAATACAAATTAATCTAAACATAAAATGGATATATATGCAAGTTTCTTTTCTGTTTCTTTGTGCATTGATTGCATAGATTAATGTATATTCCTATTATGACATAACAATAGAGTTTACGCCATTGAAACTTTTAAGACTCCGTATCTTATCACACATTAAAAGTGATTGAGTTGAATTGAGACTTAGAAAATTAATATTAAGGTACTTGAATTATCAAAAAATAGATTAAACAGCTTTAAACTCTTCATTATCGACACATACATGAATAACCTCGTTATTTCTAACGGGTATGTGTTATTTAATTACCTCGTAATATATATATATATATATATATATATATATATATATGTGTGTGTGTGTGTGTGTGTGTGTGTGTGTGTGTGTTTCATTGAACAGTATTGATTTTTTTGTAAATTCGACCTTCTAGTGAGCTCTCTCCAGTTTCCAGATGTCCCTTATTTGGAGGAGTTAGGGAATTTTCTAAAATTCATGTCATATGTTTTACGATATCCTAGTACTTTCAAATATCGATGGTGTTTCTCAAAGTTCGGTCCCAAGTTGCAGAGTTTTCAAATTTTGACTGTATGTGTTATATTGTTACGTGTACCACTTCCGATTTTAGTGAAATGTGGCTGCATTAAATTTTTCAATGAAAGTTATATTTTAGAGTTGTACATGATGAAAGTAATGTTGTATTGTTTATTGGCTTCTCCGGATGAGATATTTTATTTGGGGGGAGGTTTCTTTGATTTAATCAGAATTGCCCCCATTTTTTGAAGTTTTATACTGTGAGTGCATTCGAGGATTGTTGTTTTCTGTGACCATTTTATAGACTTTAGAAGAGAGGCAATTGTGTTTTTGTTTTAAATGTTGGAGCTATCGTCTAAGACTATGGTATACCTTCGATTCGCTTTATTCCGTTTCTCCGATAGATTATACAACTGGGCCTTACAGTTGAATGTATACTAACTATAAATTGGAACGTGACTGTTGGGGCGTGTTATTTATTATTCAGTTGATTATTCACTTTGTAAGCATTATATGATATTGTTCATCGAGTCTTATTAACTAAGATTACATTATAATTAGTTGTTTTTGCTTTCATTTGTTCTCTGGTGTTTTTTTTGAAACTTTTCATTGATGCATAGTTCTATTTGTTTATTGAATAAGTAATTTCAGTAAATTTCCATAGTAACATTATCTATTGCAAGTCATTATCTTACTCTAAGACAGAACTGAGAAGCCATTGCAAACAACGAAACAGAAAATTTATTGAGGTACCCATGGAAATCCAACGTCGGATATCCCGTCATTTGCAGTTGATGGATTAATACAGTCTTCGGTTACAAGTCACTTTCAATGCTCCCTGCTTGCATTCAAAGTGATGCAAAAGTTATATTGAATGCAGTTTATCTTCTTTGGACAAGCAGCAACTATTTTACCCATAGCAGAGGTGAGAGAGAGGAGATGGATTCATTCTTTTCCCAAGGGTATTAGTTCGAAAGGGAGTTAAACACAATATATAAAACGTATATATTTTGTATGTTTAACACTTTTTTTACGTTATTAGAAGAGACCACTATCTCAAGATGAGCAGATCCCTTTCTCCAGCGGGAGATCATGAAAATGGTGGACGTGAGTGTACAACCAATATGCAACCACCCATAGAGCAGGGAAATGGAAGCTAAAGATTTACCCTCAAACTGAGGGCCATGCAAAATTCACAGGAGAGGATCATATTCAATATCACACGGAGAGATTGCAAGCGCTGTAAGTTCGAGAGGTGTAAACTGGAGTGAGAGATATCATATAAACAATTGAAAAAACTAGCATGGCAATGGGCAGGTCATATCGCGAGAATGTCAGACTACCAATGGATATCACGTCTTCTGGAACCCCAGAAATCATATGTGAAACTGTGACTGGCGGAAAATAAGATGGCGTGGCGAATTTTACAAGTTCAGAAAGTACTCGGCTACGCTAAATTCTATACAGTTTTTGCTGAAGTGTCACTTTGTCTCGTTTTAATTCACTTGATCTACTTTGCCGATCTATTCATCGATCTTCCGCCATCGGCTGTCACCCCCTTCCCAAACATGCCATAGCATTAGTTCGGAGAGAACTTAAACTGTCTCGACTGGGTTTTGAACTCGGCTTGTTGATTCCATTTGCTATTCTATTGCCTGCTACACCACGTGCACCTAATACAGGTTTCAATTACCAATCAATCTCTCCTCTCCTTACTTATGGAGACCCCTGCACATTGCAATTATTCCATGGTCCTTGGTTTGGGTCCGAAGCGAAGCGAAACTGTAGTTGTCTAATGTTAAGTTGTCTAATGTTAAGTGTCTTTATTAAGTCATAGATGGGGGATGAGATATATTCATGCCTTTCCCATGGCATTGCTTCGAAGTGAACGTAAATGGCTTCAAACAAAATTTGAACTCGACTCGCTTCTTCAATTGTCCACGCCAGTGAGCACCATGCCACTTGCACCTAAAACAGCTTTCGTTTATACATCACTTGCTCTCGTTTTAATCCCATCGATCTACCTCGTCGAACTATTCATCGATATTTTGCCCCCCAAGCAAACCCCCCATACCAATTTAACCATGGTTATATCGGATGTAGTCTCTGCTGGCATCTGAAGAGGCGTAAAAGTGTTTATCGAATCTTGAGTGTCTTTCTTATGCGTTTGACAAGTAGCGACATCTGGCGAGCGGACAGCACAAAACAAACCGGCGATCGACCATCGTTCCAGTTAATGTTAATCAAGGTTTTGTGCAGGGGTGGGGGAGCATCGATTGAAGGAGTGATACATGGGGTGGGGCGATGACGTTGTCTTACGAAATCAATATACCAGGCGCCTTCGAGATAGATCGATTGATTCCTGACACGCACTACAAAACTTGTGATCGGACGAATTGCGAGTGACAGGCTTTTAGTATTTGTCGACAATTGGAACCAACAGGGCAATGTCTGACCGAGCAATTACTTAAAAACTGGTAAGAGGGATTGACAGCAAGTGCAACAGCAGTAATAGTAGTAATAGTAGTAGTAGCAGTAAAGGTGATTAGGTTAACAAATTGGAGTCCATCATAATCATACTGTCCATAATTCTGAGATGAGTCATAAACATTCAAAGAGTTTTTTGGACAATCGAACTTATGATTCTTATTTTTGTGGTCCACACAACGTTTCAGCTGATCCATTCTATGTCCTCCTTCATGTGTACTATCACTATGTAAAAAGACGGACTTAACACTACTGGGGAAAAATAAGATTCCCCTTATTAACATACAAATAGTATACGTATTATTTGTATGTTATATATATATATATATATATATATATATATATATATATATATATATATATATATATATATATATATATATATATATATATATGTTGTTATATATATTGTAGGTTATTATATGTATGCTAATAACGGGAATCTTATTTTATGAAGAAAGCTGAATTCGATTGTCATTAACATCATGTCCGTTTTCGTGGTGAAACATGATTGTGGTTTCACTTCTGAATGGTGTAGTACCTGCAGTGCATCGGGGCGTCTGAAGTCATAACGTGTTCGACTTATTTGAATGGGTGAGATTTGCGCGCTACAGTCTCACGCTCTCTGGCGTACCTGCCTACCGAGGCTCCTATACCAAGTCATAGTCGGAATGATTAGAGACAGAAGGGAATGCAATGATTGATCAAGCCACTCAACGTGTCACAAGGTGCTCATTGTGCTCTAAAACACGCTTCTAGCCATAATGGGGTGCGCTCCCTAATTTATGACCAGAGACGCTCCAGACTGTTTACCAACCATTGCAAGATAACCCCGTATGCCATGTTATTTACTTATGGCAGGGAGAAGAACTAATATACTCATACCTTTCCTAAGGTCATCAATGCGAATTAAAAGCAAACTTTCTCGGCCAGAATTGTAATTTGGTGCTCCGATTCCATTCTCCATGTTATGTGAGGTCAACTGTGTGCCACTACACAGACATACACGCACACAAAAGCAGCCTGGAAGAGAGAGATATCTGATGGTTCATATTTATTTATCCATTAATGTTTTACTTAGTCTATCGATGAATCAATTTCAATCTGTCTTTTTAACAATACTGTCTGTTTATTGCAGCCAATGCAGCATAGTTCGTATTTCAAAATGTTCATATCTATTGTCAAACTCCTCCAGAGATGACTTTTTTGTCGACCTAAGAACGATGAAAAGTTCAGACTTACGGTTAAGATCACAAGGTAGGAAATTTAAAATGATTGGTGAAGAGGAAAGGGAAAGGGGAATCAGATTTCATTCCTACTCCATCAATCAACAGAAAAAAGAAAAGAGGAAAAAAAGAGAGATAGAAGAGTACAGAAAGAGAAAGAAAGACAAAAAGGAAAGAGGGAAAAAGAAAGGGAATTGACGCAAAATTGAATCATCTTGAATATAGATTCTTTCAATATAAATGGATTACTTTTCATTCCTGGAATTACAGTAGTCCTGCAAATTGCCCACCCAACAAACTAGACAATCGCGTCCGTCTGTTTCTCTGAAATAGGTGTATACAATGAGGTTTGACTGAAGCGGCCTTATTTTCACTCTTTATTTCTCTCTCTCTCTCTCTCTCTCTCTCTCTCTCTCTCTCTCTCTCTCTCTCTTCCCCCTAATTAATCTGTCATATTAGATGGATACTATATCTATCTCAGTCCCCCATCTCTTTTCTCTCTTTCTTTCACCCTCCCCCTCTCTCTCTCTCTCTTTCTCTCTCTCTCTCTCTCTCTCTCTCTCTCTCTCTGATGATATGTACCTGCCTATCTCAGTCTATTTATGCATATCCATATAAGATTTGTTATATCTATTTCAAATATTCATAACTATCCCATTGTTTCTGTCAGTTGCAGGGTATTGATCTGTCTTGATTTATTCATTTCCATCTCAGTCGATGAACCTTGATTGGTCTGTGATCCCAAAAATCAATACCTCAGTATTTTTCTCAAAATTACTTATTCCTTCGTATCTATAAAACTTCTTAGAAATGCCCAATATCTCAAAAACCCATAATATATGTCACCAGTAAACTGACGTTATTTTTTCTTTCAATCAACTATCCTAGGTAACTGTCGCCATTTATCCTTTATTTCAATCAATTTTCATGAAAAAAATGAATATCTACTGTTTCTTGTCAGTGGTAAGTTTTGTTTTTTTGTTATTATCAAAAAACAATTATTTATTCTTTGTTTTAATCGATTCTCTTGATAAATATGAAATCACGTCACTAGCGTTCACAAGCATTGGATTATAGATGAAAATTGTTTTTATCTAGATATAATTGATATAACTTTAGTCTTCATTCAAGCGGTCCCCTTATCCACAGTTTATCTTTCAGTGCTTCTCCTCCGTGATTTTCCTTTCAGTGGACCTCCTTTATTGGTGGTTTATCTTCCATAGTCCAACCGTTTATACACAGTCTCTTGTCTGTGCCCCCATCCGTGGTTTCCTTTCCAATGTTACGTTGATATTCGTATCTACCTTCAGTCTGACATTCATATCTATCTGTATCAAGCCATTCGCACACATCTCTCAACCATATTCCGTTTATATTTCAATGAGTCTATTTCTATCCATCCATCAATCCATCTATTTATCTGTTGATCTGTCTGTCTGTCTCTTTATACCCGTTTGTCCTTCTTATACCAACATGAATTACAGTTATGTCTTTTTTTAATTTTTATTTCATTTCCCAAACAAATACAACTATATAATGCATCAAAGCCAGGAATTCTCTACTTGGACAAGTGATGCAACAAAATCTTCTTTTGAGCTTGTACCAGTTAAACTTATCAAATATCTATATTTGCCCCATGAGTAAAGATGAATTTGATCTCGCATGTTTAACGTGTTGACATTTAAACAAATAGGGATTCATTTGCGTACCAGCCAACAGATAACGTTTTTAACACTCAATATGTCACGACCGGAGATGCAAGTGGCATGACGTTTTACGGCGCAGACAATGGAATAGGTGAACCTGAGATTAAATTTTGGCTAAGGCTGTCAACGTTCACTTTGCACTAATGTTCGAGGTAAAGTCGTGAATCCATCTTTTTCGTCCAACTATGGGTAACATTGAACAGCAGACTAGGAGGGTAACAGTCAAGGAGTGGAGTCCCCCTTAAGACGATCGGGTGCTAACTTGACTTCTCTCTGATAGCTCTTGAAGCAAAGCTGATGCCCTACGAATAGCGCCCGCTTTGATTTGGACAACATAAGCGTGTCCGAGTCGGTGATTCCGTCGACTTGGCATCCTTGGACCTCCGTAAGCTTTACCCAGGCCTGCACCTTGGAGATGTCACTGAAATCTGTCGTTCATAGCTGATTGAGAAATTCACGTGTTCATTGGAGAGCAGTGAGTTATCTGCCCTATAATGTTGGTTTGCCATGAGTACTTTTAGTATGTAGTTCTAGGTTGTGTTCATGGCAAGTGTGCATTGGGGTCACGAAACGAGAGAGAAAATACTTCAGAGATTTTGACTGTAATAGGATTTCATCGTGTATTGAATAGAAAATGCGAATCGATTGATGCAATCCATCAGTTTATTTTTTTTTTCTAACCTTGGTTGAATGAAAGAAAATTGAACTTGTTTTCTCCTTTCACCTCAACTCCCATTAACGCCATATCATCTGCCATGTTTATTTAAGGCTGACCACGGTGCAAAAAGAACATCCAATTTGGCGGGAAATTGCACAAGAAAATGTCAGCCAAACATATAAACAAGAACTATTCAGAAAGCTTTATCAGGTGACTTCGATTCTCATTCGTGTGATAGTCTGTCCCCATCTATCAATCTATCCATCTATCTATCTATCTATCTATCTATCTATCTATCTATCTGAATCTGTTAACATCTATCTCAGTCGCTTTATATCATCTAACACAGACCGTGAGTAAAACTGTCAACATAGTTTTCCAGTGGGTCCAGCTGGCAATCTATGTATGCATCATGCATACAGGCCATACTAATGGAGCTAGAGGGCTGAAATTCAATATTTTACTCCTTATATCATAAAAAAAGTTCCTTTTGTTCTTTTTATTTCTTTTTAGTCCTTTCTTTATGTTTTGAGTGTTTTTACTATGAATAGTTACGGCTACCCACGATAGACAAATGGGGTGGATCCTGAGAAAGGCTTATGCCCAAAAACAGGCGTTAAAAGACTGTTCATGAGTTATGGCTGGATGATATCCGTATAGAAAGATAAAAAGATATTGATGAATATTAGAACACACAAATGACCTAAACCCTGTACCAGCGTTTATACCAGTTTGTGGTAGGTATTAAGTGATTAATTAGTTCTGTTCATGTAAACGATATTCATGGATTAATTTGCAAACATAATGAATTTTCTCCTCACTCGATTGTCGATTACAGTAGCCTTGCGCCAGACTAGGTAAAGTTCGGTAAATTGTCGCAGTAGGTAATCTCTCATAGAAAATGGCTGGCATGAGTATCTTCATCTAGCTCTCAGCCATTTCTTGGATGACTTATTGCCACGTAAGAGATCTTAGAATCAAAACTGCGTCATTGTGAATCGACATTTGTCATGTTTGTAATTCTTAGATGTCCTCTCTGCTGGCTTCTATCAGAAACCTTTTGAACCATCAACTGTAGACAGTTCCATTCGGTAGGTAACTAAAAGGGTAGAACATTTGTTTACGTAGATATATATATATATATATATATATATATATATATATATATATATATATATATATGTGTGTGTGTGTGTGTGTGTGTGTATGTGTGTGTGTGCGTGTGTGTGTATGTTTGTATTTGTAGTACAACCATTCTGACATAAAAACTTACATGTGCGAATATATAAACATAGTTTATACCATGTACATGTACATATATATATATATACATATATATATATATATATATATATATATATATATATATATATATATATATATATACGTTTAGGTCAATAAACGTTTTATACGAAGACTTGTTGACATAGATGTATGTAAAGAATTCTATAGACGCTTATGCATATATATAATGATATAAGTCCTGTCTGTATGCACAGGTATTTTATAGTGCTATATCAGCATACAAAGGTGCACAGTCAGAACTATACTTAACGATATATATGAATATATATATATATGTATATATATATATATATATATATATATGTACATATATATATATGTGTGTGTGTGTGTGTGTGTTTGTGTGTGCGTGAGTGTTTGTATGTGTGTGCGTGTGAGTGTGTGTGTGAGTGTGAATAGTAACCATATAAGTGAATGTGAATTGTAATTATATATATATATATATATATATATATATATATATATATATATATATATATATATATATATATATATATATATAAATGAATCACCCAGGCCGGAGCGTATCTCAAAATTAATTATCAAAATGAAATATCTAAAAAATAATTCTTTTATCCAAAATTTTCGACAAAATACCAGCACGGAAATTGGGAAGTGTTGGCCCAAAATGGCCAAGCTTTTTTTGGAAAGAAGCAAAAGAAACTGTTTTAAGATTGAATCTAATGGTGTATGCGTGCAAATTCTAAAGGTTGTAGCCCCCTAACTGTGACCAGAAATGCCAGGAGACACATCCGCACAAACACACAGAAAAGCCAAGATAAAAGAATCTTTAATCAACTTGGCTGGTTGGTTTGGCAAACAATTGCTTACGCTCCAGTAATTTGATATATATATATATATGTCACATGCAGCAAATCCATATTCAATTTTATTTCACTGAAGTATGTCAAAATGTAAATTTTTAACCAGAGGTTTTATCCACAAAGTGTTGTATTTATTATATACATTCTATTGTGGCTATGACAACTGGGTTTTAGTCAATTTTTCTGTTTTGGACTTTTTTTGTTTGTTTGCTTGTTTTTTGTATTGTCTCCATTTTATCTTTTACAAAGAAGAAAAAATTCTACATTGATCCACACGATACAAACAAAAATCACGTAGACAATTTCGTAAAATGGTTGGGAAAATGCACCTTCCCCATCCACCCTCAGTGCAGAAGTTGGGCAAGTGAGGCCATTTGGTTGCAGCCTACAATTTTGAGAGAACTAGTCACTTTGTTCATATTTCTTAAGGAGTAAACTCAAGGAGACAAGGGAGTGATAATGTATACGAATTCTTAATTTCAGAACTATAAAACATATTGCCTCCTTATGCCTAAAGATGAATCTTCGTCATCGTTGTTGCATTCTTGTAACATCAGTCCTACTGTACCTTATCTCTTGGTGACCCACTTAGAGGGCGACACGCGGCTGATTAGAGCTGTCAATTTGCGTGAAGTTGTTGAAAGAAGGATGTAATTTTCAAAAATATTAATTTTATCAATCAAAGCATATATTCACTCGCACTTACTGTCTTTTTTAACCTCTCTCTCTTTCTCTCTTTTACTCACCCCAATTTCAGTCAAAATAAGATTATTTTAATTATAAGTTTATGATGAATAATTACAATAAGAAGAAGAAGAAAAAGGAAGAACATTTTATAAGTATTATATTTTTGTATCAAAATTTGTGGAAATTTTAAAAAAGAAAAGAAGACGTTAAAACAAAGATTTTACAAACAATGAAGGAATAAAGGTGAGCCTTGCACAGACAAAACATTGACAGGCATGAACTGGCCAAATCGAAGATTTATGATCGATGACATGTGCAAAGTTGGCTAGAACATTGGTCCACGATTATGCTTTCATGTATAAGGATTAAACTTTAAGTCCTTTAGCTCCTCAGTGCAGCCTGTGCGTGTGATAGTTAGATAGATAGATAGATAGATAGATAGCTAACCAGATCAGATCAACTTGAGGGCTGAATAAACTTATGCAGACAATTTTTGTGACAGTCCAGTTTGACGTTATTCTAATTGTCTATCTATAATCAAGGGTGTCAATATTGTTCGTACGAAATAATGTGTCTGATTTAATGAAACTCGATGCAGCTTTGATGGTGAGCATCCATTACAGTTATTCCACTCCTTTCTAAAAGACTGAAAGAACGCATTGAATCCAAAGTTTTCTGCTGTTTTTGATTTCAACGGAAAAAAGACAACATTTGGACGCATCTCAGTCAATTTTTGCTTCAAACAGATGCAGAACCACTATTCAAATAATCAATAATCGATTAGTTTTCTTAACAGACCAGAGAATGTAAAATAAAGAGATTTACTTATTCACTCGTGCAAAATTATCACTGTTACAAAAAGTTTTACGCGGAAACAAACATTTTCTGTTTCAAATTTCTTGAACATCAACAGTATTGTATGAATGTCTGCTTGAACTTTGCTACTCGACTGTACATAGTCTACAACAATGTTCTGTTGGCTACTTCTGCCATCACATACAGGAATTGTTATAAACACACACGAAGGCTACAGACTGTTGTTTGCCACAAATAGACAGACTTTTTCTGACACTTTCCCCGTGTCATACATTTATAAATGATGGCCGCGTATATATATATATATATATATATATATATATATATATATATATATATGTGTGTGTGTGTGTGTGTGTGTATAGTTAGTATACCTGAAGCATGTTTTTGCATCATTGAGAATAATGCCAAAAGTGATAGATACACAAACGGAACTGCATTTATTGCGATGTAAATTTTTTTCTTTTTTTGAGAATTTTGAGATGTTAACAGCGTTCATGTCTACCTAAGCGGTAAGACTAATTTTAAAATATGATTTAGAATTGTAGCATAATGCTGCTCAAGCTGCTGATAGAATTAACAAACCATTCGGAGTGAACACTACCACAAGTCTACAAATATTGTTAACAATTATAAACCTTGAGTGAAATTCAAACTTATTGCTGATGGTCAAGAATTACCGACGACAGTGGCCAATGATTCATGAAAAACGGTTCGAGCACTTTCTAGAAACTTTAGGAACATCAACACTGACCATATCATGTCATCTTGATAGGAAAGGTTTTAATGTTGAAAAACGATCCTATATAGACTGAATGAAATGGTCCCTGTCAGTGACACATCCCACATCTCCAAGCTGACAATTTCTGAGCTTATAGATTTGAGATATCAAGTATTGCGACATTCTCCATATTCACCTGTCATATGAACAACAGTTTATCTTATTTTCAAATATTTTGAACTCCGTAATAAAAGGTTTGATGACAAATAAAACACAATTTTTGCTCTTACAAATGCGTGACCACTAATTCTAATGTATTTTACAGACATAGTATTTTAACATGAGAAGATCGTGGGAAAAGGCTCATTTCTACTACTAAGTCATATTCTGGATAAATAGTTGTTTTTTTTTTGTTTTTCGCCGTATCATCCTTGCTATTCAAAACTGATTACAAACGTACATGATAGCCTAATTGAAATTCACTAGCAGAGTGAAACTAAACTGGCTATCTATGAAGATTTCAGAACAATTTTTTAAGGTTTTTCTTTAATGGAAATTTTCATGACTCAATAAAAAGGCTTTTGTTTCAAATCATAGCCGAGACGTCTTTTCTAACTCATCTGTTGCAAAGCTGACGCTTTTTTTATGACTCCATAAAAACGTGTATAATTTTCAATCGTATACGGGACGTTTTTTGGGGGTCGACCAGTTTTTTTTCATGACTCCATAAAAAGTGTATAGTTTGCAATCGTAGCCGGGGCGAGTTTTCGGGCTCATTCATCACAAAAAAGTGTATTATTTCAATCAAGGTGGGGACATTTTTTCGACTTTGAATATCGCAAGATTCGTCTGTGAACCCAATCTATGGGTCAGAATGAATCAAAGAACCACTTCAGATAACTTTGTCTGATGTGAGAGGAAAAGCGGGATAATAGCTGTCTGGGGAAGTGTTGTTTCTATCCGTTGTATGTTTTGTGTCTCAATGTAATCCTAGTAATCGGAATCAATTAACAAAAAACTCATGTACAAACAACACTCTGATATATTGAAAGGAAGAGATAGATATGCACGGTCACCTTCTTTGCTCTTGTTGACATCCACAAATTTCATATGTCACGTATTGAAATATTTGAAAAGTGTGACTCCAAAACACAATAAGGTCCATTGAAAAAAAATGTGTTTAGATTAAAAATCGAATTTTTCATTCGAATTATTATCAAAATCTTGTAGACTGGATATACATCTAAAATGTTGTAATAAGATTCAAAAATTAACACCCAGAATTCAATTCGTAATTCAGTAAAACATTCTTTCTAAATGGTGCTTATCATGTTTTGGTACCACAATCTTTATATATATATATATATATATATATATATATATATATATATATATATATATATATATGTGTGTGTGTGTGTGTGTGTGTGTGTGTGTGTGTGTGTGTGTATGTGTGTGTGATGCTAATGTCAAGTAAGATGTAGCAAACAAAAACGTCAAATATTTCATTTCATCTAATAATTAGACGTACTGGCGCCAAGTGAAATATGAGACAATGTTGTATTTTTGTGCTGAGAGCATTTGAACCCGTCTCATTCGTAGGCAAAGTTACAGCTATTTTTATCGCGACTCGGAGACATTAGAAATGAATGGAAACTAGAACGAAGGGAAGAATAGAAGAAAGAAAATAAACAATTACTGAAAAGGCAAAGAAATTTCAAAAAGATTAATCTAGATTTAGAAAAAACCTAGCTGTGCAAGTATTAAACTCCCTTTCTTCATTAAAATCTAAAAGGAGAATAAAACATCTCCATGCAACATTATTCCAAAACAACATGCAAGATTAGTAAATCCTGAGAATGAGATTTGCAAACAGCAAAACAATTCAACGTGAGTTGGGCTTAAAAAATGGGAGTGTATTTATCATCAGTTTTAGCGTACGTCACTGTATCAATCTTGTTTGTGCATGACGTCACTAATTTTTGGTCAGGTCATAACATCTGACATCTGTCGTTGTTGTTACATACGAAAATGTAGTCGAGTCTCAGTAGCAGGAGTTTGACAATAAACAAACAGGTCTGGTTAGTCATCCATTAGATCCCGTCTACTGGTAGCATGCCGTATTGTGAGTGGTCAATTGAAACTTCAGAAAACGGGGTGATTAATGAAAAAGTTACATCTCCCACCTTTTATTGGGCAGTGATCACAAAAAATCCTGAATTTTCAACAACAAAATGATAAGCGTAAATGCTGCCGGACTGGAATTGAAGGATCAACATGGTATAAACTGAAATTAAGAATTGAATCCCGTCATAAAATCTCATAGGGGGAAGTAATCTTCAAAAAAAGCAAAAGTAATAATTTTTTAGACATAATAAGGAGTAAACGTTTAAATTTGTGTGGCATGTATACGTGATACATACATTCATAGTCACTCAACTATCCAGCAGGAAGAACTTGAAAACTGGAGAAAACCATGTTGACTGTCTTGGTAGAAGGGTCTTAATATCGTAAAAGAATGAAAGAAAGAAAATGAACAGAACAAAGAAGGAAAAATACCAAATATGGAAAGACAGAAAGATAGAAAGTGAGAAAGGAGGGCATGTACAAGATAGATATATCTATACATAGATATGCAGAAACTCAGAAATACTTAGAAAGATCAATCACTCTAACAATGTATATTTTGCAGCTTTTACCTTAACGTATTGACACGCTCGAGACTGCAGTGACACGTGAAATATGTTTAAATGGTGAGTGCTGTATCAAAATGCAGGTTAAAGATGCTTTTAGATCTGTTCGAGCCCTGCCCCTCAAATACACACACAATAGATCCATGGAGGACCTCTATGTTACACTAAGCGGGAATTAGTGAAGAAAGAGTTAGAGAAAAAAACTCGATAGATTCCTCTCTGAAGTTAAAAGAAAGCAAAAAAATGTAGATTTTTGAAAGAGATAATATTGCACGGAGAAGAATTGTGAGAAAACGATGATTCCCATCAAGAGTACAATTTATTTGTTTGTTTGTTAATCTTTTTGACACTTATAGAAATAAGGCAAGTGATAGAAAAATCCTGGAAAAGCTCTTTTTGGAAAATCGAAATAAATGGATGTGTTCCCAAAGATACTTTTATATATATATATATATATATATATATATATATATATATATGTGGGGGGGGTCTGTCTGTCTCTGTGTCTCTCTGTCTGCGTATGTACGTATGTGTGTGCATATATATATATATATATATATATATATATATATATATATATACACACACACACACACACACACATATACACATATATATATATATATATATATATATATATATATATATCTTCATCAAATTCGTAAATATATAGTGCTCACATATGCATACTGAAGGTAGCAGATTACCTCATAATAACTATACTAGAATATACCTGACCAAAATGATAGGATTATTTACGTATGGATTGGCACTGAGGAGCCTAAAGCTATCGGGCAATTCCGTTTTAATAATTCAAGTATCCTAATTTTGATTTATTTTCAAGTGTCAACACAGCTCCGGCCATTTCAATGTGTCATCAGACTTTTAAGTCTTCATAGTTTTTTTTATGATGTAATCTATGACGTAATTGTCATAACAGGAGGGTAACAATGATATGACAAACAGACAGAAAATTTGCATATAAGCTCATCACATCGTTATATATATATGTGTGTGTTTGGAATGTATATATGTATATGTACGTGTGTGTGCGTGTGTGTGTGTGTGTGTGCAGGTGGGCGTTTATGTGAGTATATCAGGTTGTTATATACGCTGGTGTACCAGCACGCCCATAGCCCGATATTCAACTTTCAACATAATCTTTATCCTTTAAATTCCCTTATCTTAACCGTTTCCCGTGAATTGAATAATATAAAGTGGGAATTTTGATCAAAAATTCTGCCAATAACTATGTCAGGCCCATATGTATATATATATATATATATATATATATATATATATATGTGTGTGTGTGTGTGTATACATATATATATATATATATATATATATATATATGTGTGTGTGTGTGTGTGCGTGTTGTATCATTCGAAACTCTATATGAAATGACCTGCAATTGTTACACAGAGAAGGTCACTTGAACTAGACAGTGTGAATGGAATAAACAATTTTAAAAAATGAGGCTGCGGCAAGAGTCAAATCTGCGACCGATAAAGTAGCTGCTTAAACACAGTGTAGGCCAGAAACCTTGAGCCCAGCAGCCTGACGAAAAGGTGCAGACACCAACTAACTCCTTTATCCTTACTCTCCTCAGCTTGTTCATTTACAGTCCATGTCTGCACTGTTGTTCAAACGCACGCACTTATATTATAAAGAGCATTAACAAGTTGAGAGCGATACTTTGTCGAAGCAGCTGTTTTATCGGTCGGATGTTCAATTTCTGCAACAACCCCATTTTTCTAAAATTGTTTGTTTCATTTACGCTGACTAGGCTGAGGGACTAATTCTCCGTGTGAGAACAGGAGTTAATTTCAAATGGTTTCAAATGATTTAACGCATCCATAAATATGATGTCAAATTAATAATTAATTCGTTAATGATAATATATATCTATGAATCCCATCTTCTAGACTTGACATCAATTTGCATTGCAATTTTGAATTATTTGCGAATTTCGTTCCGGAATATGCCATACGCATAAGTTCCTCCTTCTTTCCAGAAAATAAAACCGGTACTGTCTGTATTCTTTTGGCATAAAATCTATGTAAATATATTTTCTTTCCCAAATTACGCAGTAATCTTATTGTTTTCTTTTTTTAAGAAAAGGTGTATCTATAATGAAATACTGCAAACGGGAACAGTTCGTAAAAAGGGTCTACACAAACAAGATAGTAACAGTTGATGAAAAAAAATGTTTTCTACAGTTGATCGAATTTGAAAGTAAATCTTGCCTACTTTCTCTTTTTTCTTCGATATGAAAGAAAATTTCACTTCATGCACAGAAAATATCGAAAAAAAGATGGACGCGTCTTTACAAGGATCAAAAATACCATAAAATCTACCGGGCCTAAGTAAGATAGTCGTAAAATGCATTCAAGGAAAATTAGGAATGGAGACCGACACTGATGTATTTGTATGTGTATGTGTATGTGTGTGTGTCTATTATAGATCGACGTTTCTTTCACACACACACACACACACACACACACACACACACACACATATATATATATATATATATATATATATATACATATATATATACATATATATATATATATATATTCTTGAAATATTTACAGCTTTAAACAGGGAATATGCAAAATATATTCCTAAAAATTTACACCATTTCAGTCAAGTATTCCCCATATATATCGATGTAATTCATGTAATCTTAGCGATATTTTCATGTTCGCACAAATTTGGATATTACAATGCAGTGTGTGAATTTTTCTCGGTGGGATCATCAGAAGCTCACCATATAACTGTTCCAGAAAATTGAAATATTTTATCAACATGGCTCCCCAGCAGTAATGACCGAGCACCACCTCCCCTTAAACTATGATTTTGATATATAAATTTCTTTTATCATTTTTATGGCCATGTCATACTTCATGCAGTTCGTTTTTTCGTAAGCTATGATCATACTGTATAGTATATGGATGTTATTCTATACTGCACATAATTTAATTTTTTGAAACAAAGAGTTTACTTATCAAATAGAATAACTACAACCATGACTCGTTGATGGTGTCACTTCTATTGAGTGTTCATGCAAGTGAATATCAAGAAAGTTTGATTTCTCCAATTAGATCGTATCATTAGATATTTTCCTTTATTACACATATATATGTATGTATATATATATATATATACGTATACATATATATACATGTGTGTGTGTGTGTGTGTGTGTGTGGCGAAATAATGGATTCGCTACACAATCATGTTTATGTTTCTTTTGCTTCATCAGGTGAAGGATTTGATTTATTCAGATCCTCATTTAGGATGTTATCCGAGAGAGGTTTATTTCCTGGATAGAACCACTCTTTCTTTTTCTGTTTATATTATTTTTCTTTTTTTTTTTTTATTGCTTACTTGTTGATCTCTGCATTTTTTATATCTCCCATGGGAAAAGCAAATCCATGGGTGATTGTAATAAATTACTTGGCATGTTTCAGATACTTTCTATCAGAGTGTTGTTAATCTATCAGCTTTTATGTGGTGGGTTTGGTTTCTGGAAATACATCTTACTTTTATCTGCCCTCCTTATGTTAGAATGAGATATGGTGAGTGATTCCTGTATATTTATACGTGGGGTGTTGAATTATGTTTTTAATAGAAATTTTACAGCTACTTCAGTTTTCTTACATTTAGTAAATCTGTTTTTAGTGACAGTGAGAATCTGTTATTTCTCATTCTGGTATGTGCATGATTTTAATATTTTCTTTTTTACTTTTGGTGTGAGATTGCTGTCTTTGATTTCCCAGCATTGTGTGGACAGTGGTGTATTGTTTTAGTATTTTCCGTTTGAAAAGAAACGATATGCAGTATGCTAATCTTAATTTAAAGTATGTTTTTGATATTCTTGTATAATATTTCATTTCTAAGGGTTCCTTTAGGGTTGATATTTCAGCTTGATATACAATATTCGGTTTGAATTTTTTTTTTTTTTTGGTAAAATTGCAGTTAGGTTCATCTATATTTTCTCTACTTGTATTATTTCTTATCATTTGTATTTTTTGTTGCTTCATTTTTATGATTTTTTGGAAACTGTCTTAACAACTGTAACTAATTTTATCCTTGCTGAATATTTTACACACTATGTAACTCGGAAGGAGATGTTTTTTCTAATAGTTTTGGGAAGACTTCCCTTGTGTTGATTTTTACTTGTATATTAAATGACGGTGTGAAACAGATGATTTTCTTACCTCAACTTTTTTTTTTGTTAGTTCTGTTTTACTCTACTGCTTTCGACTTTTCCATCCTATTTAAAGCTGATCTTGGTAAAACTGCTGTTTTTTAAGGATTTATTGTCTTCTTTCTAACATTGTTAAATATTATTTCGTTCGAGGAATTGTATTTCAGTCTAGTTGCTATTGATTCGGGGATCTTTTTTTATGATTATATATGGGTGATTGGATATCGTGTTAACATACATAACTTCTGAATTTTCTTTCTTATGTGGTTTGTGGATAAAGCGTCTGAAATATTTCAAGTAATATATAACAACCAGCCATGAATCAACTTCCCGTATGGACGATTGAAAGAAGAAAAAATACAAGTGAAGATCAAAAACTAATCAAGAAAAAAAGAAATATAAATAGAATAAGATGGAGTTTTTCCACCCAGAAAATATACACTCCCTTAATAATGTCCGAAATAGGGATCCAAATAAATTGAACCATTCGCTCGAAGAAGCCCAAAGGGGCAGAAACATAAAAAGGTTTGCGTAGCAAATCCATTATTTCACCATATTTAAAGCTCTACTATGAATTAACTTGATGCTGAATGTAAAAACCCCTCACTTTTGAGTTACAGATTTGAAACTTAATGAAATTTCATATCAAGCCTCTTCTCGAATGCGATGATAAACAAACTTGTTTTAACTACCTCCTCGATACTGTAGAGAGTACCATCCTCATTGAATGCTCTTTCAGAGGCCTAACAACACTGAGCTCACTAAATAACTATGAATTCATATATTTTAAAAATCGAAAATATAGATCTCCGACGGATAAATAAATATCCTTTGCAGGGTTTAATATTATATGAACGTCTGAGCTAGCGCAATTCACATAAATGTCACATAAGTACATTATATATTAATAGAATAATATAGCTAATCGACTACGATAGCTCTTTATGTGTGGTTTGAGGGAATGAAACTATATAAATAAATTATATATATATATATATATATATATATATATATATATATATATATATATATATATATATATATATATATATATATATATATATATATGTATATATATACATATATATATATATACTAACATCGGCAGATGTATTTCAACAAAATGGTATAAATAGCTGAATACTCCGTCAGATAGATAGATAGATAGATAGATAGATAGATAGATAGATAGATAGATAGATAGATAGATATGAACGGACTGACTGATATGGTTGGATAGATTGATAGATATATAGATAGATAGATGGATAGATAAATATAAGAAATTTCGATATGGAATATGAAAACAGAGAAATAGCACAAACTCCAGACAAAGGAAATCGTAGAAGAGCTTTTTTTTAAGAAGTGAATGGTAGCTGAAAGTAAGAAAGAAAAGGAGGAAAGGTCTAAGTTCAAAGAGCCCCATACGGCTTGGAAAAGAGAAAGAGAGGGTGTGTTACGATAGTGTGGGGTGGTGGGCCGTCGAGCAATCGCTATGACAACCAATCTACGTCATTGGTTGTCATCGGTGACGAAATAGAAGAAATGCGTGCGTGTGTGCATCTATTCATCGATGTTTTTGCTGTGTGCGCGCACGCATGCATGCCTCTGTGTGCGATCACGTGAGTCAATGTGTGCTCACATGTGTTTATGTGTACTCATGTGTTTATGTGCCAGCTCATGTGTGTGTATGTGTGTGCGTGTGACAGAGAGAGAGAGTGTGTGTGTGTGTGTGTGTGCGTGTGTATCTATTTTGGTGAGTTATTTGGCAAATTGTATTTGACTGTATATACTGAGTGTTTCACTTCACCTTACCTCCGACCCTGAATCCATTATTATTATTATTATTATTATTATTTGGAATCTCACACCAGTTGCCTGGTGGTAACCGCTGGAGTTTGAGTGACAGCAAGTCTCCTCAAGTCTCCAGCCCTCCTCTCCTAGTACTAGCAGGTCGCAGTAATTCTGCGATTTACAGTTTCACACCGGTTGCCCAGTGGTTATCGCTGAGGGCTGAGTGACAATAAGTCTCCTCAGGTCTTCAGCTAACGTCTCCTCCCTCTTTCGCATATCATGACAGAGCTACAATTCGTTGCAGTACTTATATCTCTAGCACCTTCCTCAGTACCCGTGCAGTTCCCAGTAGTGCTGTGGTCTGTACGGTCTCTATCCTCCCCCTAATCCCGATCTCCTCCAGTCTCTCCCTCAGCGTTCTGGGGACAGTTCCTAGTGCTCCCACTATGACTGGTACTACCCTGGTTTTCATGTTCCACATTTTCTTTAACTCCCTTGCTAGGTCCTGGTATTTTTCCCTTTTTTCAGCCTCCTTCTTTTTTACTCTATGGTCTGCAGGCACAGCCACGTCTACTATTTGGCAGGCCTTCCTTTTTTTGTCTACTATTACTAAGTCCGGCCTTCTTGCCTGGATGAGGTGGTCAGTTTGGATGTCAAAGTCCCACAGTAGTTTGTGGTTTCCATTCTCCAAAACTGCCTCTGGCTTGTGCTGATACCACTTTTCCCCACGGTTGAATCCCATTCGTTTACTTAGTTCCCAGTGTATCATCGTTGCTACTCTATCGTGTCTATGCTTATACTCCTTCTGGGCGAGTTGACTACATTCACTAGTTATGTGGTTTACTGTCTCATCTCTTTCACCGCACATGCGGCATTTGCTGTTTGCCTGTGTTCTGTCGATTTTAGCTTTTATGTAGTTTGTCCTTATGCTTTTGTTTTGGGCTGCCATGATGAGCGATTCTGTTTCTCTCTTAAGGTTTCCCTTTCGTAACCACGTCCATGATTTCTCGTCTGCTATATCTTTTATCTGTCTTTTAAACTCGCCGTACAATTTTTTCCCTTCCCACTTTTCTTTTCTAGTTTGCTGTACCGTTCCATTGCTTTCTACTTTGTTTGTTGCACTATCCCTCGCGCTCTTTATGATTTCTTCACTATTTGTTTGCACATATTTATCTAGGACTACTTTAGCTCTCTGGACACAATCTTCTATGCTGATGAGCCCCCTACCACCTTCTTTTCTCTTAACGTATAGTCTATCTGTATCATCCCTAGGGTGTAATGCTTTATGCATCGTCATAAGTTTCCTTGTTCGCCTATCCATTGATTGGAGCTCTTCCTTTGTCCATCCTAGGAATGGTCCTGTATACCTAACTACTGACACAGCCCAGGTGTTCATTCCTTTTATTAGATTTCTGCTATTTAATTTGGTTTCTAATATTTTCCTTATCCTTCTAAGGTATTCCCTCTTAATTTTCTCCTTCATCTCTTCCCGTTTTATCGTGTCACATTCAAGGACACCTAGGTACTTGTATCGGTCTTGTGCAGTCAATGCCCTAATCTTGTTGTTGTCCGGGAGTTCAATTCCCTCAGTCATTGAAAGCCTTCCTTTGTGCATTACCATGATTGCGCATTTTTCTATCCCAAACTCCATTCCTATGTCCTCACTATATTCCCTTACTTCGTTTAACAGAGTCTCAAGCTCTCCCCTGTTTTTCGCAAACAATTTAATATCGTCCATGTACATTAAGTGGTTGACCTTTCCTTTTGTTTTAGAGAAGTGGTATCCTTTGCTGTTTTTCAGGATTCTGTTAAGCGGTATCATTGTTAGAACAAATAATAGTGGGGACAACGAGTCTCCTTGGAAGATCCCCCTTTTTATCCCTACCTCGGCTAGTTTGTCCCCTGCGGCTGTCAAATCTACTTTCCAGTCTTCCATTGAATTACCAATGAATTTAACCACCGGTTCGCTAATTTTGAACATTCTAAGGCATTCGAGTATCCAGCTATGTGGAATCATATCGTATGCCTTTTTGTAATCTATCCATCCCATTGCGATATTCTTTCTCCTTTTCCTTACTTCTTTTAAGATCATCTGGTCTATGTAGAGTAAATCGTTTGCCCCTTTGGTTCCTATCCTACACCCTTTCTGTTCTTCTGGTAGTAGCCCCCTTCTATCCATTGACATGTATATTCTCTCTGCTATTTGCCCGGTCAGGATTTTCCACATAAGTGGTAGGCAAGTGATTGGTCTATAGTTGCTTGCTATGTTCCCCTTTCCCGGGTCTTTTTGGATGAGGGTGGTTCTGCCTTTAGTCATCCATTCTGGTGCTTTGCCTTCATTCAGACAATTTTGGAGTAGGTGAGTGAGTCTGCCGTGTAACGTGGTAAATTTTTTGAACCAATACCCATGGATCCCGTCGGGACCCGGTGCTTTCCAGTTGGCTACTTTCCTAAGAGTATGTTTCAATGTGGTTTCATTCAGTACTATTGGTTCTCCCTTGTCTATATCTCCTAGTTCTTTTCTCATGTTTCCTAACCATTGCGGTGTTACGTTATGTCTTTTTGGGTGCCCCCATATGCTATTCCAATAGTTCTTGGCCTCTGTGGCATCTGGCTTCATGTCCTGCCTTCTTTCCCCATTTAAATCTCGGTAAAACTTTTTCTCATTGTTTTGGAATGTGCGGTTTTGTGTGTATTGGGCCGTTATTATTATTATTATTATTATTATTATTATTATTATTATTATTATTATTTGCATTTGCATTTGCATTTGCATTTGCATCTGCCTTCTCACACCAGTTGCCTGATGGTCATCACTGAAGACTGAGTGACAGCAAGTTTCCCCAGGTCCCCAGCCTTCCTATTCAGACTCTCTTGGTCCGCAGCACTGCTGTGGATTATGGTTTCACACCAGTTACCTGGTCGGTATTGCTGAACGCTGAGTGACAGTAAATCTCCTCAAAGCCATTTATAACAGCTAGGGGTCGCTCATCTCATATTTGTAGCACTTTCCGTGCAGTCCCCAATAGAGCTGTGGCCTGTATAGTCTTCCTCCTTCCTCCTATCCCCAGTTTTTCCAATCTTGCTTTCAGTGTTTTTGGTACCGTTTTGTGCACTAGCATTATTATTGTTATTTACATTTCCACACCAGTTACCTGGTGGTTACCGCAGGAGACTGAGTGACAATAAGTCTCCTCAAGTCTCTGGCCCTACGCTCCACACTCTCATAGTCTACTGCAGTGCTATGGTTTACAGTTGCACACCTGTTGCCCAGCGATTATCGCAGAAAGCTGAGTGACAGTAAGTCTCCTCAGGTCTTCAGCCCTTCTCCCATCTCATCTCATATGTCCCTCACTCATCACAGCAGTCCTGTGGTTCGTACTTTCAGCACAATTTAATGTGGACGGTTCTGTTTGTTTTTTTCTTCTTCATCCTCCTCTGTTATGCCACTACTAACAGCTGGGGTCGTAGATCTCATATTTCTAGCACTTTTCTCAGTATTCGTGCAGCCCCTTGCAGCGCTGTGGCCTGCACAGTCTCAATCCTTCTTTTCAGCTCTACTTCCTCCAATGTGGTTTTCAGTGTCTTTGGTACGGTTCTGAGTGCACATATTATTACTGGTACTACCCTTACTTTCATTTTCCACACCTTCTTCACTTCTTATTACCAGGTCCTGCAATTTTTTCCAGTTTTCGCACGCTTCCCTATTTACTTTGTGGTCTGCAGGCATGGCCATGTCTATTATTTGGCAGGTTTCCCTTTCCTTGTCCACGATTACTTGGTCGGGTCTTCTCGCCTAGATGAAGTGGTCAGTTTGGATGTCATAGTCCCAAAGTAATTCGTGGTTTCCATTCTCCAGGGCTGTCTCCGGTTTGTGCTGGTACCACTTTTCCGCGTGGTTAAATCCCATTCATTCAGTCGGTTCCCAGTGTATCACTGTTGTTAATCTATAGTGTCTGAGTTAACTCGTTCTGGGCGACTTGACTACATTCACTAGTTATGTGGTTTACGGTCTCATTTCTCCGATCACACAGGCGGCACTTGTTGTTTGCCTGTGTTCTGTCGATTTTGCTTGAAATATTTTTTTTCCTACTGCATTTGTTTCGTTTTGTTTTGTTTTGTTTTGTTTATTATTATTATTATTGCTATTATTATTGTTGTTGTTGTTGTTGTTATCGTTAATTTTGTTGTTATTATTATCATCATTATCATCTTCATCTTTGATAATGACGATAATGATATAGATGTTTATTGTACCGTCTGCACACTTTAGAATTGCGTATAAATAAAGCTAACCATTCCTGCGTCCATGCCGCCACTTTTTGAAACAATGTACAAATGAATGGGTGACGGTAAAATAAGAGGAGCAACAGGAAGCATCAAAGAGCATCGAGAGGTAAAACTATATAAAATATCTATCACCAGTAACGATCGCTTCAATCAATGAATAACTTGACACAGCTCTGACCGTAAACTCTCTAGTTAATCCCCCAAACCCCTGTATCAAACCTTATTATTTATTACATCTCTTTTGCTTTCCATTACGAGAAGTAATGAGGAGCGTATATGGGCGTCCGCTGCCACTTCTGCTAGGGTTGCAAAAGGACATATTTCGGGTGGGACACAAAACGATATGTTCGGCAAAGATTTACACTTCATTTCCGAATGCACAATTATTACGATGATCCCGTCAACATTTTCTATGGTTCGTAGGACCCTTATTAATGCATTTTCTGAATGAGTGCAACAAACGCTACCACCAAGCCAAAACTTGAAAATTATTCGAGGAGACTGCTGTACCAGAAAAAAGCTTGAACTTGATTTTGGTCGAATGAGGGTTAACTTATGATCTATAAATTGTTTGCATATGACCATGATTTATTTATTTTGATTATAAAATGATTTACAAATTCTGAGATGTCTATTTGAGTAGATTACTTATATTAATCTACTATTGTCAATGAGTAAATCAAATGAGCTGTGGTAATATTCCAGTGAGGGTAAACTACACCCTTTTGTACCCCCAAACGGGCACCCATGGTATTGAAGCAAAGACAAGATTTATTACTCGTCAAAAAAGCTTGCCCTTGCCCTTACATCTTTAAGTCTTATGCCTTCTCAATGTAATTTTGGTCCATATATATATGAAATAATTACAGTAACATTTGGTAACCTGCTTTGGAGGACCGACTGACATATCAAAAGGAAAGGGGTCGAAATTAATTGGTGACAGCAATCTATGCATGATTTAGCAAAATATTAAAAGGAAACAAACTTAACAGTGAAGGGGGGAAGTTGATAATTCATCGTTATGATTAATGGTTAAATCATTTGTACAATTAAGCTGGAACATTCAGTTCTCTAACAATAGCATACAAAAGAAAATTGTTAACCCTAGACATCTGAAATAGACGAATATATATATATATATATATATATATATATATATATATATATATATATATATATACGAAATAAATTTATACATGGATTGATGGTCTGATACAAAACTTCTGTTCTAATGCATGATATGGGAAAAATGGATGCAGACATATGATGCATAATAATGATTGGCAAGCAAATCTTAATGGCCTTTTGTGGGTTACGATCCCAATCAGATCTCCCAGTATAGATGGTTTGGTACTATCTCATTCTAGGTTGATAAATACTTATATAATTGGTAGAGCGATTTTTTTTCGTTTTTCGATCTGTAACACATGACTCTTCCTCGGTGGGGTAAAGGTTGGCTGAAAAAAATACTTTTGAAACTATGGACTCTTCATAACAAACAAATTCATTTTTTCTTCCCAAATATTAACGAGTGTGTAATATGAAGCAGATTCATTTGACGTGGTAATCACAAAATATTCCAAAGGAAGGGCTCCAATTGAACGAGGAACAAATAACTGCAGATATAATGAGTGTCTCAGAAGTCACGCCCGATACATCTCAACGGTAATGCCAGTTCTAAAGGGAGTAACTAGTTGACATAATTTCCAAAACCCTGTTCATTAAAAATTACTATACTATTATACTAGTAACAATGAAGACGCTATCTGATTAATCGGGCTTGAGGAATTTTAGAATTACCAGTAGAATTGAAGACTCTTGCTAATTAGTTGGACAAGAATTATTGATCTCCATTTTGCTTGTAGTTTGCTCATCTGCTTAATTGGCAGGATTCTTAAATTTTACAAGCAATTCTGACGTACTGGCATGATGATTATTACATCAAATATTTATTTCCCTTCAAAAGGGCACTTATTAGGACTAACCGAGTTTATTTAAGTATCAACAAATATTTCAATTACATATAAGAGAGAGGTAGTTAATGAATTATTTTACGTGCATGAGTAATAAATTACAAATGTGATACTTTTAACATCATAATGCATTTTGCATGAGAAAGCATGATGACCGAGAAATAACAGTTCAACGGGTGCGGTTAGTCACTCAATAGAAACCGTCACGTGACCAACGTGTTTTGCCAGCCTGCAGGGAAGATCATTTTTTTTTTTAATTGGAAAAGGGGCGATCAATGAATCATTTTCTTCTCTTGTCTCTTCGTGGACAATGATCACTGAAGAAAAAAGTCTGGATTTTCAAAAAAACAATCGTGAAACAAAAAGGCCAATTAGGCTTACGTGTGTACATACTACCATTCCTAACGAAAAAGAATTTTCCTCGGAGGCATCTTTTTAAAACAAATAAGCCTTTTTTCTTCTAAACAAAATCATGATGAATGTTCAGCCTTCTAAATTCACTGGTGCTGCTTGTACACTTCATAGATACATAGCCAGTCAGCCAGCAAAAACTTTTAAAAAATAAACTTGAGAAACTTATGTTTACAATTTTGGTGACAGTTTTGATTGACTGTTTCTAATATTACCATGTTGATAGAATTTTCTACGATAGAATTCGAGACCAGAATAGCTTTAGAGCAAGCCAAAGGAAAATACAAAATAGTCATTCAATATTGGACATTTATTCCCGGTACCTTAGATCAGTATGTTAGTTAGTTGTGCCTTTTGACCTCTGTGGAGTGTAGGCCAATGTTTCGTCGATGTTTCTGTAAGATACAAGTCTTTCGCTCTGAAACTGTTTTCCCTATCCAAACCCCGTTGAGCTTGAAGAGATGTGATACCCTCAATCTTTCGTATGTTTCGGCCAGGGATTCATCATCAGTCTTTCGACGTCTGTCGTTCAACATAGACCATCCCCAGGATTTGCCACACTTCTCTATCATGGGCGTTGCGGAGCCAGTACTTTCTGAACTTGTCTAGCTCGTCTCTCCATCTAATATTTTGCCGACCTCGGTTGCACATGTGATCTCGGGGGATCCATGTCGCGAGTCGTGATGTCCATCGGTTGTCCACCATTCTTGCAACATGGCCAGCCCATCGCCATTTGAGATTTTTAATGGATTCTATGATATCCCTGACTATTATCTTTTCTTGTACTGTGCTGTCTTGTGGTCTCTCTATGTGAGGCCCAGCATAATTCTTTCATGTGCACGTTGCATGGTTCTCAATTTGCAGATCTGTCTCTTGGTTTGGTTCCATGTTTCAGCTCCATAAGCGACTATTGGGAGGATGCATTGGTTATACAGGGATTAATTACCCGTATTTTAAGTCGGTCACTCATCTAGGGGATGACCAAGCTCAATCTTGCTCAACTTCGCTGATCTTACGAGAACCAGTATGTCCATCGTAATTTGACCGCACAGGTTATGTAACTGTTAATTATTGTGCAAAAAAAAGCTTAGTATCAGGCAGAAAAAATTGAAATGCATCTTATGACAAGCTTGAAAGTCAGACACGATTGTTCCTTCTCTTGCTACCTTTAAAGCCCCTTAAGATAAATTCAAATACAGCTACGAAAAAAGGGAGATTACTGCGTTTCAATTTTCCGTATTTCAAATTATCGTTAACCTCTCTTCAATATATGAAAGATATCGCTCTGTAAAAAATAGATTTCTTGATCTATCTAGAAGTTTTATCAGTTCTTCATTATCCCCTGAACCACTCTGAAATGCCAATGAAATTCATTGCTGTATACTCGCTGCCATAGACTGACGGTCTGAATAGTTTTAATGTGAAGCAACTAAAATTAAGAAAACTGTTCTTCTTAATACTCAATTGAAACCGTTGCATGACCAAAGTATCAAGTCAGCATGCCAGGTTGAGGGTGATCAGTTAAAAACAGGAATGATCAATGGATGTTATTTCTTAAGCTTTTGTTGGATCACTGAAAAGCCCAAATTTTCAAAGAGATACAAGCGTGAATTCCAGGCATAAACTATGGGACCAATTTAGTATGAATTAACATTATAAATTGAAAGTTCCACCGATAACCTTTTTTTGGCAAAAAGCGAATGTTTAAGATATAATGAAAAGTAACGGATAAAGTTTTCATCTATCTAGCTCTTTTAGTGAGTGTGATATATACATACACAACCAGCTGGACTGACTGGAAAATTGAAGTAACCTGCCTCAACAGCTTGGGTGACAATTTTGGTGGATGCTTTCTAATAATTGGTGTTCAAAGTTCTGGTAAGTATCGTAGCACTAGTTTGTGTGTGTGAGTGAAGCCTGAGAGAGTGAGCGTCTCTGTTTATTCATATATATTTGAATCTACTCGCTTTGGAGCAATGCTTAGCATGTATGTTTTGCAAGCTATTGTTAATCATCCTGACTCTCATTGGACATTCAATGAATATGGCTTCCAGCTAGTGTAAACTCAATCTAATAAATATTATATTGTTACATATGGAATAGCTACTATTGAATAGAAAAATGAAGTACGATTCATAAAAAAACAGGCAATATTTGATTTCAAAAAATATAACACATTTGAAGCCATTACCTCTTCCCAACAACTCTCCGATGATTATATGCCACCAATATAAAAATTTGAGTTTAGTAGTCATAAATCAATTAAATGCATTATTGAACCTTTCATTACAAATATATAGTTCAAATTCTTGAAATGATGATAATCTGCAGCATATATGTCAAATAAATATGAAAGATGCTACAAGACTTCATATCAAAATCCTGTAAGCTTGTTGGATCAGGCACTGTAATGGAGCGTTCGATTCGTTTCATGAGGACCCCCGATTTCCAACTTTTCCCCTTCTCCAATTGCTTTGAATAAACGGGATATGGTCGTTATTGGAGTCATGAAGTCTCCAGAAAGGTGCAGGATTTTGTCATTGTTAGGGAATATTTCATTTAGTTCATGCAGAATTCATTTTCCCAACGTTTCAACTTTTGTTTATGCATTTTGATTATGTCATATGGTCGTTATTGGAATCCTGTAATCTCCACAAAGTGATCCGTTGTTTCGAGTCTCTGACCACTGTTACGAATAAATTTTCTTCATTGAGAACCACTTTACACCTCCATGAGGTTTATTATTGGTATCCATACTTGCACACATAAACCTGTTGAACCAATGCTGAACAGTTCATAATGTGGTGGGGCTCATTCGTCATTCTTTGTCGACATGATCAGCAGCAGCATGCGCCAATTTGAGATCGTAATGGAAAAATTTGCGTAACTTGTTTGGTAGACACAATTTCTGCTAATGGCTCAAAAACATCCAATATTAAAGAATTTTATAACTATTCACGTTGAACCAGCAGAAAAATTAGTTACGCAAGTAAATTCGACCTGTAGCATTATCATCTCTTGTGGAAGAACGCGTTCAATTAGTAGCAACCTAATATCTTCATCTGCAATGTCAATGGGTTTTTAGAGACGTGACCTGTATCGGCATCCGTTTACGAGAAGATATGCCGGCATGTAAGCCTGCAATGAGAATGCTTAAGTTTTTTTTTTCCTTGAAAATAATGATCCAACATTGTTTTGTTTTATTTTTCAAGCCTCTTGTAATCTCTTTTATTCGATTATGAATGCCATTTTATTGGTATTCATAGATTTCTTTAGTCTTTTTCAGGCAAAAAACTGCGTAAGAATTGGAGAAAGAAAATAAATAGATAAAAGCTTTCTGCATTGCACATTTTGGCAGGTAAATTCATGGACTGACGAGGAGTGATTAGTGCAGAAAAAAAAACAAACGAAAAAAAAAAGAAAGGGAGACAGATTTATTGAGATAGAAAGAAAAGGATTGATAATGATTAGAAAAGAAATAATTATTACAGGAGAAAGGAAGAAAACCTTATCAAGAAAGGAAGAGAGTAAATAATGAAGAAAAAAAGACAGTAAATATTGGGGTAGAAAAAAAGAAAGGAAGATAGAAAGAAAGAAACAAATAGAGGAAGAAAAGCTTTCCAGGAGAGAAACAATGAATGAAAATAATGGGGGTGGGAAGAATTTTTAGAGAAGAAGAAAAGAAAGAAATCAGCAAACCTTTTGAGGAGGGAAAAAGAAATAAGTAAAACAAAAGACTCGTTGAAAAATTTAGAAATGAAGAAGAAAGAGAAGAAAAGAAAAGAATTAAAAAAGAAATTAAATTAAGAAAGAAAGTATGAAAAAATAGACTCATTGAGAAAAAGAGAAAGAATGAATTATGGTGGAAGACGTTTTGAGGGAGAAAGATCGGGAAAAGGAAAGAAAGAAAATAGTGATTTATTGAGCAAGAAACAAAGAATAATTTGTGAAAAAAAAATAAGAAGGAAAGATAAGTATTGCCGAGAGGAAGCAAGTTTTGTTACCCCTTATCACAACTCTTCCATTAAAGTCACTTCTAAAACTGCCAAACGTTGTGAAAAAAAGTTGAAATCGCCATATAACAAAAGAATTAATAACAATCACGAAAATTAAAATTGCTCTCGCTAATAGCCTTTTTTTACTATTGTATTCTGCAAATCATTTTCTTTCGATCATTTATCTTCTTCGTAAACTGCGGTGGGCCGTGGTGAAGTGTAGACAGTGGACGATGGTTTGCTTGGTCGTCTCTGTGACTGACAGGCCGTGAGACTTGAGTGTTTCTACCACGCCCTCGATCAAACGCCTCCTAAGTCTCCCTCTTGACTACGCATCAGATCTTGTGGGATTGAAGGCTACGAACACAAGTTGGTCAGTTGCCATTTTATTTGTTGATTAAAATGTGACGAAAATAACCAACAATTTCTCAAAATATTTACTTATCATTGTATGATGTTTAAATGGATTTGAACTGATTACATGAAGACTGTTTTTATTGACTCCGTATCGACCATTATCATTCCTGATAAGCAGGGACGACCGGAAATGCCCGGGATAGAAAGTTCTTTTCATGTATCGCCTACATATATAAACCTCTTGGTGATAAGTAGTTGACCGCAGGGATTGGTCAGCCACGATTCTGAGTCAACAAAAATTCGGCCAATCAACGAACGACACGACGGAATCATCAATGAGGGTCCGCTTAATGGATGCAAAAAGTCACGAGTTTGGAAGCTAAAAAAACATCTGACCACAGACAAAATGCATTCCGAACTCATTTTTACTAAATATTTGCTTCCAAAGATGCCTGATGGATGGTGGAAGGGGCGAACAGAGAACTCATCCCTCCCCACCACAATCAGACCTTCCGACTGTGGTTGGGGGGGGGGATTATGAAGGTGTCACTATTAACGGTGTCAGTTTAGGACGAGTCACAGTTTATGCACTCCTGAGTCCCTTACCTGACAACAGATATCTGAATATATATTTTCTTGTACCCCTCCTTCCACTGGAATATATTCTTTTTCCATCTCTATCTGGGAAAGTGGTAATGGGTTCCCATATTAGCTACTTCCAGATTGACAGAACATCCCCTTCTCCCAGAATTATACGATGCGTCTCTTGTTTCTTGATCGTTGAAATTATTATCATTTGACCTTCACACTCTAACCATGGAATTTTTTTTTGCAAATATTATTTGTGGAGTTTGCCGAGCCTTGGTCACTTTGGGCAAGATGACCATATGTCTAGAGACGGTTGAAAGAGTTAGCAAAACCCCTCGTGAGAATACATCTGCTAGTCTTTATGAATATGCTGAAGATAGATAGCCTTGCTGAAATCACTTATCCACATTCTCACACACACTCATATACACACACACACAAACACACACACATATACACACAAACACACACACACACACACACACACATATATATATATATATATATATATATATATATATATAGAGAGAGAGAGAGAGAGAGATTGATATATATATAGATAGATAGATGGATGAATATATATATGTATATATATATATATATATATATATATATAGAGAGAGAGAGAGAGAGATAGACAGATAGATAAAAAGATGGATGGATATATACATATATATATATATATATATATATATATATATATATATATATATATATATATATATTAGAGTTGTTTTTATTTTTCAACCTTCGAAAAATGAAACAGAAACTTCCATATTAGTTAAAATGAGACAACCAAAAAAATTTCCAATAAATTAATACTTAGGTTATTCTAAATGTCCTTGAATTCAAGTATAACTAGATAATCAATGCGAATACGTGATGGTAAGAGGGATTAAATGAAAGGATGGTGGGGTATTGGAGGAGGGGGGAGTGCAGTGGATGGGGTGCAGAGGAAGGAGCGGCAAGATAATAGGAGACACATGTAAGACATGGTCGTACGATGGGGGTGTCAGGAAGAGGAAGGAGAGGACAGGTGCAGGGAAATGGGAGAGACAGGGATTTAGTGCCAGGAAGAGGGTATGTGAGAAAGGGAGGAAAGAGGTGGTGCCAAGCCCCTCGACCATTCTCTCTTCCGACCACCATTTCCCTGCATGTGTCTCATATTGGTTCTTCGTTGTGCCTTCGAATCATCTCTCCCTACCTCTCTCTCTCTCTTTCTCCTTCCCTATGTCACATGAGTCTATATAAGCTTTGCCCTGCCCTACCAGCAAATCTTCCCCTCTCATCTCTCCATCTTATGTATGATCATCTCCTACTGCGTTCATTATTCCAATGATATCAATCGACTAACCTTTACACTATTACTCTTTGTCCGTTTTTTTTCTGCCCAGCCAATCTCTATTTTTGTGGCTTCAATATTCTTTATACCAGGCCTATGATGATTATGTCAAATCCTTTATTATTCCTAGCATTGCTCTTTCAATTTCTCTTTCAGGAAAACACGCGTAAGCTTATAGGATAAACCGAGGCTGGTGTTAGTCGACATACGCCTCTCCCTGATATAGCCTGTTGGGGAATTGGATGAAATAGCTTGTGGGTTAGTACCAACATGGGATGGAACACTGAACGAACAACTATATGGAAATTCTCCTTTCAACGCTTTTTACTTCTATCTGAATTAGAATTCCTTTTTCCCTCTGCAAATCTTCACCTGGCTTTTGTTTTAGCATGGGTTTTTTTTGGGGGGGGGGGGTTGTTATTGTGACTTTGACAAACTGTCTAACTCACAATAGCCTCTCATCCAACCTACCCATGCGTGAATTTTTGTGCCACTTGCAGATGCGTTTTCCCACGTGGTGGTAATTCTTACATCTTAGCTAATATTATGCATTAATTGTACACTTGTCATTATGGGCATATTTCCAATATATATATGTATTATTGTGTCATCCACAGACAGCTGTTTTGTATTGAAACTCTTCAGTGTGGCTATAGACTATCAATTATCCCGAGGTAGGATCGAAACCTTAGCTTCAGATTTAGAGGCTGGTATCTTCCATTTGCGCCACGGAGCTGGACGGTCAGTAAGGTTGAATTTAAGCTATGAATTTATTAACGCATTGATTCCACATCCATCAGAATGCTCCATTCCATGTTGGAAGAATATATGCATGTGTGTGTGTTATGTTATTATTTATTATTTCTCTCTAATCACATTGGAGTGGCTGTTACTATTCTTGCATGATGATTTTGTTCCCTAATAAATGTTTGGTCTGATTGCTTATTTTGACTATATCGTAAGTATGTTTCAAATGCTCTGAAAAAAATCATACAGTCCTTTATTGAATGTATTATTGTACTGAAAGCATCATAAAAATCATCTAAAAAAGGGAGAAAGATTTTAAAGGAGAAGCGTTATCATTGACCTCAAATAAATTGAAGTCTGAACTACAAACTTTTGAAACCTAATCAGCAGACATCTTTTTCCAGATGTATGACTCGGACCCAGGTCTCTGGCTGCTATACTATCGAGTTACTCATCTAATGTTGTAGCAGACCCTTACAACCATCTCATATCTGCTTCTGATGGACTGTGTAGGATGTATGTTTAGAATTGCAGACAGCTGTACTATGACAATTCTCCCTGAAGATCAGGCAGAACTCTATTGTCGGGTCTAGCATCTACCAACTGTGGAGTGTTAATATCCCATCTTTAACCACGAGTCAGCCATAGTGTCTGAATATTCCTGCAGAAGGGGTGGTAGACCCTCACAGCTAGCAAAAGCATCTGCTAGAAACCCGTAACCTACAGCCCTTGCTCCTATTTGTGCCATATCCACGGACCAGAGGATGCAAACTTTTGATTTGAAGTCGCGATTTACCTTCAAACTCCATTGCAAAGGCTGGAGCTCAATTCTGCTCACAGTCCCCAATGTCTATGGTTCTACTGATATGGAAAACCCTTCCAATTAATCTTCGTTCGCAGAGCCAAGCCATTCATATGCGTGATGAAGAGGAGAATATAGCATAATTATTAGAGACTAAAGAAATTGAAGTAAAAATGGAATAAATTGATTTGAAATTCTGGAAATCTTTTGAGGTTAATGAATTGTTTGGGGTTTTATTTTGGGTTTGTTTTCTTCTTTTTTTTTGTCTCTTGCATTTTGTTCTTCCGAGTTTTTCTTTCTCTCTCTCTCTCTCTCTTTCTCTCTCTCTCTCTCTCTCTCTCTCTTTCTCTCTCTCTCTTTCTCTCTAATGAAATGCTGATCATGACGGCCGTGGTAAAAGCGAAAAAGATAACGATGATGATGATGATGATAGTGCTTATGCTGAAGTGACTTTTTAGTCTCTAATATGAAGACGCCATATTTGTTTGAACTTTTTCCTATGTGTTTTTTGTTCCTTTTTGAATAAACAGAGAATAATACCAAATCAAAATTTCTAATTATCATGCGTTCCTTCTATTTGCATTTTGATTAAAAGATTCTTTTAATCCTCTTTGCTTTCCTTTTCTGTATTTGTTTGTTTTTAACTTTTCATTAATTTTTAATTTATTTCTTTTTTTGTTCATGTTGTCAAAAATAATGGCTGTGTTCGAATAATTTTGCAATTGCATTTTACTTTGAAATATGTTTTAAACATTATATAGTTCTGTGTTTTCTTGTTTATATTCAACCGAGATGGATTCGGAGTTTTACGTATTTGCAAAAAAAAAAAGATTGATATATAAGTAAGGGAGATTAGTCAATGATTAGCATTTAATAGTTATCTTCATCGACAAATGTAGGAAACAAAAATACAGACAATCCAGTACTAGATTTTTATCAATTTTCTTTAGCCCACTGGTTCCCAGCCTTTTTCTGAGTCATTCCCAATTTCTGACAATAAGACCACTCGTGTTCCCCCGCAAGAGAGTTGCAACAAAGAATAATTTGAAATCATTAACCTATTGGGCGTATGATAAGACAGCTTTTTTAGCGGCCAAGAAGGACACCATTAAAGATATTCAGGTCCTAAATCAAGTCAACGTGGGAAATGGTAACGAAATGATGAGATGCAAAATTGAAATCAACGCCAAAGAGATTAACGCAGGATGATGCTTAACATCAAAATGAAACCGGTTAGTGTTCAAAAAGAGCTCACCCGATCAATCAAGCTGGAACTGGAAAACGAATACAAACTCCTCATTAAACCAGATGAGAACATCAACGAGCTCAGCAAGAAAATGACAACTTCCTTAATTGACGTCGCCAGAGGATTTAAGCCAGAGAGCATACAAACCATAAGCAAACTCTCAGAAGAAATCTCATGAAAAACTCAAGCTACCAACAACAACAATAGAAAATATCAAAGCCCTAGGGCTGAACGATAATATCCAATGGAAACAACGAGAAGATTTAAGAATATAGACGACAACAGTCATTGAAAGGATTCTCGAAAAAAAGGTAGGAGCTTCCAAACCATTTGCAAATCTCTCAGTATAGGAAGAAAGCAAATAATATGTGTGCTCAAAGCAAATAGAAACCTGACAACGGATAGGGACTGTCTTGTCGAAAATGCCCAGGAATTCTAGAAAAAACTCACCAAACAAAAGACACAGAAAATGAACAGGAAACACAAGCCGACAATAATCAACTCATGGATTCCCAAGAAGTTACCCCATAGATAAAGAAGCAAACCACCCAAACAAGAAAGGGAAAGCCTCTGGACCTGATAAGATCACAATCGACTTACTCAATCAGTCAGAGGATTTTGAATGCAGGCTTTCAAAAGAAGTGGTTTGGGCAGTTATCGCTGAAAAAAAGTCTGGATAAAAAACAAAACAAGAAGAATGTCCTTAGTTTCGTACATACATATAATTTACACACTGAGTAAACATTGCAAGATAGGTAAATGGATATGAATAGATACATACATATATAAATATGAATAGATAGGGACAGAAAGATAGATACATAGATATGAATAGACTGCATTTTCCGTTAGATTCAATGTAAGAAGAGATATAATCCGTTATCATAGGAGGTTTCGAAGCCTGTAACAGCAATTGAATCTACCCCAAAATGAGAAGATTTTCAACTGCGATTTCAAAATTCGTAAATAATACTCCTCGAGCTGCAGATAATATCAACCGAAGCATTTTGATTCAACTCTACTGCAGTGCAAACTGTTTGGTTCAATAGTTTCAGCCAAGAAATATCATCCTACTAACGATAAACACTGAAATAAGCTCAAATCCGAACAGGTTTTTTTTTGGGGGGGGGACTCCAATGTTGACCAAAGAAATTGGAAAGATAAATGGAAATTAGGAAAATGGGACCGACATGCACTGAATGAAATTCCTCATAATGGTGACAAATCCGATACTTCTCAGAAGACTGTTTCTAAACTTAGATAATTGAAATATTTTTTACTGAAATTTTTACCCTTAAACCGAAGGAATAGTATAAAGATAACTTACTGTCATTAGACGATTGTTGAGAAAAAAGGTTATTGCTGTCGTTCCCAAACTTTATTGTACGACAGCACAATAAGAAATATACAGACTGTAGCAATGGATTGGATCTGATGGATACATTTCATTAACCAATGAACTAGACCTTATGTAAGCATAATGATATGAATCGATTGCTTTTCATCTATTGGTAAAAGTATTCATATCTCACAAACTCTAGTGATAAAACCATCAGATTAACAACTCTATGTCGTAATTAGGGTACACATTATACTTGTATTGGCAAAATACTAGGCTATGATTACTTATTTGAACATTTAAAAAATTTAATATGACAAAATCAGGAAGATAGTTATGGTACACTATTGTGATACACAGTTTGAAAATGGGTGGGTTATTGGTTCGAATTTGATTAAATATTCACTTTTTGTTGTTTGTATTTTTCTCTATTCAAAAAGCAACATTACATATTCAACGAATACAAGGCCCCCTTCTGTCTTGAGCAGCAGGAGCTGCCGGAAAGACGTCAAAGTTGGCATCTGACCTCCTTGAGGGATCTTCACTCGGAGACTTTTTGCCTCCTCAAATTTAGAAAGCTACGCCCGTCCTGTTATTTGTCCATTGCTCGGAGTAGATTCATGCCTTTCCCAAGGGATATCAAGTGAACGTAAGTGGTTTTGTCTGGAGTTTGAATTTGGCTCGCCGATTCAATTACCAACGCTGTTAACTGCTACGCTACTTGCACCTCATTTGTTTGCTGAGTCGTTTGCTTAACATCGCTCAACATATAACCGTTTATTTACTCCAGTAAATCATTCATCTTCTGTTTTTATAGTAACTTGAAGGATAATTGGTGAATTTATCTTTACTTTATGTCTTCAGCAAATAATCCTGTTTATATTAATGTCTCATTTATCACACTTTTTATGTCTAGACTTCATTTCCGCATCCACAATTTGATTCCCTTCGATTGAAGTTGTGTGTACCATCTATCTGTGAGGACATATTGATCCGTATTACACACACACACACACACACACACATATATATATATATCAAACTTAGTCCGAAAACGCGATAAAAGCCATTTCTAAAAAGGTGTCTAATTGATTCTGGATTGGAATTTGTTTTATGACATGTATTCATTGTACAGTAGATAACTTGTCTGGCTGTGCACAATTTGAACAAAACGTGGAATTTCTAAGATAGTTCCTACCATAACATCAATTGGGAGATGCGGAGAGAGGTCAGATTTAACCTCTGAGGATCATGTGTGTTCAGATTCAAGATGACCGACAATCGAACGGGTCTAATGTTCAAACTTGTTTAATTTGGGAATTGAGTTGAGTAGAAAAACATTGAAAGGGTAACATTTCCAACTGAGTTGAGAAAGTCTATTCATTTGGTGATACTTCTGAGATCACCAAAACCAAAAGAAATGCATTTAGATGAAGATCAAAGTACGTTTACAGCAGACATGAACAAAAAGTGTTGCCAATTCTTCCAACAATGTTATGAGTGATTTACAGACCAGAATTTATGATGTCAACATTTGCAGTATTTTCTCATATTTGTGACATAGTCAGGTACATTTATTAAAAAAATCTCACTCCCAGGGGTTTCTCAACTTTTTGTGGTAACTGGTGTGCTCAATATCATACAGAATGTCTACGATAGTCTAGCCGATAGAAAATTATAACTTTCATGATAACGTCCAAGACGACCACGACATCTTTAAAATGTCCAATGATTTTTCAGGATTCATTTTATGCAAGTTTTTTCGATGATTGCCAGTAGTGTCAAATGTGTTTGAATGCATCAAAATCTACCACAGTGTGACCACAGAAAATAAATAAATTTCAAAATATTGTTATATAATTCATTGGCAAAATTAGTTGGGTAGTCCATCCTACCTCCGAAAAATTCACAGAACGGATGGACTTTATCAGAAATGTATTGATAATGAGAAAGTTTTATCATCCCTTCACAATATAACGTCCAATATACGTTTACAGGACTGCAAATAAAGTCTATGAACCGGAAGATTAATCTCAAATAGAAGCCTTTTGAGAATATAAAAATAAAGGTGTCGTTAGAATGAGTGTGTCATTAAATAGCGCTGTTACTACGAGACTTTATTGAGTGATGTGGCGTAACGGTTACTGGTTCAGAAAATGGAATCATTGAAGTAAGTTCGAATATTGGCTATATATAATTGTAAATCATATGGCGTGAATGTAAGTATGACGGAGAACATTTTGTACCGTGTAAGACTGAAAGTTCGTAAATCAAGGGAGACAACTGTATTGTGCCCAACTCACTTGACATTTTACTAAAGAGCATCTAAACTAAGTCAATGTATTTAGGAGTTTATATTGAGTCGTCTGATGAAACAAAGATGGAAATGTTCAGTCATTCCATCATGTAATACGCTTGGTGTAATGAGGACGGGAATTATTTATCAAAGAACACGATCCGAACAGTAAAGCAATGTGTTCCATTTTGCCGTGGAGTTGCTTTACTGCAAAAAGTGTTGGTCAGCTCGTGTGGATCAAAGGTACCATAAAAAATAAAAACTACCGGGATGTTATGGGTCAAAGGTTGTGACTCAATGGATTGAAAAATATAAAATCAATATTTTGTCATAACCTTTTAATACTCTGATCTAAATCTTATTGAGAAGTCGTGGTATAAATCAAAAATGAACGTTTGGAAAAGAAATTCCAAGAAGATATTAGAATTGGAGAAGATTGTATCATCATGTTTTAATAATCACCTGATTGATAATGATTTATATCAACCATACAAATACATTTAATTTGTATGTTATTCAAATATTGTTACATAACTCCTTCCTAAATGAGCGTATTTACTCAAAATTTTCTATATCATTGCTTATGTTGCAACTTGGTTGTAGCATAATTTGAATTTAGTAGAGCATGCATGAAAATGTTATTGCATAAAACGTTCAATTTTTCATATTGTACGAATACTTATTGACCCTACTGTATCTTTCTATATATCTATCTATATCAATATCTCTACCTGCATCTATCTCTATTGTCATCAACACAGTAAAAAAAATCCTCATCTTTGCTTCCTTCTGCATCACAAAGTTTCCGTCCTCTACGAGCACTTTTTTGGAAAGAGACAGCCATCGCTTTTATATTTTCTTTACCAAAGATAAACCATTGTCTTGACAGATGAATGTGATCTCTTAGGAAAATCAAATTGCTGTCATCAAAATCATTCGATATAAATGACAAGACAACTAACCTTAAACAGACTGATGTGAACTGACGTGAGGGTATGATTAAATTTTTGTACCTTGCGCTGGCAAAAATGGATTGTTCTGATTGGTCTATAGGTGACCGTGATTTTTTTTCTCTTCCCAACACAGACACGAGATGAAACTTTTTTGATCGATAAAAAAAGGAATTGACAACATTTCCATCGTGAAAATCATAGAATAAGCTTCAATGTCTGAGTTGGTAGAAGTCTCACAAACGTCGCTGTAAATGCTTTAAAATTCTGTTTGATGCTTTTTTTTTTTTTTGCTTTCAATTGATGGATAAAGAAACTAGAAAAATGAGACTCTATTTCCTTACCAATATTACATATCACAGCTAGAGAATTTTGTTGAATGTATCTGCCAAAAACGTTGTGCATACATTACAGATGTGGAGAACAGATTGGATTGTCCGACCAAAAGTTCGATCCGACTTACATTGAGAGAGAGCAATGAATGTTTATGCACATATATACATATATGAACAGACTGACATAGACTGATGGACTGGGGTCCCTCATGGAAGAGATATTTACCTATTACCAAGTTGCTGCAGGGCGGTTTTCAAACCTATTTCAGGACCAGGGTTTTAACGGCTGATTTACTTGCCTCTCCCCATTCGGATATTTGGCATAGGACAATCTACAAACCCCCATTTTGCGTTATGCTGTACTCAGTTATGTTTGAGATAGATTAATAGATAGATAGATAGATGAGATAATGGAACGAAAATACAATCAGATAAATAGATTAGCAGATATTGCATCTTTTACAAGTCATCAATTGTACTTTGCACAAATGATATGTTATAAGATAAACATACATGGAAAAATGATAAAACAAATGTATTTTAATCCATTCTTCATGCAAACTTGGTCTGATGATTGATTCTAAGTTATTTGATTATTTTGGCACTAGATCTACTCAATTTGGTCCCAAGTCCTCACAAATTTGGCCTTGTGCGACAAAAGAAATATGCTAGCCCTGATATCAAGGATTATTTTGTTATATTGAATAAAACTTTATTGATTTTTTCCACACATCAGATTTTCTGTGTTCCGTGCAATGCAGACATAAATATCTTTCTCACTAAAAACATTCTTATCGTCTGAAGATATTTTGGCTGAAAATTGGGGTATAATTACTGCGGAAATATTCTCAGAAAAGTTAATGCGATTTTTTTTTTATCGTCTTTTTCTATCCTTTGCTATTTCTTTTATTGATGTTTCGCCTGTTTCTGTAACCTGTGATATCACAGGTAGGATCTGTTGAACAAATACCGTGTATACCTGTACATGAGTTGCAGATATTACATGCAAAAACCGAAGGGATAAATGCAAAATATATCGACAGAATTTGGAGATTTTTGTATAGCTAGTTACCTGTGCTGTCAAAGACGGTGGCTTGTATAAAGTATATGTATATACACGATGCATTTTATTAGATTGGTCATAGAGATCTGCATTACAGTGAGCTGGGAGAAAAGTGACGTATATTTTAGTTTGTTTTTTATTGATTTGCTTTTGTTAGTTTTTCATTTTTCATGAGGCTGTAGATCCTGCAATTTTACTACATCATCAGATCATAAGTTCTATTTTACAGGGTCAGAGGCTACCCACAGCTTTACAGAATGCAAACACATGTTCCTAATTATCATACGGGTGGACTATTTCACCCGTGCCATAAAAATGACAGCATTTATAAGGCAAAATGCGTATTCATATATATATATATATATATATATATATATATATATATGTATATATATATATATATACATATATGTGTGTGTGTATGTGTGTTTGTGTGTGTGTGCGTGTGTGTTGTATCGAAGTGAGAATAGCACTCTGGCGACCACGAACTGATACCTTTCTTTTTTTCTTTTTTTTTCTTGTCAATTTCTATATTTTTATATAATTCCTCAGGTTTGGCACTTTTATTACGTCATTAGACCATGAACCAAAAACTATACTGCTACATCAGTTACACGAATTGAATTTTATTTTATTACATCGGTTACATCCCTTTACGTGAAAAAAGACATCAGCAGATCGGTAATCCTTATACGGGTGGATTAAACAGATGTTATTTGGCTGAAAAATCTGAACGAACTTTTGGGTCGAACTAATGTATTTCTGTTGCAGTTACCACTGAACAATCGAGAAATATATGGCATTGAATAACAACTGAATGGATAATTCAGCTTGAGAGAGATTTAGTTTCGAAGAAGCGACATTGAATACTGAAATGCAAGAGAAAGGGAAAGGAAAAGAGTATTCATTTGACCAGAAAGTAGTTGGGCTTGCTCGTTTTGAAAGACAAAAAAATGCACGTAGGGAGAAAAAAATTGTACCACCACCAAGTCACCTAGCCACCCTACAGACAGCATAAACAGAGAGGAATGTATTTGTGCGCAAATTAGACAAAACGGGCCGTGCCATGTGAGTTTAGATAATGATGGCTGTAGACCTTTGCAAATAATGGCGCCTTACGTAACTGCGTTTGGGAACGAACGTACGTGACAAGCATTTGTGAAATCAGGGAGCTTCAAAGAATAGGGGCAGGAAAATATGCAGAGAGGAGACAGACACGCACGGAAGGCGAAGGTAAACCGGGGTGGAAGGTATGCAGGTGGGGAGACGTGTATGCCAAGACGACGAATTCCGACGGTATTGGTCCACACAAATGGTTTGGAAAAAAGAAAGAACAAGCAACAATTACATGAAGGGTTGTATAGTATCTTTCATATTGGAAGGTAGAAGCAAGTATAGTGTGGCTGAAGAGTTAACGACATGGAAAATAGACTCAGCGATCCGAGTTCGAATCCCACCTGAAGAGAGTGACGTCACATGGAATGCATATTGTCTCTAAGTTAATTCTACATCGAGCAAATGAAATCCGTGTAGATCAACATCGTACATGAGATCAAAGTTGGGACAGCTCGGGCCGTAGTAAGGGCACTACGTATCAAACTAGCCATATGAAGAAGATTTTTATGTGTATATCTGTAGATAGATATGAATATATATATAGAGAGAGATAGATAGATAAAATTTCCCTAGTTTCGAAAGTTCTGAAGTCCACCCGTTGTAAAGGCAAGTACGCTAAAACGTCACTCTCAAATCCCAAATGGTGCCGTAATAACGCGAGGGTACAGTATATCTATTTTGAGTAACTCATTTCTGGCTCTATTCCAATAAACATGATATGTTATGAGAAGCAAGCGGTTGTTGGTGCTGCGCTGCGATCGAATATTGTCCAATTTCGCTGGACCTTTGCCATTAAATGGACACCACCACATCCCACTAAAAATTACAGCAACATTTTGCATGTGATAAATAAATGGGTTGGCCGCGCATGATAAGTGCCAAACAGACCATTTTCAAAGAGGTTCAAATTTCGTTATTTCTCGAGCAAAAACCTTTTTTATTATTATAATTTTGAAGTTTGAACATTCTGTTTAATTATTCATTAAGTGTCCAGGCTTTTAAATCTGAGCATTATAACCCCAGAGATAACAGAAATATTAACTTTTTAAAAATGGTTCGCTGGACATCCATAAACTATCGAATGTTTGCCTATTGGTAAACAAGTACCTGTCTACGCAGTGTTGAATATTTAAAAGGTGGGTGAAAAAAAAGGACTGAAGCCTACGGATAACAATCATTATACCTTGTTGCGTAGAGCTTTTCAATTCATTTTTAATCATGATCTTAATGTTTTTTTTTTCAAAAAATCCACGAGCTTCCCACTTCAAAACCTTTCGTGGGGTCCATTGAGTATGCATGTCAAATTTGGTCGTGGTTCTATCATGTTTAGGTGGGTGGATGGTGACTGGACTTAATATCCATGGAAAAATAAAAAAAAGGATTTTCCCCAAATTCTCAAAACTTAGCCTTACAGACCATTACTACTGAGTAGTGAGTTCAAACCTCAGTAAGTGTCCCTTATTTGTGGCCTTGTATCAGACGATGTGGTGAGAGTATCAAGTTATCTTAATTTTTCAAATGAAGCCTTGCCAATTATTGGAAACTGTCAACCAAAACTGTTACCAAATTTGCCAACATAGGTTTCTTCAGTTTTTAAAATTGTTCTCCTGCCTATTCATATCTTCCTGCATCAATGGATCTAGAGGCTCGAGATTCAAACATTTACTCTTTATGGTATCTAGAAAAATGTTTTTTCATGTCTGGAACCTCCGCCCCAGATGGTTTCATCCATGCCTGTTTTCCGTTACTGGAGACTTTTTTCGATGCCCAACAAAATGTGAGAGAAGGAACTAGTCAATTGGTTATCCACTTTTCCGATTCTAAATTTATCATCCTCAACGCAGCTGCCAAAATATGTTGGTCACATGATGGTTTTTATTACGTAACCAACCAAATCCCGTGAATTATTAGTATCAATTACGATTAGCATTTTCACATTTCATATCTGTTGCTTAGCATCGTAAATCTCAGATTGTCATTCCACGATCTTGATAATAAGCGTTGAAATAAAGAATAAACCTCTGGAGAGATTTGGATTCACATCAGTTTTGGGGGGAGTTTTTTTTTTTTTTTTTTTCTTGAGAGCCTACATTTCCTGGTCAGCTGCGTCATCGATTAGGCTGCAGGGGCCAACTTCTTATGGTATTTCAGAGCCTGTTAGACCAGTTTGCTTGCCGCTATTCCATGGCGAAAAATCATAGATCTCTTTCATGAGAGAGGGATTGTTTTTTCTGGGTTTTTTTTTCTTTTTTTTTCTTTTCTTTTAAAATTTTTGGTATGTCTTGATTTAGATAGCTGGCTATACTGAGAGATAGATCTTAACAGACTGAGATTGAGCTGACTTAATATTGGAGAATTTTGTTTCATATTGTTTGTATTCGCTTTAATATATTCATTTTTTCCATTTGAATGGGAATCGTCTTTGACACATGATGAACGCCGTGTTGCCTGGACCTAGAAACAGTCCAGGGCATATAGTACAAAACTGTAAATTCAAATTTTATTTGGAGTGTAGATAGGTATGTTGGTGCGCAGACACTGTGTTCTGGTGAACAATCAGTCGGATACGAGCAGATGTGTTTTAATATTGAGTTTCGACAGACCTAGCTCACCGGAAGTAGGTACCTTGATGAGGATTTGAGCCGAGAACGATGATACATACACTTGAATTTGCAGAATTTGGATCAAAGTTGTGTACAAAATTCAGAAATCATCAGAAGGCAACTTCGAGCAAAACTCGAACTCAATTCAAAAGCTCTGATTTCTGTGCCGATAACTACTACGCCACTCTGCACCAGTAAAATATATCACATTATTAATTATGGAACATATGAAAGAAAATATTCGAAGTTTACATCATTGTTGTCTATGTGCCACAAAAGGAAGCGCTCAACCATTATTGTGAAAAACTGCTGATATTGTTTAGTTCCTGTCGCAGTGAAGTATTTTATGGTTATAAATTATGAAATAGATGAAAATAAGTATTCAAAGTTTATGACTACGTTGTATGTTTGCCAAAAAGAGAATTGCTCAGCATTCCATCGAATGATTACATGTACAGGGTGACACAAAAATCACTGACGATTTTAAAACATAAATATCTTTTCAAAGTAGAAAATGAACACATTTTCCGTTTAGATTTGTCTTTATCTGGACCTCGGAAATTATTCCGAACTAATTGTGGAACATGATATGCCTACCACGTTTATTTTGCCAAAATAATTTCAAGTGGAGTAGGGATGAACTATTGGCTTCATTCACTAGATTCTACAGCCTTTGATTTTTTCCTTGGGAATTATCTTGAAAAAGAGATTATGTAAATGAGCCCGACCCACTCTCAGAACTGAAAAAATATTCGACAAGACAATGAGCATTTGAGCAAGTGCTGCTATGGAACAATTTCTAGAAAGGGTTCGGCGCTAAGAAGCTGAAAATGGAAGACATGTGCAGAATGCTATTTTTCCATTATTACTTCAAGGTAAATTCAATGGTCTAGAATATATATATCTTAGGGGGATATTTCTTTATCTTTCTATTGAAAAGTTTGTTTCAGTTTTTTCCAAGTTTATACATGGAAAGTACAACATTCTATGTGAGTGACACAAACATTTTGACGATAGGGAAAATAATAAATGAATTCGGTTGCATTTCAACTTTGACCTTAATCGAGCCTGATATAGATAGATAGATAGATAGATAGATAGATAGATAGATAGATAGATAGATAAATTTGATAGATAGATAGATAGATAGATAGATAGATAGATAGATAGATAGATAGATACAGAGGGAGAGAGAGAGATTAAGTAACTGCACCAAGTAACTGAAATATCGTCGTTTTAGGGGAAAATGTGATCATTAAGCTCCACTTTCATCAAAATGAGTCCAATCTATATGTTGTTATTATTGAATAGTATTTGAAAATTTGGGGGAAATGGATCATCGATTGAATGAAATTTCAGTTGCTGAGGATACTGCACGGCTTTTCATGACTATTTCACACAGGTTTTGTCTACACCATTTTCTAAATCCAAGTATTTATGGTTTTACTTCTTTGCTTATCTATCGATCCATTATCTATCTCAGTCTGTTAATATCTTTCTATAAAACTATCTGTGTATCTTTCTTTACATCAAAGTTCATATAAATTAAATTCTATATTTCATCTAAGTTCATATAAATATAAATTTCATATTTGTGCGTGTTTTTCTGTGTTTTTTCATGTAGCTGAGTGTCTTAGCATTCCTGGCCATACTATTATGTCTACAGACTTGAAAATTAGCATCAGTACCTAACTAGACCTCTTCCAATTTTCTTCTTTTTTTCAGCTTTTTTTGGAAAAAAAGACATTTTTGACCTTTTTGGGCCGTTTAATAAAAATATCTAGATCCATCAGAATGTAGATGTTTCTAGATTTTTTTACTCTATGTCAGATGATGTCATAAATAGAATTTATTCTGACCATGTTTAGTCCTCTGTTGAATATTTTTACATGAATTCAAAATTTGGCGTAACGGTTGTACAATTATTGACTGTAAAGGCGAGTTTCCTTTTCTTTCTTATATGGTTTCTTTCTTTCCATGCTTCTGTAATGTTTTCTCTTTTCTCTTTGACTTTATTTCACTGTCTTTTTTTCTGTTTCTTTCTTTTCCTTCCATTTCTATTTATTCTTCTTTCTTTCTTTCTTTTTTCTCTTCAAATTCTTTCTTCCTTCTTTCCTTGAATTTCTTCGTTTTTTCCCCGTTCGGTTAGGAACCATCAATCAAAACTGTTGCAAAAGCGGTGTACATCGGTTTCTTCAATGCTTAAGTAGGTCCGGCTAGCTGGCTAGCTGGCTGCAGTATTCATATGTGCTTGCATGTATACATGAATGTATGTGCATATCTATCATGTGTTTCGGCTGGAGGACAGAAAAGTTCAATATTTATTCCTTATTATGACCACAAAAACTTTCTTTTTTTTTCTAAATCCCCTCCCTGCTAGATATTGTTTTAGGGGGCAGGGTCAATGGGTAGGTTTATGCTGTTTATTTTGTTTCTGACATTTCAACGAGCATTAACTTGAACAATCGATTAGAAACAAATAGTTTTGAATATTAATGATCTTCACAGAAATAGACGTTGCCAAAGGCTGTAAACAATTGTATCCATTACGTTGCAGGTTTTGAACAAAGTCTCTTCTTTTTCTTTTTTCCTCTTTATTTCTCAAACAATTTCTTTTTCTCTGTCCTTGTTTCTATCCTAAATTGCTTCTTTCTTCTTTTTTTCCTTCTCATTTTCTTTTTTATCTTTTTTTTTCCTTTATTTTATTATCTTTCCTATTTTTTTCTCAGTATCTGCTGATTTTTTCCGCCTCTGCCTAAAATGCTAGAGAGGTATCTGTATTCAATCGTATCTATTTTCCGTCCGTCTTTCCATCAGTTTTCCCGTCTGTCCGGCCACACGACCTCCTAACGTTATCAATGAACTGATTGAGAAAAGCATGTGTGATTGGCTAAGGGAGAACTGGTTAGATTTTGCAGTTGATCCAGGATTTTTCCCTTTTTTCACACATTTATGAATACACTCACGACTTTTCACCCGATACCTCCAATATTTTGTTGAAATGTGAGCAATAAGCTACGAAGGAAATGATTGAATTTTGAGCAGATCCATTACCTCCCCTACTGTGTAGTTTTGTGTCAACACCAAATAATATCTCCAAAAGTTCATGTCTGTCCTCACGATATCCCCAAACGTTCCCAATGAATATCAGTGATGTCTTGTTGACGTAGTGGGCAATGAGGCAAAGAAGAGTTGCTTGTGTTTGAGGCCGATTCAGGAATTCCTTTTTCATTGAAATATATTACCCCATTTTTTGCCCCTATATTTTGTGCATGCTAATGATTGATTACGTCATATCTCCAGAGGTCACCAATGAATCTCAATGAAATTTTGTGGAAGGGTAGATAGTAGGCGACAAAATGTGTAGACAATTGTCATAGTTTTATCCCCATACCACATATCGCCAAAATTGTAAGGGTGGGAAATACACTACTGAAGTAGTGATCCATGAATAGTCCCCTCCCTGGCAATTACATCGGCATTAGTATGCACGATCTGAATGCCTTTTAGTTTATCTTAGGTTTTTCTTTTCTCCCCTTTTTGTGCATTGGGGTAAGATTTGACATTTGTTTCCCTTCTTTTTTTTTCTTGTTTTCCTTTCGTTCCATTTTTTAGCCTTTGTCCTCTCTTTTATTCTCTGTTGTCAGATGAGAAGGCGTCAACGATGGACAGGATCTTTAATTGGACATAAATACCGACATCGTGATATCTGAATTTCTTCGATGGGGCATTATCAACTATTACAAACTGTCAACGAAAACTGTCAACAAAAATTGTCATCATAGGTTTCTCCAGTTTCCAAGTTAATCCAGCTGGAAGGCTGAAAAATCAAACATATACTTCATATCATATTTAAATAAAGGATCTGCCCCACCAAAAAGATTTTGAGTGGGGGTCCATTTTAATGCTAAATTACTCTCTTAGTTAATGTTTGGTAACATTGACACTTGTACCTTCGAAGTTCAGACTTTTTTTAGTGATCATTGTCCAAGAAAAGGTGAGATTAGTAGTTGATCCATTGATTGTCATCTTTTTCATTTCTTTTATTGATCACCCCAACATACCATGCTACTTAAAGGTTTGAGGTGACAGATTTTACTGAGCGACTAAATGAAATTTCTTAAATTTAGCTGCAACGCTTGTAACTGAGTGATTCAGTTGTCCAAAAAACTAATGACCCTTCCAAAAACTGAAGACAGTAAAACAATTCATAATGATATATGAAAGCCCGATAACTTTATATTTCATTCATTACAGGGTGTTGTTGCAGTTCTAAAATATAAGATAGCATACGCAGAGCTGAAGTACATAGTGCTAAGCTTAGCAAGTCTCGCCCTTCATAACCTAATGTCAGCCATGTTACTATTTCCATTAAGAAAAAGCGATAGAATCTCCTACATTGAAGATAAAATCCCAAACGAGAGAATCGTAGATTAATGGCCTGATAGCGGCGCCATTGTAGCTTCCTTGATGTCTGCAGGATATCCATAATGCACTGGAACAAAATTTGGAGTATATGCATATCACTGTTTTGCATATAAATGCACACCTATCTGATTCTGGCCGTTAATGGACATAAATACTTCTATTCATTCTGATTGAAAAGGACGCTATATACATATACATATATATATATATATATATATATATGTGTGTGTGTGTGTGTGTGTATGGGCGTGTATGTGTGTGTGTGAGTATCTGAGTATATATGTGTGTAAGTATCTATGTATATATGTGTGTGTGTTTGTGCACATATATATGCATGTGTGTATGCACGTCTGTATATGTATGTGTGTGTCTGTGTGTGATCTTAAACATGGACATTTGCAAATCTTAAAAAAGGGAAACTTTTATGTTTCTGAACAACAAAGTGCATTTTGTTTCATAAATAATTGTGCTTACTATAGGACAGAAAACAAGAAAAAGTGAGAACTTCAGAGGTACTGTATTGATGGATGGACTGACGAACTGACTAATGAACAAACAGACGGATGGAGACAGACATGAATGATTACATTCACTCTTTCGACTTCACTTGAAGATATATCAGCACCTCGCCCAGGAAGTGAAAAGATCTGAGACGCATGGTGATGAAAATCCTGCTTGGCTTCAACCTTTGATGCATTAGGAATAGTTTCACGTAGGAGGGATTCGCAACTTGGATATCTAAGCAGGTGTCGTGAGATTACTTGGTCAGGTTGAAAGGTTTTAAGATAATTCGACACGGGAAAATCCATGGCGAGGATTTATTTCTGGATCAATGATAGAAATACTATCAGACAAAGGGTAAATTTCTTCGAAGTATACTTCAAAATATCATAATGTTAAGTCTTTGTCAAAATTATGGAGTGATAAAATGTTTTTTCCAATGAAACAAATTAGTTTTGCTAGACGCAACAACCAGCCAATGAAGAGTCTGATAACGGTACTATGAAGCATGTTTCCCTAGGTTTCTTGGTAAGAAAATCCAACCATATCTCTTATTATTTTCCCTGAATATTGAATTGTAGGAATTCAGAGAAAAAACATTATAATCAATTCGTCTCATGCATTCACGAAGATTTCCTTTTTGCTGACGTCAGCATCGATCCATTTCCCAAAGTCTGATGTGGGGGGGCCTTGTGGATGAGAACTCCCTCGTCTTCATGAACAATACACCCTCTGCAACAACTTATATCGTCAATGACTGCCTGAACGGAGAATGAATGACATCGCTGTAAAAAGTTGATTTACTGCCACCATTATTAAAGTCATAATGATAAGCAAAACATGGTATATTTTACCAATCGAGGATTTTTCCACGAACAAAATATCAGTTCCAAGATTCTTAAAACTGGTAGATTTAGTTTTAGCTGTTTCGTAACCTGTGATATCACAGGTAAGAGTTAAATGATTACCTCTATCAAACTTTACGAAAATATTGACAGGAAAAAAATGTTATTGCCAGGTAGGAGGGCAAAAACGGAACAATAATCACGACTGTATATTTGATCTTGTTCAGCACTTTGATGGGTGACCGTCTGGAAATTCCAGGTATTCTTAACAACTGGAGATCATGCAAAGAAATTTCTATTATAATTCTTTTAATCCTCCTAGAGAAGACTGATCTCTAGATAGCGCTGAACAACGTTACCTGAAAAACCCCGATACAACCAATACGACGTGTAAAACGAGGCTGATATAAACATATGCTGAAATAGTATCCGCCGGAAATGATGGGATCATCTATGTATATATCAGCACTTTCTGAGTATCGGCGCTCTCTGCTTAGGTTCAAAGTGTCGCTACCCAGCTCTTCTGACTTGGACAAAGTGTAGTATCTTATTGCAGTACATTTGGTAGCTTTTTGTATTTCGATAGCTTTGAGCCAGTGCAATACAGTTGCAAATGATAGCGTACGGGGGCTCTGTATTGTTAAGAGCAAGAAACCTAAGATTCGCCCTGTGGCTTCAAAAAATAACCTTGCCCAGTCTCGGGGGATCAGTTCCCCCGGGGCAACCCTTTCCCATTGCACTTAAAAAGGAAGAATCGGACTTGCCCTGACGCCTTTGCAACACCTGTTTAGGAGACTGGAGCATTTTTAGAACTTTATGTCTACAGAACCTCAAAATAAACCGACCTTGTGTCACATCTTGTTCTGGTGGGGAAGTTAGTAAATACAGATCAGAGTGTAGTATATATGCTTAACATTGTTATTCACCATGAGATTTGATAGTCCTCTACTTCAATGATGTTAAAAGAGTAAATAAACGTTCATGTCTTATTATTCTCATCTTATGTTTTAATAAGAGAGTGACCAAACTCGTCCAAGCGAGCTCCATTGTTCCAAATGGTGGATAGGAGACATCAGCAAAATGGTTATCTTCAAGTGCAAAAATCCATTGTTATTGAAAGAGGAATAAAAAGGAAAAGTTGCACTGTTTATTATGTACATCATCACGAGTCTTTCATCCACCCTCGTTGGATATATACCTTCTTGTCGCATCTCTCTATCCCGAGCGTCGCAGAACCAATATTTTCTAAACCAGTTAGCCATTTCATGTTCTCCCAGCCTTGGTTCCGCATTTGATTATCAGGGATCCATGTTGAGAGTGCTGATGTCCATCAGTTATCTGCCATTCTTTCAACATGGCCAGTGCATAGCCATTTGCCATTTCCTAAGGGTTTCTATGATTTCATGGACTTTTGTTTTCCCCTAATGTATTGTGCTGTTTTATGATGTTGGGCATGTTTCTTTCATGCTCACGTTACATGGTTTCCAGTTTGCAGGTCTGTCATTGGTCAGGTTCCATGTTACAGCTCAATGGGTGACTATCAGGAGGATACATTGGTTGTACACTTTTTATATTCATGAAAATATAGCTTGCTCTACCGAAGGCTTGCCATCCTAGAGTGATTCTTAGCTTGATTTCTTATCTTTTTGAGGATTGAGATTCTTTGTCCTGGGTAGTTGTAGTTTTGTGTCCAGCTTCTGAATTTCGTTTTTTATTGTTTAATCGATTTTTAATTCCCAAAATGTTCGTTGTACTTGATCTGATTTTTGGCTTTCTTCATTCAGTTCGATGTATTGTTGGATGTCCTGGAAGATCTCTGTGAAAAGGACGTTGTCATCTGGAAATCTGAGGTTACTTAAGTCTTCACCGTTTATTCTGCCTCCTTTTTTGTTTCTTGTTTGAACATAGTGGCGACTTCGATTAAAGAAGCTATAAATGTGTTGTTGAATTCGTTGATGTTGATGATCGTGTTGTTGTCCTCTGGTTTCTGCAAGAAGTTCATGTCTGTTTTTCAGTTCAAGCTTGAAAAATCAAGTGACCTCTTTTTGTACATTTAGTGATTGTGTGGAACATTTTCCTGTATTTTTGTTGGTGTTGTTTGAAATCTGCATCTTACCATTTTGTGGTCACTTCCTACGTTGACTTGATGAAGGACCCGGATGTCTTCAACAGTGCTGCTTTTATCTGCTTGGATGTGGCCTATTTCGTCCTTGGTTCCATGGTTGGAGCTCTTCAAAGTCGATGTTTTTATTTGATTTTCTAGATCAATAAGGTGCATATCTGTTGAGAGTGTTCTAACATTGTAAGTTGCAATGTTTAGGGTTGCTCTATTGTTGATGGTTTTGGGGTTGTATTTTGGTTTGGGTAGTCGCTGTTGGAGCACATCATCCCCACCTAAGGCGAGTGGTGCACTTTTGGGGGCCAAGGACTCAGCAGGAACGGTTGTTTTCTTGGTGTACTCTTTGGGTAATCGCTCTTGGAGCACATCACCCCCACCGAGAGCAAGTGATGTGTCTGGACCCTTTTGGCCGTTGATCCAACTGGAACGGCTGATATAATTTTGATTCTGCAAACCATAGTGTGTTGAGCCATAGGTACACTGGCCCATGACATGAATTTTCAAAAATTCGTATTCAACTGAGACGAAGCGATGACCTATGATCGGTCAAAGCGAGTTTAAACATTGACAGTTTAAATAATAAAACTGTTTTTTTCTTTTACTTAATATCTATGGTGCTACCAAGCATCAGGTCGTCGAAGGTATTTTTTATATCATTTGTGCCGGGGTTATCCAGACGACGGCTTTTATGGTCGCTTCAAGGTCTGGTGTTTGGGTAGAGTGGGGTACAGGTTCATCTGGAAGCTGTCCTGAATAAGTTTTGAATTTACTCACTTTGAAACATCTTGCATTCAATTATTATGGAGTTAGCAACTACTTCGAAAACAAAACAAAAAAAAACTTCTAATCTTTGAGGGGATTGCTCGTTCGCTTTGGGTTTTTTTTTCTTCTTGTTTTGTTTTGTTTTTGTCTTTTTTTTAATATTTACAACCGTAAGCCCCAATTAGCTGGTAAATAAAATGTTGCCTTTTTCTTTAAAGTATCTGAATTTGGCTTGATTTATTTTTGTGCCTGCTAACTCTTTAATGATTTTAATATTTGAATAGCAAACAAATAATTTTATTTACTTTCTGAAGGGAAATACAAGTTGAATTTAATGCAATGAGTTTTGGTCAATGATAGGTTTTGTTCAAACATGTTACTGTTTTCCCAGAAATACTATTTCATTTAAGCTCTTTGTAATATTATATACATGTAAGTTTTTGATCGGGAGATTTTAAAACAAACCATGATACGATAACAATAACCATTTAAAGCATTCGTGATTTAAAATTCAAAACGTCACTTTGTGGTAAGCCCTCAGAATGCGTCTTTGAGTACAAAACTCAAACGATACGATAATCATAGCCGTTTTCAGCTTCCGTACTTTGAAATTCCATATGTCAATTCTTGTGAAGCTCTTGATATGAATTTCCATACTTAAAATTTGAAACATCACTTTTTGTTAAGCTCTAAAAATGTGTTTTTGATCTTACAAAATCACGATATTTTCCCGACAATATAGCCTAAAGCCTAGAACCTTTGTTTGGGGGGTAAAACGCTGTTGTTCAAAAGATGCCTCGTGATAAGGAGGTGAAAATTTTTCATCAAAAGATAAGAATAATTGATTAATCATTGGAAGTTAGAAAACTGATCCCCAATCATATTGATTCCTGACTCGAAACAGAGACTCTAAAAGATAATCTTGAACCTGCTTCAAGTAACCTGAATGGATAATGTAACTGCATGTATTTCCTTTGATATTTTACCATAGGTGCTAGAAAATGGATCCATGCAAATCTCTAGACTCCACCGTTTCTGTTGTTTAGTTGTGCTTGAAATTAAACCTGACGAAGAACATTGATTCGAATGCATAAAAGATTTTTCTCTTCATAAAAATTTACCCAGGCATAATTGAGTTTTTTTCTATACAAAATATGGAGTGTGTATCTTGTCTACAGAATTGTTACTTAAAGCAATAGGTATGGCTGTTGTAATCATGAGAAATCAGTTTATCATTGACGACCAATAAGAAAAAACGGCCCCTTTTTTAGGCTCATGGACATCATCCGACACCGTATTATTCAGGGATTGTCACTTTATTATTGCATAACAAAAGAAAACCAATCACCCTCTTTATGTACATGGACTTTGAAAAGAGTTTAGAATCTGGATTAACTACGCTAATCTCTTGTTTTTAATAACAGTGTAATCAGGTATATGAAAGTGGTAGCCTGAACATGAATTAAACGTGACCAATTTAGCGCTACAGAGCCATTAAGAGTGATGTTTAAAGGTATAGATAATTGAACCCCTATTGAAATAAATGCTGCAAATGTGACGAAAAAAAAAGATTGAATGATAGATCTAACTTGCTTAGTTCTGGATATGCGAATAAAAAAAATCATGATCCGATGATCATAGCCGTTTCCTACTTCCGTACTTTAAATTTAAAATGTTACTCTTTATTGAGCTCATAAAATGTGTTTTCGTTCTCAAAAAAAAACGCGAATTTATTTTTTTCGAAAATGTAGTATATAACCATCTCGAATGAAATATCTGTAGCCTTCAACTGTTGATTTGGGTAAAGCACTATTGTAAGGGGGGATTGTGGGTGACAAAGAGGTTAAGCAATTTTTTATCATTTATACGATACGTTTGATGTCATTACCGACAGGAGGATTAATGTATTATCTCATATTCCATCACTACTACTAAAATCATCATCATCATCATCTTCCCTTGCTAGATTGAAGCATTCCCCAGTTCCCGTCCATGTCGTCCATGAGCGTGCAACCCCTTGCAATATCTTAGTGGCGAACATTTCTATAATGTTGTTCTGGGGGAGTAAGTTCCAACTTTCTATCTATTCGTGTTACTCCTAACATTGCTCTTTCTGTTGCTCTCCATGCGATTCTTTATGTGATTTCCAAATCATAATCATCAAGACGAATAACACATTGCCGACATCATAAAATATTCATATTCCCATTCAACAAGATGACATCTCCCGACTTCCTCACGAATATGGACGATAGTGTCACCAGCGAGAGGTCTACAATGTCCACAAAGTTCATGCTACGTCACCACCAACATAACCATTATGACAAATAGAATACTGACGACACTATAAAATATGCATGTTTTCACTCAAAAGTTATCAGCTTAAACTTTCTTTACAATCCCCATAAAGAGATTTGCCTCACAGCTGCGCGAATTATTTAACTATTTCCACCAACGTTAATAATAATATGGGAATTTATGATTGTTATTGATTTATTCAGAGATCGCATTGCATAAAGTTAATAAAAATATCCACCATCAGAGTTAATAATTGAACAACCGTAGCGTCAAATTTTGAAGTCATGTAAAATTAAATTCCATCAAAGAATAAATACGGTCAAAATAAATTCTTAAACAAAGTAAAAAAAATTAAAAATAAAAAAAAAACTTTCAAGGGGCATCAACATCGATAATCTGGATTCTATTGATTAGTCTGTCAGAAATAAGATCCCAAAAAGTGAAAAAAAAACTTTTTCCCCAAAATAATAGGAATATTTTTACAATGAGTCTAGTGAAGTACTGATAGCAATTTTCAAGTCTATAGACAAAACTGTATGACCAGGAAGGTTTGGACATACAAGCAAACACACAGACACATACAATTTCATAAGCCATAAGAGATAGGTTGGCTGAAATCTTTCTTTTAATTGTTTCAAGTTCTCATTTGCACAAACATTCTGTGCGGGCATACCTTTTGTCACAGGAAGGAATCGCACATGAAACATGGAACCTGATCAAAAGACTGAGAACTATACAAAGCATGTAGGAAAGGATCATGCTCAACATAACATGGACAGATCACTAGGTAGAAGAGTACATTGCAGGGGGAAAAAAGCAGGAATCAAAGCAAGGATGTCAGATAACCACTGGACATCACGACTCTCAACATGGATCACAGGCGAAACTGTGACTAATGCCCACGATAGAGAGGTCTGACAAATCTCGGGAAAGGTGTATGTGCAACAACAGACGCTGAAAGAGTGGTGGTGGTGATGATGATGATGATGATGAGGATCAAGAATATCGAGAAAATGATGTATATATATTTTTAAGATATGATGAAAATGTATACATATGTATATATATATATATATAGAGAGAGAGAGAGACATAGAGAGAAATACATATATATATATGTATACATATTGATACACACACACACACACACAAACACACACACATATATATATATATATATATATATATATATATATAGAGAGAGAGAGAGAGAGAGATATGTGTATATATGTATAGATATATGTCTATACCTCACATAAATGAATCACTGCATAGACCAAACGTATATCTGAACTAATTTCATCTACAAAACTATCTAAAATAAGCTTTAAAAAATATACTTCGTAATTGAAATTATCTAAAAAATGGCAGCACAAGATTTGCGCATTGTTGGTCCAAAATGACCATAAAGATCCGAAAAGCACTTTTTCGAAGAAACAAGCAAATCTTTTTAGATGGTTGTTAGTTTTGTACTCATAAAAATGCCATAAGTTTAGCCCCTGATGTGACCGGTAGCTCCCAGAAATACACACACATACCAACATAGATGAACAAAGAGAGAAGAATCTGTAGCACACTTGCCTAGTTGGTTGGTTAGGCCACAGTGATTCGATATATATATATATATATATATATATATATATATATATATATATATATATATATATATATATATATATATATGTGTGTGTGTGTATATATATATATATATATATATATATATATACATACATATGTATATATATATATGTGTGTATATATATACATATATATATATATATATATATATATATATATATATATATATATATATATATATATATATATATATATGGGGGTGAGAGTGTGTGTGTTGGTCTCAGTGTTTGTGTGTGGGTTTGTGTGTGTGTACATTTATCGTTTTTTCAGATGAAAATGTTCTGCCCCAATGAAATTTGAAAAATCTATAATTATGGATTTTCATTTATCAAGTTCACGATAACAAATTATTTTTACCTCATCTGACATAAAGTTCGATAAAATGCCCCTCATCACCGAATTTTTAATACAGGAAAATGCCCTGCATGTACAAAATGCCTACGTATATAAACATACTTCAAGAGCAAGTAAGTAAATAGAACTAATTTACATGTGTGTGCACTTTTTATGGGCCGTGATATTGTCTTAAGTGAATAAATGACCAAATAATAAGAACATCAAAACTAGAAGGGAAGTAATACTTGACCACGGCTGCTGGGGAATTATGGATAAATAACGTTTTCATTTTAAAATCTCGTCCCATTGTAAATAACTGGTGATTCCCTCCAGAAAATTTCCATTGTAATACTGTGAGATCTATTTCTATGTGAAGTTTATTAACCCTTTTGACAGTTTTTCGTTCACAGCTGTATTTTTTTTTTTGAATTTGTTGACGATTGACTTATATGATACTCATTTAATTGAATATATAAATAGATTTAGAAGTTCCAAAGTAAGACCTTTACTTCTTGAAACTGCCAAACTTTGAGACAGCATATATATATATATATATATATATATATATATATATATATATATATATATATATATATATGCGTGTGTGTGTGTGTGTGTGTGCTCTGTTTATTTACTCACGCACCAGAGCAAAATGTGACACATGGTGGGGGCTTTACGTTGGGAAAATAGGACGCACCCTTGAAAAATACCTCCAACCGATGCAACATTTGTTTGCTAAGCAACTAAAGCAACTGCCGCCACGAAAGCGTCAGGCATGAGCCCAACGTGTTCCATTAAGTGCAATGGAACAGTGCTGCCCCGGGGTGCTGTATCCCCTGCAGCTGGGCCGAGTAATAGAAGGGGAACCCGAAAGTTCCGAATGTGCGTAGCAATGCACGTAGCAATGCACGTAGCAATGCGCAGCCTCAGTTTAACATCATTGGCTGACGCGTGGCACCGGCGCACTCGGTCTTTGACACTCACCAACTCCGGCCCATTCGGCAGGATAGTGTCAGTACCGGAATCCTCGGCTCTGCCGGGGAACAGATACTACACTTTAATCCATGCCACAAAAAGTGCTCAGCGTGTGTGTGCATGTGTGAGTTTCTCAATCAAGTATGTTCTTCCAAAAAAATTGATAATTACCATTGGATAATAATGAAATACCATTTCTGTTTTCATATACCGTGAACAGCTTACTACATAAAGATAGGAAATTTGCGTATCTCGATGTAGTGGACTCTTTTGGTGATGTAGGAAAGGATTAAACACATAGATAGATGGAGGGGAATGGGGATGCAGCCAAAGAGCTGATGGGGATCCCAGAAGAGGACTTTTCAAGCTGGTTTAAAAAGAGGGAAGGATATCGGGATATCTGTATGACTTCCAAAGGGGAATACTTTACGCACACATAAGTTTTATACTACAATATTAGTCATGTGACAACATTGTATTCAGATACAGCAAACAATATTTCGTAATTCAAATGATTGCATGAGCTCTAGCCTCATTCGAGTATCTATTCCTTTGTGTTGTGTCAACTATGTTTATTTTTCCACATGATGAAACATGTATGAATCAGCATCTACATTAAAGGAAATCACTTTGAATATATATTGTAAAGTTAAAATGTATGTGTACATTCTTGTGCAATTTTTGTCTTGAAAAAATAATTTTTAGATTGGGCATAGTTTAAATTCAAGTTAAGTTAAAGATGGTTGCATCCTTTAGAACACACCCTGTGTAATGGTCGATACTATTAAACATGAATCCTGCTGTCAATGATGTGCCTGCTTTTATAAACAAAAAGGGAAATGAAATATGAATGATAGTATCATAATGACAGGACTCCTCTCTACTCAAACATGATATTCCGCTGCCATTACCGTCTCAAATGTTACAATTAATAAAACATGGCTGATTCTATCAACCACGCATCTTCCCTCCGATAAGACATTTGCTCATAACAAAATGGCAGCAAATGACTGATGTTATTGTATGTACTACAAAACGATATGACGTCATTTTCCATAATGGATCAGGATAATGCGAATGTATTGGTCACATTTGTGAAGAGAAATATAGATTACCTCTGCTAGTTGGAAATGTAGCTTGTTTTAAAGGGATGCAGTCATCTTTCAACTTTACGATGGATGTTGAAAGGGATTTCTCTTTAACCATGATGCAGGTTTGAATCCGTTTTATTACATGAACGTTTCATTCCATTGGAAAACAACATAGCTGATATAACACCGAGGAATGGATGCTCGAATCAGTCTAGTACATGATGCAATCATTTTAACTGCTAAATATTGTTGCCTCTGAGTAAAGGGTCGCCACGCAGATACTATTGTAACATAAAATTTGCATGTCAATTCTACCTTTTAATCCCTAAAGTTTGTAGCATTTATGAAACACTGAAAGGCAAATCTCAACAAAGAAAAAACGAAAAACCAAAATATTATATGTCCTGTTTTTCTTATGACAATCAGTGTGAATTTAAAAACAGAGATTACAGATTCAGCTCTTCATAATCAGTATGCAGTATGAATTTAACTCGATAGTATGGCCTCAAATTGATCTTAGCCCAAGTTGACCATTATAGAATGAAGTGGAATGTAAGTACTGCACTGTATAAGATATTATAGCATAAACGTATTTACCTAAACAACTATATTGTACATACGTCTTTGTTTCTCACTTTTCAGAGAGAAAAGGACCGATGTCATCCACTACATTTCTTTCATTGTCATTAGCTCAAGCTTAAATACGACTTATTCAATGCGCCATCTTCATTTCTAATCATTATCGTATTTTTTTCAAAAAATTCAAAATCTCTCCATCGTGAAACATACATACACACGTATATATATATATATATATATATATATATATATATATATATATATATATATATATATATATATATATAATGTATTTCGACATGGTGGAACGTTTTGCATTGATATATAAAACTGCACTCATTGAAATTCCTGCCATCCACTGTTAATAGGTTTGGAGCTCTCATTGGGACGTATCTGTGATTGGACATAAGTCGGTCGGACGTATGTCGGTGTATGACTGTACGACAATTGTCTCGGGTTCGCATCTTACTACTAAAAAAATTATCTTGGCAAGAATTCCAAGGAATGTACAAGATTATTTTCTCTCTTGTCTCCGGATTTTGAAAAAGTGATGAAAGTAGCTATTATCACTGTTCATATTGATTTAAGAACACTCTTAGTAAGTACATGACTGATATTCGGTTATATATATATATATATATAACCAAATATCAGATATGCACAATGATTCCTCACAAGCACATCCTGAATTTGAAGCGCTAGGTACCTAGATTTGAACATGAAGACCTGCTGGGATGATATTGGTAAGATTCCATGATTTCTGTATCCCACTCACCAAAGAAAAGGGAGAGATAGAGATAGACGGGGGTGGCTTGTGAGAAATGATACTACCACGTAAAATTTTATCATCATGATCAGACTTTTATCATCCTCCGTTGGACATAGACTTTCCCCAAGATTCGCCACATTTCTCTATCATGGGTGTCACAGAACCAGTATTTTCTGAATTTGTCTAGTTCGTCTCTCCATCTTGTATTCTTCCGGCCTTAATTTCGCATGTGATCTCTGGGAATTCTTGTTATGTTGCATTGCTTATTGGTTGTGTACCATTCTTGCAACATGACTTGCCCATTGCCATTTAAGTTTACTCGGAGATTCTATGATGTCTCAGACTCCCGTTCTTCTCCTGAAGTACTTTGCTTTGTGATCTCTCCATGTTAGCTTGAGCATGATTCCCAAATGCACACGTTGCATGCTTTTCAGTTTACGGGCCTGTCTCTTGGTTAGGCTCCATGTTTCCACTCCATTAGTGACTATCAGGAGAATGCAATGGGATCGTGTTATTTTTTAAGGTTAGTTTGCTTTGCCGAAAGCTTACCATTCTAAAGAGATTCTTCGCTTGATTTCCTCTTCTTTTGAGGATTGTGTGGAGATCTTTTGTCCTATGTAGATGTAATAGTCCACTTTCTCCTGTTTTGCATCTTCGATTTTGACGGTTATGTCCTTATTCTCGATCTGATTGTTGCACATGACTTTTATTTTACTGGAATTCATGTGTAGGCTGACTTTTTTGCTTTCTTCGTTTAGTTCATATAGCCTTAGTTGTAGGTCGTGTAGGTTATCTGCAAAAAGAATGATGTCGTCTGCAAATCTGAGGTCACTCAGATATTCGCTGTCTATTTTGTTTTCTCTATTTTCCCAGTCCAGGTTTCGGAAAACCATCTCGAGGCAGGCTGTGAAAAGTTTGGGTGAGCTGGTAGGGTTCAGCGTCTTCATATAGCCTGATAAAGAAGTTACTGTCTGTTTATATGTATAAAGGGTCTGCACCTTGTAGAATGATGGCCTTCTTGACCACACAAATTTCTACAGAGTTGAATGCTTTATTGAAGCGAGTGGCATTGTTTTACCGCTGCTTTCCCTTTCAGATGATTTATTGAATGGAGATGATCCATGGTTGAGTAACTTCTAAATCCAGCCTGTTCCCGTGGTTGGTTTTCATTTAGTGTTTCAGTGATCAGGTCGGTGATGATTTCTGAGAAAAGTTTATAGAAACAGTTGAGTACGCTTATAGTGATGTAGTTGTTGGGGTCTTTGGGGTTTCCTTTTTTATGTAGAAGCATTATGATTGCCGTGTTCAAGTCTTTCGGGACTTGACTCTGTTTTATATAGAGGTGAAGAGAATAGCTTTTACGATTTTTCTATTAGAGCAGTTATTATTTTGCTGTGGATTTCGTTGATGTGAGTGTCGTTCTCTTCGGTAAGGATTTTATATCTGTTTTTCAATTCTAGCTTGAAAGATTGGACTAGTTCATTTGGTACGTTTAGTGGTTGCATTTTGGTGTGGAACATTTTTCTGCGTTATTTATTGGTGTTTACTTGCATTTTACATCTCACCATTCTATGGTTCTTATGTTTACTCTTTTTAGAATTTGAATATCTTTGATAGTGTCGCTTTTGTCCGTTAGGATGTAGTCTATTTCGATTTTGGTTTTATGGTTGGGGCTCCTCCGAGTCTATTTTCTATTGGGTTTCATTTTGAAGATTGTATTCTTGATTTGGAAGTCGTTCGCCGTCGCAAAGTTTCCAAGATCATCACCTATCTCGTTCCATATTTTGTATCTGAATTTGCCAACGCTGTGTTCGTTTTCTTGTCCTTCCTCGATTACTTCTTTGGTTGATTTTGAAGTGGGAGCGTAGACTTGGATGACATTTATCTTATACCTCTTTGAGAATTGTCTAGTGATTCTGGCCATGCGCTCTGAGACAGCTTTGAAGCCTACCACGTTGTCTGTGTCTGTTTTTATTGATGAGAAAGCCTACTCTACTTTGTTTTACTTTCTCTCTTCCGATGTCGTAGAGAAGATGTTTGCTTTTCAGTTCTATTAATTCTTCTTCTGGTCTTCTCATTTCGTCAATACCAATGATGTCCCATTTGATGTTTTTGATTTCGTTTTTTAGATGGGTTAGATGAGAGTCTGTTGAGAGTGTTCTGACATTTAGGGTGCTGATGTATAACGTTTTTCTCTTGGCAAAGGTTTTTGGGTTTTGTTTTTGTTTGGGTGGTTGCTGTTGGAGCACATCACTGCCAACCAAGGCAATGGGCCTTTTGGGATCGATGACCCAGCAAGAACTGGCATTTTCCTGGTGTAGTGTTTGGGTAGTTGTTATTGGAAAGGTCGGAATATCTTTCATTGGGCGAACCAAAGGGAGTGTTAGGCCATGCCCTACTGCGCTGGCCCATGACGTGCTAGCATGTGAATTGGTGAATTGGTCACTGCTGGTGTCGTTTGGAGTGGCTTTAGAGTTCCACCAGCTCTTTACACCCACTCTATCTTCTCTTAGTGGGTAAGCAGACAGGCCTGGGTGTGTGCAGTGCTGTAGAGGGTAGAGAATAAAGGATTGAGGGTGAAAGGTTTTAAAGGGTATAAAGTAAGGTATATAGATTTTTTTTAATCTTATGTTATTCACGTGGTCTATTTGGATAGACCAACCCAGCTTACATAATATATCAGCCTTTTTGAGTCCACAAAAGGGCCCAACTTTGTGTTGGGGGATTGCTAACAGGTCTGATACATTTATATCATTTTTTTGTTCAGCCAGATGTGTAGTTTAAGCTTGAAGATACCTCTCCCTTATATTTCAAGTTTTTAACTTGGTAAGAGTCCACAGAAGTGGCTATTAAAATTTAGAAGTCCTACCCTTCTATACACATCTAATGGGAGTCAGGAGAAGAGATTGAAGATCAGCGGGCGGAGTAAATATATGTAACAATCAAGCAAACAACAATTGGAAACAGTAAAGTTTTAAAAAATTAATAAATGAACGGATGAATAAAAATACGACGAATAGAATTGGCACTTATCTGGATCGAAGTTTCTTGCTGAAGTTCTGGGGAATTATTTGACACTTGGAAAAATTCTGATTTTTTTCACTTTCATCGTTCGACCCCGGCTAGGAGCAGCAAGAATTCATTACTTTGACAGTCTGTCCTTTGATTCAAGTTTGTGGTAGAGAGTGCTAGTAGATTTTTATGGCTGGTTCAGCCCTAGAGGTTTCTTTTTAATCATTATTGTATTTTTCTCCAAAAAATCAAAATTTTTCTATTATAAAAAACTTCCCCTGGGTCATTTTAATACGCATACCCAAATGAGTTGAGCTGTATCCATGTTCAGGTGGGTAGGTGATGGTTGTGACCGCTATGTCTACCAATATCTAAGAGTAGGGCATTCCAATAAGAAACCTCTTATAAGCAAAATTGTGTGAACTAGGAGAAACAATCGCCTACCATTTATATTAGCTGTCCTGGACACCAGGAATGGTAATGATGGTATGTCCGACTGCGTCGTCGATGGTTAAGGACATACATGGTTGAGGAGATACAGAAGACCGGACTGTAGGATAGATTAGAAGCAAGTGCACGTAGCCTCAATAACGGCTTGCTGCAAAACGGAAGTTGGGCTGTGTTTTCACTTTTTACCTTTTTTCGTAAACGTGAAAAGGGGACGTAAAGTAAACTTTCAGACAAACGGGATATATATTCCCTTCAATATATATGTATATATATATATAAATATATATATATATATATATATATATATATATATATATATATATATATAAGATCAGTAATAGTTATGGCATGCTAGTTTTCAGATGTGTTCATGCGTCGCTATAAACACTTTTTAGTCACTTGGTTCCTAATAAGTTAAATATCAATTTTCTCAGCCGTATCATATTGGATTGATCTGAACCGGTTCAGACCTTCGGTTGAACCATCCTCATCATCCTCCTCTTTCCCCTCATTCTTTTCCTTCTGCTACTACCACAACTAGTAATGTTAGATATCAATTTTCTCAATATCATGTTTGAATGATATGAAACCTTATTGAGACCTTCGGATGAACCATTCTCATTTTCATCTTCTTCTGCCTCTTCTTCCTACTCCCCCAGTTTCTACTACCTTGGTCGATGCAACGTTTAACTCATGGTTCTTTTTTGTGCTATCACTACCAACACCTTAAACCGTCCCCTCTTTTATTCAGATGATCCATAGTACAGGTACCCCGTGTTTTACGTTGTTATTATTACATCAAACGGTTATAGACGTAGCGCATTCCTTCTATTTCTTCTTCCTCTCTCTCTCTCTCTCTCTCTCTCTCTCTCTCTCTCTCTCTCTCTCTCTCTCTCTCTCTCTCTCTCTCCTTCCTAGATCCCAGTCTCGTGTACCCCAATCTCCAACGACTCTGACATACCATGGTCACCATCTTCGTACGCTCAAAAGTTTTTCCCCATATAAATTAACGGTAATTGATTTTCCACGCTACACCATTTCGGATCATGGATGGTCTCTTTAAAAGAACGCTCCACTTTCGGATAGCGGGGTGAATCTTTATCAGCACTGCCAACAACAATCTACTTCCCCCATCCACCACCCTCATCGATTGCCAACATCATGGCTACTTTCACCCCGGGTGGGTATCATCACTCATTTTGCTGACGTCATTCCAGAGTTCTTCATCTCTTTGCAAATGCCTTTGGGGTGTCGGGTGGGAAATCAATTTCTCTTGTTGGTCCTCTCTCCTAAATCGATGGTTCTGTGGATGCAAAAATCTTTGTAAAGCAACCGTTCTACTCCCCCCTCTCTCTATCTCTCTCTCTCCTCTTCAATCCACCTCCCTCCCTCCTTCTCTACTTCCTCCCTTTCACTTCTATTTAATTCTTTCCTTCTTCCTTTCGTTCCTCCTTTCTTTCTTCTTACTCTTCTAACTTTCCTTCTTTCCTCCTTTCCCTTCTTCTCACTCCCCCTCTCCTTCCTCCCACTGTAGTCTTTGACTCTTTCCTCTACTCCTACCTCTAATCCTCTACTCAATTACCCCCTCTTTCCCCCACACAGTTACCTTCCCGCTTCAGCCATTTCCTCCGTCGACCATTTCCCTCTGCCGCCGCCTCTTCCCCTCCCCCCTCACAACATAGTCCACTTTTATCTTCATCTCTCAAAGACTCAAATACGTCATCGCTGTTTAAACCATGAATCTATATCGATATCTTCGTCTTCTTCTGGACGTATCCAAGTATTGATTTTTATCATTTTTTTAAAGGTTGTATATAATATATACTTCTTATATTTGTATATTATATATACTTGTTCATACACGCTGTTAAAAATGATCTCAGGATGGAAATGATGTTGCAATTCTAATCAAAAGAATATCAAAAACATACTGCTCAGCATTTTCCAGTTCATGTACAATTAATATGAACTAGTTTTTTTTTATATTTGAAAGAAAGGGAAACTACTTGATAATTAGCATTTGATATTTCTTTCCCTTGACAAATGGTACGAATAAAGATATAGACATTCACTATGTGTAAGTCATTAAAATATTATTGTAAATTACCGCTTGTTTTTTTTTTCTTTTTTCCTCTATAATGACCAATTTATATATATTCATTTATTTATCCCTAAGATAAAATTCATTTATGAGAACATGGGTCCCTGATACATTTTAGATAAGATTCTGGGTCACTGCCATAAAAAGTTGAGAACCTTTCACCTACACTGTCAAAAGGGTTAGTAAGAATTACACGTCGCTTCTTATATAAATTCTAATCATTCTATTATATACAGCATTGTATATTTCATTGAAGATTTTTTCACATTAACAAAAATGTTAATTGTAAGAAAGGGCTTCAAGGATGCATTTGGATTTTATGGACTTTTGATATGAATTAACACCCTTTCCCCCTAAAATCGACCGTGTATTATATAGACTAGCTGGAAAACCTTTCAGCAAGTTCCTGCGAAAGGCCTTAATGGGACCTTCGGTTCTAATGAGAGATCAAAACTATTGTTTTATTTTTTTCTGGTGTACCTTAATTCTATAACATAGGCTACAGTGCACCATTTTCAATCCTTGAAGGTCAAATACAGAGAGATAGAATCAGATTTTTAAAATAATTTAGAAGGTTTTTCTAGGCAATTTTTAATGCAGCCAAATACAAAATAGTTGACCAATTTAGCACAAACTTACACTGTAAAATAAGCCCACCTTTAAAACATTGTTAGGTGGTAAAGTTTTCAAAAATTAAAGACCTGATCCGGGGTCCCATCGGTGACCGCAGAAATATGGTGGCGATATCAGCGGCCATTGTTGAGTTTTGCCAAAACAGATAGACAGACCGACATTTGGTGACTCATAGTAAGATGATGGAGACCGAAAATATGATGCATCATCCACACAGTGATAAACCAATATCTTTGCATTATAAGAAGTATTAGATCAAAATAATCATTATACAATTCTGTTTATAATTTTGAGTATCTCGACTATATAAATTTCGAATTTAAAAACCAGTATTTGAAGCCATCCCAACTTGACCTGGTTGCACAAGTGGCAAAAAAATATTGTGTTACACCGATGTTGGAAAGTTGCAAAGAAGCAGCCTGATTTGCCTAAGAAACATTAAGAATACTAGTTTAAATTGACCAAGCATTTTCAGGGGTGTAAACAATTCACTTCAGAAACATAGTAGGTTACAGGAAATTAATACAAATTTTAGTCCTACGCAAGAATCATTCAGCTTGTAGAAATGATGAACAGTGTGATTATTCTCTGTTTGTTTCACTGCCAATAGAATGAAAGCCCCAACTCAGTTTAGGTTACATGTCCTTACGTTAGGATAATTATCAATATACATAATATTGAATATAACGTTATCTGTATTGTTCTAATTTTAGTATATGTACGGCGATCAAATTTGCTGAACGCCTCTATTCGCATTATATACCGGGAAAACATGTATTTCGCACATATCTTATATAAAATTCGGAATAATTAACTTCAGATATACAGACACGCTATGATAAAACATGATTTATCATACAGCCAATTATAATCATGTAGTTTTCTATCTAAAATTTGTCAAACTCGAGTGAATAAATCAGATATTCTTTACAAACAATACAAAGCACATAAAAAGAGAGCAGGCAGCAATAATATCAGCTGCAGTTTCGATTACATCACCACATTAAGTCATTAGTGATATATATATATATATATATATATATATATATATATATATATATAGAGAGAGAGAGAGAGAGAGAGAAAGAGAGAGAGAGAGAGATAGATAGATATATCCGTGTGTGTGTATGTGTGTGTTGGCACAGAAAACGAAAGCAAAACGGAGAACATGAAGCAGAATGTGGTGCAGGATTTATGACGATATCAGTGGAAGAGGAAATAATCTCCTGCCAATAAACTGAGGATGATCGCCTGAAACAATAAAGTCCAAAGAGAAATCCTGAGAAGAGTAAATTGAAAGGTTGTTCTTGAGAAAGAAATCAATGATCCAATCGATTTCACTTGGGCTCCAAATGTTCAAACTTTCAATCTGTGACTCCAAACGACTTTTTCTTTCTCTCTTTCCATCCATCACTAATCTTCTGTCCATCTTCTTTTTTTTTCTTTCCATTGTTTATATTTCTTTTTCATTCATTACTCATCTTCTTTTTTCTTTCTTTTTCCTTTCTCCCCTTTCTTACCCCACTTGTTGCTCATTCCCCTTCGAATTATTCCTTCTTCTTCCTTTCTTCCAGCCATTGTCTTATTTCTCTTGGTTCTTGTTTTTTTTTTCCTTTCTTTCCCCTTCTTTCTCACACCGCAAAGAACTGATTATCCATTCCCATTATTTATCTATCAGTATTAAGAATATCATTCTTTCTTCCCTTTCTTCCTTCCTTTCTTTCAATTTTGTTTTTTTCTTCCTTCCTGTTCATTCATAATTTTTCTTTCTAATTCTGACTTTTCTTCTTTCTTTCTTTCCTTATTTCTTTCTTTTTCTTTCTCCTCTTTTCTTTCCTTCCTCTCTTCCTTCTTTCTTCCCTTTTGTCTGTCTTCCTCACTTTCTTCCTCTCCGTGCATTTACTATCTTTCCCTTCTTCCCTTTCTTCTTATCTTTTTCCTTCTTTCTTTTCATCTTTTTCCTCTCAGTTACTGATTGCTAATAATTCACAGATTCTGTTTACTTCCATATCTTCCTATCTCCCTTTCCTTCTTTCTTCATCTCTTTCTTTCTTTCTCCTTTTCTCCATTTTTTCTGTCTTCCTTCTTTTTTCCTCTTTCTTTTTTAGCCTTTGTCTCTATCTATCGTTCTGTCTTCCTCTCATTCTTTTGTTATTTCTCTCCTTCCCCCTCCTTCTTTTTCCTCTACACTGCTTATTCCAATCCTCCCTTCTCTCTCTCTCTCTCTCTCTCTCTCTGTCTCTCTCTCTCGTCTGTCTTTCCCCTACCCCCAAATCCCCCCTTCCTTTCTTTTTCTTTACCACCTCCTCCTCTGCCCTAGCAACTCCCAATGCAATCCAGGTACATGACATTATTGACCAATGATCGTCACTCGATTCCCTCTGACGTAATCACTGCTGTCTTGCTCGTCACATGTACTGCATTGATTGGGCCACACGTCATCTTTTCTCCCGTTTTCTTACATTTCCCAATGCTTACTTCTCTACCAAATTTTATGCCTAACTCTCCACATTTTTTTTCACTTTCTTCCGAGGTTCGATTATTTCGCTGAGTTCGTTTTTATCCAATTTTGATCATCCTCTCGTTGCCATGTCTACGCTTTTCAATCTATTCAGATCTATCAGCTTCTATCTTCTTCCTTTCTTTCTTACTTCTTTCTTCCTTTCTTCTATTTTCTCTTTCTCTCTTGTCTTTTTCTTTCTTTACTCCCTCGATTATCCCCCTCTTTTTCCCTTTCTTTTTCAGCCCTTCTGTCTTTCTTTTCTTATATATCAGAATACCAAATCAATACTAAAATAAAACCTGTTAAAAATTTGTACAAAAATGTTCTTGTATTTGATAATTCAGGTAGTGTTTGATAAAGTTTATGATTTCTAATTTTTTATATGTTAAAATAACAATCAGATCATATATCATTTGAGACATTTCAGCTTATATCTATCCATCTACCTATCTACCTACCTTGTTATATTCAGATATTTCTACTTATTTCTTTCTGTCCATACCTTTCTTTTTATGTGCATTGAGTGTCTTTTTTTCCTTCGTTCTTTTTTTCTTTCCAGTCAATCGTTTTCTTTCTCCTTACATTCTTTTTTCCCTGCCTTTTATTGATTATTCCTTTCCAATTCTCTGTTTCTTGTCCTTTTCTTTCTTCGTATATTTTTTCTTTCTTCCTTTCTTTTCCTCCCTCTTTTTTTTTCTTCACTTACACGCGCCCAAATTCCCCCCCTTCCTATTTTGCTTTGATCATCTTATCCATACCCCTGTTATTTCCTCACTTTCTGTTCCCTCTAACCTTTCCAATTTTCTCTCCTGCTATTAGACACTTACGTCATCTATTCCATTTTATCAATCTATCGACATATATGTCGAAAGAATAATAGATTCAAGAAAATATGTCGATTATGTAATTCTAGAAGATATCCTTCAAAACTGACGGGGTTGTTTATGTATGGATTTGCACGAAAGAGTTTAAACTTACTTTATTACGTAATTTATTTTTAATCATTCAAGTATCCCAATTTTAATTCTCAACTCATCTCAAAATGTTTCAATTTGTGATGATCAGGTACGAAGCCTTACGTAATGTTTATTATGTCATAATAGAAAAGTAAATGAACCATCAACCTATTTAAGTGCAAACAAACAAATAAGTTAAGAGAAATATTTGCATAATAGCTCATTATACGGTTAGATATGTACAGCCTGCCCAGATTTTACACTGAATAGAAGTAACATAAGTTTGAAATTTGGACACATTTGCTCTGCCATTTGCTAAACCAGTTGATATATCATCAAGTTATGGTTTATTTTAGATATCAAAATAACAAATCAATGTTATATTCATGAGTAAGTTATTTTACTTTATGCTTATATGATGGATTCATTTTGCACTGATCTTGTTTCCACCGCCTCCTTCTCTAGGAACGCATCCAGGGTGCCATATCAGGGTAGCCTGTATATTTCTATCCAATTTTAGTCAACTCATTTCCTCCCCCAACCTTCTTTTTTTATCTTTTTTCTTGTTTTCCTTTCATATAAGGTTCAGTTATTTCCCTGGGTTTTTTTCAGCCGTCAACAAAAACTGTCACTAAAACTGTCAACATTGGTTTCTTCTGTTTCCAAGTCAGTCTTGCTGCCTGCCTGCCTGCCTATGCACGTATGTACGTATCGCATGTACAGACCACACCGATGGAACGAGATTGTTGAAATTTTAAACATTCACGTCTTATTATGTCAACAAACACGATTTTGGCTAGTGTATTTTTTCGAAATCGCCAAAAAGTATTGTATCAGAGAGGGGGTCAGTTTGAAATGTAAATTTATCCTAAATTGACCCTTAGTTTTTGCCTGCTTTTTTTTTTTTTAGTTCAGACGTTTTTAATGATCACTGCCCAATAAAAGGTCATAGAAATTGATTCGATTATTTACTTATCCACCCCCCTTCTAATTGATCACTCCCAACACGAGACCCAGTCAAAAGACGTTGGCTGCGTGACGGTTTCTATTGAGTAACATACCAGACCTGTTTTTCAGATTTTATCGTTCTTTCGAAGCTATGTCTTTAAACGACAATCCATTAATATCTATGTCTGTTCTGAGATTTATTCATCAGTTGATCTCAATTGGTTCCTATCAATTATTCTTTCTTTCGTATCTATCTCAATCTCAATTTTCTACTTAAAGTCATTTCGCCTCATATATGTCTATCTATTTTATCATAAATATGTATCTATCTTTTGATCAATTCATTTGTTTATATTTATATATTTATGTGTTTGTATGAATCAATCGCCGTATCTATCTATCTATCCAAATGGCCGACCAGCCAAGCAAGTTAGCGACGTATTCTTCTCTATTTCAGTGTTTGTCCATTTATTATCTTACCCCTATATTGAACAGACGGGTCGCTACAAGCAGTCTTTTGTATTCATCTTTAATTTAATTCAAAAGCTGGGGAAAGTAGTCCACTACATCTACCGAGGACAACGAATCTCCATGAAATTTTTCAAAAGAAGATGAAATCAAGCAAAGAATCATTCAATATTGTCAGCTTTCGGTAGAGCAATCTCAAAGAAAATCCTAAAAGTCCTGAAAAGAAGAGTATACAGCCCATGCACCCTCTCGATTGTCAGTTATGGAGCAGATACGTGGAACCTAACCAAAAGATTGACCCTTTAACCGATTACCATACAACGTACATATGAGAGAATCATATTCAACATAACTTGGAGATCGTAAGAGAACAAAGTTTATCAGAGAAAATACAAGAGTTCAAGATATCACAGAAATCTATTGAAAACTCAAATGACAATGGACTGGACATGTTGCAAGAATGTCCGACAACTATTGGACATCACAACTCACGACATGAATCCTCAGAGATCATATGCGAAGCCGTGGCCAACATAAAGTAAGATGACGTGACAAGTCAGACAGGCTCCTTGTATACATTTGTCCCAAATGCTCTTGGTCACAATGTTTTAGTTACAAGCTTTAAAATTCGCATAGGAATCATTTCAAACGTTTTGTTTTTTGGTGTTTTTTGTTATGTTTTGTTTTTGTTTTTGTTGTTGTTGTTGTTGTTGTTATTGCTTTTGTTGCTTTTGTTGTTGTCGTTGTTATTATCGTTGTTGTTGTCGTTGTTGTTACTGTTGTTGTTGTTGTTTTTGTTTTAATCGTCTCTTTTCGGGGAGCTCTGTTATTTTTGTTTTACAATGCCGAAATATTATGCTGGTATTTTTTAGATAATTTTAGATAAAAGATCTTCTTTTTTAGAAAATTACAAATAGTTTTTTTTTAATAATTACTTCTGGTCCTTGTGCAGGCTACAGTGATTCATTAATGTGGAGAATGGATATCTATCCCTCAATCAGTCCATCTGAATTTCTCTGTTCCATTCTATCTCAACCTTTCCACGTCTGTTTTGATTCTAATCTTTCTATAACGAACAAAAAACGAAAACGTCGATTCGATGAAGCTGTGATGGAGATGGATAATTACATGAAAATGTACCAAGTGAGAAGATTCCAGAGTTAAAACATGTCACGTTTTAAAAAAAGATATTTTTTGTCCTTTTACAAAAAATGATGTAACAGCAGGAATAGATTTCAAGTGCGTTGGGGGACGTGTGTGTGCGTGAAGAGTTAACGAAAAATGAAATTGGTTCCTCTCCTTGACAGTTCCATTTTGCAAAAGTGGAGTCCTTCACAATTGTATAAGAATGAATAAATGAGTTTATTCATATTTTGGGTGTCTTTGCATCGATCTTTTTCGGGCTTATTCTGTTCGCATTTGTCATTTTAAGAAACATCAAATCCATCTATCTATCTATCTATCTCAATATGTTCACACCCAGCTATCTATTTATTTATTTGAACATATTTTTACATATATCTCAATAAGTTCACATGTACCAATCTATTTATTCATCATTTATGTATGTGAAAATATTTTTGCATCTATTTCAATTTGTCCCCATCTATCTCAGTAGGCTTTCATCTATCTATCTATCGATCCATCTATCTATCGATCTATCAATCAATCTATCTATCTATCTATCTATCTGTCTGTCTGTCTCAGTATGTTCACATCTATCTCAATAGGTCTGCATCTGTCCATCCGTTTCAATCTGTTTGCAGTTTTCTATATATCTATTCAAAGCGGGGGGTCAGAGTGACGAAGCCGTCAACGACACAAAAAGTAATTATGATGGGCTGAGTTTATACCCCAGCTGGGAGAATTTGTGGGCAAAATAGTGCAGGATGCCTATTTGCTTATAAGTTTTCAGATGTCACTAATTGGAGCTGTGACAGAAAAAACTCGTGAAGTGAAGCCCAGTATGAGAATACTAAAGCCGTAGCCAGCGTTAGGGTACTATTCTATCCATATTTATTTACCTATCAAATTCTGTTCCTATCAGTTCAGTGAATTTCCCTCATAAGATGAAACATGTACATCAACTAGAGTCTGTTCAAAGGGAGGCTACTAAGAAACAATCAACTAAGGTTTACCATACCAACACGTCGCATCAAAGGTGACATGATAGAGATGTTTAAGATAATGTTAAGGTTACGTGACAGATCAGCAGTGGACTTTATTCGTACGTGGAACAAATCGCCGGACAAGTTCCGGTACACATAAAATACAAATCCCCCTGTACTTGTGTAGACTGCAATAAGACGAAACGTCTTTTCTACCTTAGTAACAAACACGTGGAACTCTTTAGCAGAACATGTTTGTTCAGCAGAAACAAAATATCCCTTTAAAACCGCCTGGATAAATTTGGGGAGAATCGGGATATTATGTATGACGATTATAAGGCAGAAATTGAAATAATCACCTGATGTCAAAAACCTAGAAAGGTGTTTGAAATGTGAGATTTTAGTGGAGAGGATCCATCCGAAACCGGTCTTGAAAAGTAAGTATATCTCTTTATCGAAGTCTATTCATATCTTCTAGTTTCTCTATATCTCTACTTTTAACTAAACTCTAACCTTTTTTCGTGTACAACAGGGTCTACAAAGATATGATTGGTATCGAGACCTGGGAGTCAAAAGTACTATCAAAGGAGTCGGTATATTTCAAAGGGCCAAAAAGGTGTAAATAAACGCCGGAATGTTGGGTCGATTGAACTTTTAGAGTTGATTGCTGACATTCTTATAAGAAATAACTATATGTACGTTACAAATATTACTTATATACAAATATAATTGTTTATTCTAAAGCCAAGTGACTCATTCTCCATTGAACAACGGGAGGCCATTTCAAATAGTTTCAAATAATATAACGTATTCATAAACATTCTGTTGGATTATATATCCATTTCGTAATGATACGATTGCTTGCGTTAGAAACAATGAGTAGACGAGGACAGTGAATGAACAATGTGAGAACATTTTGAATAAAGCTGTTGCTTTGAAGCAACATCAACTTTACATATACATAATGTCTCTCTCTCTCTCTCTCTCTCTCTCTCTCTCTATCTATCTATCTATCTATATATATATATATATATATATATATATATATATATATATATATATAGTCTTTTTAGTATTTATATCATAACGTGTTAACCAGAACATGAAGATAATTACAAAGCACTCAGAGAGTGCATACCCTTGTCAGGAACAGTTATTGTGTATGGATCCACCCCCAAATTTATTCAGTTCTTTTGTAGCCTACTATTCACACTTCCACAAAATGTCATTGAAAACTTCTGCCGATATCATATGGACAAACATGAAATTATATGATACCGTGTGGTTTGAGCACATTTCCAAGACGTTGGAAAGACAATTATATATGGGTCGACTCAAAAATCTAATCAATTCTTACGTAGCTTTCCAGGGTTCCACAAAATCTCATAACAAATTCTTGATAACCTTTAGAGATATCGTGTGGACAGTCATCAGCTTAAACATAAATATAGTAATAAAAAAATTGGAAAATTGCTCTCAATCAGACCAAATTCTTGGAACAGCTTCGGAATCGTACCACCTCTTCCCAACTTTTCAAATAAATTCATTCATTACTTTTAGCAATACGGGGTGGACCGACATTACATTTCGGTGATAATATGTGATTTGGATATGTAATTACAACGTGATGGGGGTAATTGTGCATGGATCTGAATTAAATCAGTTCTTTCGTAGTCTATTGCTCATCCTTCCACGAAACCTGATTGAAATTCATTAACAGCTTTCTGAGATATCGTGTGGACAGTCATGAGCATATGCATGAATGTATTTAAAGTTATTAGAGGTGATCTTTTTTTTATTGGCAAAGATCACGTTCTGTTCCATCCACAAATTTTCATGAATTCATTTCGTTCTGTTTCAAAATCAACATAGTTTCATCCGATTTTTCCTTTTCCTTTTATTAGAAAAGGGATAATCGAATGAAACAGAAGCGGCACAAAACGTAATAATATCTGAAACTGCACTACCATAATTATAAGTAGTAGTAGTAGTAGTAGTAGTAGTAGTAGTAGTAGTAGTAGTAGTAGTTTTTTGTACGTGCTTGGGGTCGATGAGGGGTCAGGGATTCCATGAAAGGTCCATAATCTAAAAGATTTTGCAACCCTTGAAATTGCTATAAGCCTGATTTTGTTCATGTCCCCCCGACCTCTTATTTTCGAAGTGTTTACATCAATCAGTCTTTCGATTATTTCAACCTTCTCAGTCTGTCCATGCTTATCTATTTATTTATTTATTTATCTTTTTTGGAGAAAAATATTATTTCTTTCTTCTTTTGATCGTTCTTTATTTAAAAGCAAGAAATTATTCTTTCGAAACAAAATACTTTTTCTTCCTTTTGAAAAAAGAAGGAAATAACTTTCATTGTTCTTTTTTTCTTTTCAATAATGACGTTTTCTTTCATTTTTTTCTCCCTCTTCCAATCATTAGAATTGAATGTCTCTTAAAAGATGACATCGCAATTGCTTTTTTTCCTCCTTTATCTTTGTGGTATTTGACCTTGCTTTCATCCTCTTTACGATTTATTCAGCCCAAAACGAGTTCCCTTTATTGTCGTTACGCCTCGTTACCTATCATCAAATGAGAAACCCTAGACCATCCGGCAAGGCCTCTAACGTTCTTTTTGGTAACCTCCTGGGGGACAGTGCAACACTACAGGCCCTGGATCTCATAATCTACACCACTCGTACACACCTCGTGTTTCCTTTCTTGAAAGAGTGGATAAATCTGTCTGATAAAGGTCAAAGTTTGAGGATTTTCAAAGGTCAAAAGAAGGAGCGGTAGAGCCAAATAGTCAATAACACGAGAAATGGAATCGATGATCAGGTTTCAAACTCTGTTTGAATAACCTGCATTTGCTTTGCATTAATAGCATTGGGGAAAACAATATATGTCCCCTCACCCAGCTATGGATGAAAAATGAGACGGAGGGGATTTTCAAGTAATCCTCGACAACCAGGTGACGGATAACTCTGATATCAAACCAGCCTTGAAAAGGAAGGGCTTTATCGTCAGGTTACTTCGCCTTTGCTCATCAGTGGTGCCCTAAATAGCTCACTCGATCAGTAATGTGAAAGGTGTTGGATCAATTTGGGATAGCGTTTTATTCCTGATTGAAAATTTTGTTTACTAGCGAATGGATTTGGATGAGAAAAATAATTTCCTGTTGACTTCGTTGGGCCAAGCTTGGTAATAACAACACGGATCATGATGCTTCGTTGAAGCAGCTGCATGAATAGTATAAAGGATTGAGAATTGCTTTTCAGGTGGCCGAAAACTCAAACCTTCTTTCTATCAAGCCTACAAAAAACTGCCATTCGTTGTTTTTTTCTTTATTCCCCTAAAAAAAGTTTTTAATCTGAGCTCCAATTTACAATATAAGTCCATGCTAAATTGAATAGTTGTTTTTACCTGCTGTTTTTTCCCGGAAACTCGAACATTCTAGTGATCAAACAAAAGGCGAGAAAAGTGACTTATTCATTGATCACCCTTTTTCCCAATTTTTTATCGATTCCTCCCTCAATACGGTATGCTGCTAAAAGACATCGGTGATATGACAGTTTCTATCGAGTGACTAACTTGTATTCGTTATGGTTTTACAACCAGTAATTAGTGTTGTTGAAGCAGCTGCATGAGGACATAAAGAACTAAAAGGGCGTTCCTCAAGACAACACATAGGTTCATACTTCTGTATTAATCATTGTTTCATGTTTGGATATCCATCAAACTGACTGTACAATCCTAGAGTAATCTGATAACATTGAAGTAACTTACCAAATATTTTCGAGACCATTCCAGATGTTCCACCATGTTTCTTAGCTTCAGAAGCTGTGGAATATCAGACTTGACACATTTTATAACCTGACAGAGAATTCAGGATCAAAATGATTTGGATGTATTACTTCGATCAATCTCCTCGAATGTAGTTTTTCTGTTCAGGGCTGAGGGCTTTTTTTCCAGCAACACTCCTAATCCAGAACACTTTTCGCTGTGTTATTACTGCGGACTTGCCATTACCTAATTTTCTCCGTATTTCCCCAGTTTGATGGTTCTTGTTAAACAGATTGGTTATTTCAATGATTGCATTGCCTTTTTCAAGTTGTGTGATAGAATTCTCCTCACTTTCAATAAATCTCTTTTACTACTCATATTTGAAGACTTTTTCAGTGGTTACCGAATAACTTCGCAGTTTTGAAAAGCAAATCTTTTACAAAAATGTCTTCCGTTTGTTTGATACTCTACAGAATGTTTTTATTTTTCCATGTTGGTGCTGGTCTGTGTTGCTAATGTTTGAGTCAATTTATTGTTCTCTACTTTACGTTAAACTAAATTTCAATAATACAGCACTTTTGCATCATTATTTGGCCCACAGTGTATCATCAACTGACCTGGCAAATAGGTGGCAAGCAGAAATCAAAATCAATTTTTTCAACGTACCCTCTATCCAGATCTCTCAGTGCCATATTTGTTTTGAAGTAGTGACATCAGTATCATTAAAGCAATTATCGCGCTGAAAAGTAACTGAGGCAAACAGTCATAAGAATCGATAATTGTGATTTATAAAACTTTAATAAAGAAAAAAATTGAATGATAAAATAATCACATTTATTTATTGTACACTTTCTGAAAAAAGTGTGTGGCTGTCAGAGTTGATTTCTCCCATGACGCTCATTTGTACACACGCTCACACATAAGCTTACATACATGCACATAACCACACATACATGCACCCAAAAACAGACACACGGATACACCGCGGGCGAGTGCATACCCACACTTATTTGCAATGATGATTAAGTGAGTAAATCATGCCTGACCGCAGGATCATATTCTGGATAAATGCACCGACAGAGTAAGGCTAATACAATGTATAATTTGCGCTGGCGGTGATTTTCCGATTGGATTCCATTGAAAATCAAGTAGGAAAAATGCAAGCAAAATACGATTATTATATGTATACTGTAAATGCCTTTTGAGTGATTTCGCCATAGAAATGTATTAGAATCCAAAGAAGAGAGATTGTCAATGGTCAGAAATTGATGTTTAGAGTTATTGAAAAACTAGGACTAATATATGGATTACTTGAATGAATTCCAACAGATTTTAACATAGAAATGCATTGCACCTAAAGAAAAAAAGGTTGTCTGTGACCACGAAATAATGCAAGTGTTACAGATGGAATGAAACAATGATAAATGCCAAACTAGGCATGTTTAAAAAAACTTGAGCCATAACACCAAACATTCAAACTTCAAAATTGAAAAAGAAACTGAAATTTAAAAAAAAAACGAAATCTCCCGAGCGAAAGTCTGTCAAATTTTGATTGCTCTTTTCTCAAGTTTCAAAAAATGGTGCGTTGGGCGCTTATTATGCACTGATTGACCGAGTTGCCGATCACCAACCAATGACACTCGTTGTACCTGCGGACTGAACGGATTGTACCGGCTGCTATCATACTTCGTAATGGCTTGCATGACTGTCTTCTCATTGGCAAGGGGCATTTGAGATGTTTTGTGCGACTCTAATCCCCATTTTGGTAAAGGATTGAAGTGGAAAAAGCATTTTTGCAAGGGGGTTATGTTGGGCACTTATCATGCGTGGCCTTTCATATATCAAATATATGAGCCATGTGCCCAGGAGAAGAAACAATTTAGAATGCGCATAAAATCACGTGTGGCCAATTGGTCAAATATTATCGAAATTCTTTTTTCGATTGGCTACATCCGATTTGGCCTGTGGACAAAGCAGCATTCACAGAAAGGCAAGAGAAAAAAAGACGGACCGTGTTCGTTTGTTCTCGAGTCTGTGATTGGCTGAGCGTGTCTTTTGTCGAATTGCCTTCTTCTTATCTCGCTCGAAGCAAATATAGACTTACTCAACTGTCTTCCTCGCTTCAGAGAAACGTTATTCTCGCTGGGTTCAGCGAGAATCCCTGCAAAATGTCGAGATAATTCCAATGCGGTCAGTTCGTCTAATTTGCCAGAAGCCCGAGGGTGAGGAACGTTGGCACGAACACCCACGAATTTTAGATGTCCACCTTCTATTTGAAGATCCACAGGTGTGGGCCTCTATGCATTACGTGGTTATTTATCGGAGGTGGCCAAAATTGCCAAATGTAAGAGCCACAAATTTACGTTTTTATCACTACATACACATTATGTTGCAAAAGTTTTATCTCAATATTAACAAATACATGTACGTAATGTATTCATATATGAAGATTTTAAACGGTTTGTATTATTTACAGTGATCACAACGTATATATATATATATATATATATATATCAGATTGTTCCAATATCTTTTTTCTGGCCATGATCATTATATTCATGTTTCAGTACAGTTGGGTCGCTGTTAATACGCAGTAAATAGAAATTACCAATCGTTAATACACGGTGGATGTATCATTGGGCCAAGACAGTGTGAATGATATTAACGGGAGGTCATTCCTAATAGAGTTACAAAGTATTATTTCCGTCTTATTGTATCTACATTTTTAGTGATAATAATAATAATAATAATAATAATAATAATAATAATAATAATAATAATAATAATAATAATAATAATAATAATAATAATAATAATAATAATAATAATTGGTGAGACTCATTGAAAATTCTATGAAAAACTGGAAAGTAGACTTGAGAGCCACAGGAAAAAATATAGCAGAGGTAAGTATAAAAAGGGGAATCGTCCAGGGGGACTTGCTGTCTCCACTATTATTTGTTTTAACTATGATACCACGTAGAATTCTGAAAAACAGCCAAGGATACCATTTCTCCAAACAAAGGGTAAAGTCAACCAACGAATGTTCACGGACAATATGAAATTATTTGTAAAAAACTGGGGAGAGCTCAAGATGCTGTTCAACAAAGTGAAAGAATACAGTAATGCCATTGGGATTGAATTTGGAATGGGAAAATGTGCAATTATGGTAATGAACAAGGGCAGAAAGAATCGAACTCCCGGACGACAGGAAGATTAGAGCACTGGCTGCACAAGATAAATTTAAATACCTGGTTGTTCTCGAATGTGACACTAAAAAACGGGAAGAAATGAGACAGAGAATAAAGAGAGAATGCCTTAGAAGGATGAGGAAAATATTAGAGACCAAATTGAACTGCAGGAATCTCATAAAAGGAATTACCACCTGGGCCGTATCGATAGTAAGATACACGGGACCATCCTTTAGATGAACAAAGGAAGAACTCCAATCAATGGACAGGCGAACAAGGAAGTTTATAACAATGCATAAAGCCTTACAACCCTGAGATGACACAGATAGATCATACATGAAGAGAAAAGAAGGTGGTAGGGTCCTCACCAGCACAGAGGACTGTGTCCAGAGAGCCAAAGGGGATCTAAAAAAGTATGCGCAAACAAACTGCGATGTCATCATAAAGAGTGTCCGAAGCAGCGTAACGAACAACAAAGTAGAAAATAATGGAACAGCACAGCAAATAAGGAAAGAAAAATGGGGAAAGTAAAAATTATACGGAGAATTTAAAAGACATATACAGCATGTGGCAGATGGACATGGCCAAGAGAAGGAAACCTGAAGAGAGAAACGGAAATGCTCATCATGGCAGCTCAAAACAAATGCATCAGGACAATTATATCAAAACAAAAATCGACATAACACAGACAAATAGTAAATGCCGCCTATGTGGTGAAAGAGATGAGACCGTAAACCTCATAACTAATGAATGTAGTCAACTGGCCCAGACAGAGTATAAACACTGACACGATAGAGTAGCAACAGTGATACCCTGGGAACCGAGTAAACGAATGGTATTTAATGACACTGATAAGTGGTACCGACACAAACCAGAGGTAGCACTTGAGAATGGAAACTACAAATTACTTTGGGGCTTTGACATCCGAACAGACCGCCTCATCCAGGCAAGAAAACTGGACCTGGCAATCGTAGACAAGAAGATAATAGACGTGGCTGTGTCTGCAGACCTTAGAGCAAAGAGGGAGGAGAATGAAAAACTGGAAAATTACCAAGATCTGGCAAGAGAACTGAAGAAGATGTGGAACATGAAAGTCAGGGTAGTGCCAGTAACTATAGGCGGACCAGAAACTGTCCTAAAGACACTAAGGGTAAGATTGGAGGAACTCGGGATAAAAGGAATGATTGAGACTATACAGACCACAGCACTACTAAGAACTGCGTGGATACAGAGGAAAAGACAAGATATATAAGGTCTACGATACAAAATGTTAGCAGTGGCCAAACAGAGGAAGAAAAATGGAAGCGGCATTGTGAACCAAAGTACTGGCGAGATAGGTGAGAGAGGGATGAAATCTGGGTTAAGACCTGAGGAGGCTTACCGTCACTCAGTTTTCAACAGTGACCACCGGGCAACTGGTGTGAAACTGTGAACCACAGTATTGCTGTGGTCTACGAGAATGCGGAGAGGAGGGCTGGAGACTTGAGGAGACTTCCTGTCACTTAACCTCCAGTGGTAATCACCTGGCAACTGGTGTGAAATTCCAAATAATAATGATGATATATATGTGTGTGTATGTATATATGTGTGTGTGTGTGTGTGTGTGTGTGTGTGTGTGTGTGTGTGTGTGTGTATACTTGTTATCATATGAAAATGATATATTTCAGAATAGAAATTACAATAAAGAAAAATAAAACACCTTATAACTTTGAAACAAAACTTTATCAATGAATAGTATCCAGACTTCCATCCAAACAATTGTACCAATTACGGGCCCCCATACTTCAGACATTTGAAAGCTACATTTTTTTCAAGACACGTAAAAAGTATAGTACATAAATCAAAGGCGCAGACTCAGTTTTAGACATTGCCAAAATCAGCCAATGGAAACAGAGGCTCAGTATCCAACTTTGTTCCAACAGACATGCCCAAACCTTCCAATATACGCGTACCTGGCAGGCACATGTCTCGATGCACACACATTTCTGCCTGCAAGCTCCCATAAACATATTGGAGGTTTTTACACTTCGCTGTCAACAGAATATTAATGCATTTACAAACAAATCCAACCAAGAGGCTTTCACACCTTCCAAATATGCTACTTATGTGGACTCTTCTCTCTAGCGGTAGATAACTCACTCTTTCTACAGACACATTGCCTCCAGTTTGCCTGCCTAGGCAAACTAGAGACATCTTTTACTAATCAAACCTTTCTCATGTACCGACTTTCAAAGTCACCCAGTAAACTTATTCAACTATTGTGTCTTAGTGAATAAATACAACTGTGGTTATTGTTAAATAAGACTCTTTTCATTTCATTCATACCTTTTCGTCGAACTCCTTTCAGCTTCGTTGTATCTATTTGTCCACCCTTCCACTTCTCTATTTTCATTCATATGCTTACACAGTATTGTTATTACTGATATAAACAATCGTCAACATTGCCTCACCTCCTTCTTTTATCCACATCGGTGACTGCTGCTAAAAGTAATTCAACATATACGTTTAAGGAACAGTATTATGCTCATCCGATAAATATGACTTTTCTTAATCGTTGCATTACATTCGATAAATTCATAAATGGAGTCGGATACTCAGTTGACATAAATTTATTTGACATAAACTTTGGAACAAAGTTGACAAAATGCAGTTTTGAAATGAAATATCTTTTTTCAATTTTTTTAATTTTCTCGCCTATGTGTAGATATACAAAAAATAATTGGTGAAATAAATTATAATCTATCTCACTCTATTCATCGCATGAAAGAAATCTGACTTAATTTTACTGTTGTTTGACAACGATTGGCTTAACAAACACATCATTTGTCTTTTATACACGTGACTCATCGGTTTTTGGTGTGGGAATCTTGTTACGTTAAACAGAATAGTGCAGCATTCACAAATGGACAAGAGAAAGAAAGGCAGACCGTGTTCGCTGGTTTTCTTGCCTGTGATTGCCTTCTTGTCTTGCTTTAAGTAAATACAGACTTACTCAACTGCCTCTCTCGTTTCTGAGAGATGTTATTCTGGCGGGGTTCAACAAGAATCCCCACAAATGCTGAGATAATTTCAATGCAGTCAGTCCGTTTAATTTGACAGGAGGCCAGGGCGCGGAACGTTGGCACGAGCACCCATAGATATTGGATCTTTACTTCCTATTTGAAGATCCAAGGGGATGGGTCTCTATGTATTTGGTGGTTATACATTAAGTGTCGTTTTTTTTCAATTGAAAGATGAAGGATGAAATTAACTACAATGACCAAAGTGAATATTACAAGCTCACTGATTACATTTTATGCATAGGTAACCATTATGCCATCTAACCAGCATCCATGCACTGATATATTCATATATACAATAGCATCGTTTCCAACCTGCAGTGTATGAATGTATTAACGGGCAGGATCAGATAGATAGGGATTTATATGCAAATCAATGATATGCGCATGCTCCAAACCCCCTTCTCGTGCATCATGGGAATCCTGAAGACTTCAAGGAAGCAACAATGGCGCCGCTATTATGCAATTAATCTATGATTCTCCCATTTTGGTTTTTATCTTCAATGCAAGAGATTCTATCGTCTTTTCTTAATGGAGAAAAGGGGCAACATGGCTGACTCTAAGTTATGGAGAGTGAGATTTGCTAATCTCAGCAGAGTACAGTCTTATATTTTAGAAGTACTGCAACACACTGTAATGAGCTTGACGAGGTTATGGTGCTTCCATATGCCAGAGGAATAGGCTATTGTTTTACTGTCTATAATTTTGAAGAGGGTCATTCATATTCAAGGAGTTTTTCTAAGAACCGAATTCTTTCCTCACAAGTGATGCAGTAAATTTTTTTTTAAATTATTACAAATTACTACTAATTGTAGAATCAACAGGGATAAAATGAAAGAAATACTTATCAAGACGAATCAAGATATATTTCGATGGTATGCCATGTTGGTGATGATCATTGAAAAAAATTGAAAAAGGGGCAATCATTGAACGAGTTACTTGTCTCACCGTCCGTTGGGTGGTAATCACTGAAAAAGGTCTGAATGTTTAAAAAAACAAGTGAGAATGATGCCATTCACAAATTAAGGGAGTAATTTAGCACAAACTTACATTGGAAATTGAATCCCCTACCCCTAAAACCATATACCTCATTTTACGAACTCTCGCTTTCCGAACAATGATTTGGCACGAATTAGTTCGTAAAGACAGGGAAAGGTCTACATGCATATATATATATATTGAGTAATTGTTAGATCCGGGAATTGTGTATCCTTGGAAATAGTCAGTTATTTAGTTTTTGGTATAAATGATTTTGAAAAAGAATCATCATCAAGAGTGCTCAATGACTGTTTATAATAAAAAGGTCTTTAAATCTGTCAGAGCGAATATTATCAAAGAAAAGACAAAAAAACTTTGGGAACAGTTCTCAATACAGTATTTCAATGCTATCGCATCTCATCAGTTACTTCTTTTTGGATTGGGGTTAGCTTGAAAAGATTTTGCTTATCTGGAAAGTTGTTTTAGATTGTAGTATATGTTGTGGGGTTTCGTATTTCGTATGTTTGGTGAATTTTGTATTCGTGTTGTAGTTATTGAAAAGGTGTTACTAAACTGGTGGATTGTGATAACACATACTTTAGGGATTGTTTGTGTTTACATCTATGTATGTCTCGTAATATCATTAGAATTACTTATTTTACTTTGATAGTTTGATGTCACAGCATCCATGTTTTTTTTAAATTTTGGACTTGTTTAATGGTCACTGCTCATGAAAAGTCGACAGAAGTAACTCATTCGTCGATAACTGCTTTTTCCACTTGTTGAATTGATCACCCCTAACATGTCTTGCTGCCAAAAAAACATTACTCACGCGATGGTTGTCTATTGAGTGACTAACCAGACCTGTTTTACTTCTTAGCGGAACCTGTCATTTTAAATGAATGATAAGACAAAATTTCGAATCAATTTGCCGCAACAGAAATGAAGTCTAGACGCCAAAAGTGTGATTTATGTGACATAAATAAACACGATTAGCTGACTGAGCAGTGACATTATGTGGGGGCGGGTCTGGTTAGTCACTCATTAGGAACCATCAATTGACCAACGTCTTTTGGGCAGCGTGCTGTGTTGGGGGTGATCAATCAGAAAATTGGGAAAAGATGTAATCAATGAATAATTTACTCATCTTGTATTTTATTGGGCAATGATCACAAAAAAAATCTGAATTTAAAAAACAAGCATGATTGCTGCTGGACACAAACTAGTTATGAATTAAGCATGAAGATTTATTGCAAATTGAGTCTCAACTAAATCCAATTTAAGGGGATAATTTTCGAAAAACAGGAAAAACATTTTTCTTTATATAATAAGTTGAAGTATTTAGCCCCTTGGCTCCAACACCTGTACGCATGATATATATATAACCATCCAGCCGGACCAACTTAGGAAATAAATTAAAAAAATCTGTGTTGACAGTCTTGTTTGACGGTTTCTAACCTTCTTGTTGGCTGTTTCTCAATTGACTCTAAAACAGGGGAGAAATGATTTATACTAATGTAAATAGATTCGAATTTTTGTAGAGC
>OY735211.1:52556845-52602852 GCA_963457665.1 Thysanoteuthis rhombus
ATAACCTTCTTTGTAGGACTAATGGGATTTTCTCGTTCTTGAAAGTCGAACTTGTTCACCGACTTGGTGTTAATCTTCGCTTAATTTCTTCTTCTCTCGAGAATTTCTTGGAGATTCCTTGTTTCTGGTAAATGTAGTGGTCAACTTTCTCCAGCTCTGCCTTTTTTATTTCGATCGTTGAGTCTTTATCCTAAACATGTTTGTTGTACATGACATGGGTTTTGCTGAAGTTCACGTGGAGGCCAATTTTTCTTATTTTCTCCATTTAGTTCGTCTAGCATTAACTTTATATCCTGCAGTTTCTTAGCGATGTCATCAGCAAATCTGATGTTACTTTGGTGCTCACCGTCCATTCTAATTTCTTTGTGTTCCCTGTCTAGGTTTCGGAAGATCATCACAAGGCTTGGTATGCTTTTGGGCTACTGAGATACATAGACAGGTACAGACGACGATTGTTTTGAAGAGGAAGATAAAGCAATAGTTATGGTACAAAGATGTTGCTGATTTTACCAGAACACAAATGTACTGGCTATAATGGGCATACTGGAAAAATGCGTGGTTCGAATAATCTAAATAAGATAGTGTACTATTCAAAGTCTTTACTTATACCTGGGACGAAAGATCAATAACAGGATCCAGGGGAGATTATGCATTTACTTCAACCGACTAAATAGAGCAGAGTGGCAAAGCCAATGGTACTAAAAAAAGATCTGAAGTATGTAAGGCTTCATTCATTTGATGGTCGAGACTGAAAGCTTCAGTCCATGATGCATTATCTGTGCCGTCGTTTTAACTTGTTCAGTTTGCTGAAATTGATGATAAGTCAAAGAAAAAAATAATGGGTTCGTCATATTGAAAAGAATAAAATGCAACATTGAAAAATAAAGGATAAAAATTCAGCTATTTATTTCTATTTGGGTTTTTCTTCCTCATGATTGAATCATTTTCAAAAACGCGAAAAGGGCCATTATCGGAACAAGATGAAAATATTTATCTACTAAGTAGGCTTTTCTTTTCGAGACTCTTAGCCTGCCTTTTCCTTCACCCTCCGCCTAACCTGCCTACGGAATCTACGCACACCTGTCATGACCCTAACTGACAAACTGCCAAGATCTTGAAAGAATTCAGACTTCTAAAAATACTTTTCGCTTAAAACCCCAAAACAGATAGATCTGAAAACAAAACCAAAAAAAAGGACAAAGGAGAGACACATTCTTTCCACTTTCCTCCAGCTAGGGGTAGACCGGCCATAAAACTTAGATTAAAAGATAGAACATCTTCAACCATCCAATAGATAAATTTTTGCTGCTTGTACTTGGGTTGACCGATGAATTCTTTAACAACGTAAGGTGAAAAATGAAAAACCTTTTTCGACTGTTACAAGAAGCCTCCCATGCAAGCTGATGCAAGATGAAATTGAACCAGATAAGTAGACCTGAAGTTGCCAAATTTTTCTCTCTATTTTTTTCATTGTTTATTCATTCAGATGTATTGTCTCTGGGCAAATGCAGTCTACTTTAACTCTCCTTTCTTTCGTAACCCCTGTTTTCTGGTCAGTAAAATCAGTTTTTCCAGGATTGATTTGACTTACATCACCATTCCCCACATGCTGTAAAATCCCCTTTACCTTTTCTTTTTCTCTTCTGATACTATTTTTGTAACAAGCATTTCGACGATATAATGAGCTTTGCTACAGCAATAAGTGGGACGGTGGTGGCCCCAACTTTTTTGCCTATATTATCGTCCACTCAACCAGAAGACTCCAAAAGATTTACCTCATATGAGTAAAGTATTACAATCCTTCAATTTGCAATTAATTGATACACAATCTCGCGAGGGAAACATCACCTTCGTTCACCAATGAACTTGTTTTGACATTCGTAATTGACTTTTGATTTTCCGCAGTTCAGTTATAACGCGGTTGATTCTTTTAGACCCAAACATCCGCGTCATAAAGGGAGACTTCTGTACTTGTTGGAGTTGGCTTAGCCAACTACAGGGTCGGATAAGAGATTGAAACTAATAGACCAATCTAGCAAATGATGCTGATCTGCCTACTTCGAAAATCAACATTTGAAATCCGAGCTTTCAACTGTTCTCGCACCAATCAAGATAAAAAAAAACTTTAAACAAAATTAAACATTGAGAAGTTGTGCAGAAAAACCCGAAATCTTTGGTCGAATTTCTGTCAATTTTGAAGATGTATCAGAATATTGAATCGAACTTTTTTGATTGTATCAGATACTTTTTACACTCATAGTAGGCAGATAGAACTGGGACAAAATGGAGTAAGTGTGTGTGATTTTACTTGACTGAAATGAAATAAACTTTCATTTCCACGTAAATCTTTTTAATCTCTTTCAGGTGTTGTCCTCTCTCATATCGAAGCTCAACAGAGTCGTCAGCCATTGCTATGGCTTTACAACGATAAAACACACTCACACATTGCTTACGCTTACAGCCGAACAAAACAGATGCAATGTTTCTGACTTTACTTTCTCATTTCTTTTGCTTGCCTCTTGAAAAAACACAAAAAGTACAAAGTCTGAGATTGATACCCAGCTTTCAGAGATTTTAATGCATGAACAGAATCTTCTGCCTTTCATTTTTTGCTTTTTTGCTTCCAATCTCCCTTTTCTTCTTGTTTTTCTGACATCTTTTTCAAGCAACATTCCCAAGCGTACTCATTTAATTATTTGGATTAAATTGCTTCACGAATACGATGTTGAGAGTTTTCTTTTCAATATTTGTAATTATTCGAAAGAGTCACATATATTTTTTCGTTCTTTTCTACTCGCAACAAACGTGGACAGGTCTATGAGTGCCTCAACTTTTTTGTTAAGACCAAAGAATAACTCTTGACTATTTCTAACTTAAATTTCCCCAACTTTTGAAGAAGTTGAATTTCGGTCCAATGGATAAGTCATTTGCCTCCCGATCACTTGATTTGATAGCATCATCGCATGTTTTCGTTAATTTCATACATCGGTTTGCTTGTAAAATCCCCATAATTTGATGAAATTCCTAGAGTAGTAATATCTACTGAGTTTCATATTCTTATCATCGTTATTCTAAAGAGTTCGATCCTCACTGGGCGCCCTGCTAACCTCACATTTTTCAAAACAAGTATATACAGTTTATAATGAAGTAGACGGATATTTCATATGTTCAGTTTAGTTTGACACAAAGCTGCAGTAATGATAAACTCAGTGAGCATCAAACTCATTACAATTGTAATAGTCAGCAGGAAAAGAATGTTAACCCTTTGCCCACCCATTGTGAAATAGGGATTCCATGAAATTTCTGAAATGTTTAGGGATATCACGAAATCCCTAGGAATATCACGAGTTGCAGAATCTGAAGATCCCCACAATAGAACAGAGCGTATAACATTAGGATCCTTATTTGAATAACGGTTATAAAATCGAATCCTGTCGAAAACACCGGACATTCTTAACACAGTACATTGACACTGATCAGAAAGTAACTGTCTTGCATAACATAACATCGTAAGAGGATTTGGGACTGTACGAAATTCATGAAATCTTTTTAAGACAAATTATTTTCAGCGTTTACGTGCAAAGTTCCGAAAACTATACTTACATACTTACAACCGTATGTTCATGTTTGTCAGTGTTTGTGGTTATCTATGTGTGCGAATGCATTGATATATATATATATATGTGTGTGTGTGTGTGTGTGTGCAGTGATTCACATACTGGCATTTGGTAACTTTTTGCAAACTTCTAATTAATTTGATGCCGTAGGAGTTTGCAAAAAAATTCCGGATGGAAAAAAAAATTAAACACAAAAAAAACATTGAATATTGACAATATCAGATGGTTAGCGATACGGAAATATTAGGATTCTTTGCAGGATATACATTATAAAACCAGCAAGGTGCCTTGTTGATGACCAGGGAAAAATAACGAAGTTTGCTTATTGAGCAGATATTGATATTCGCCTGCTGCGGTGTACTGATTACCAAGCTAGTTTCGCATATCATCGAATTTTTACCTTGAGCGTGGTATGTCCGGAATTTATCCACCTATTTAAAAGTAAGGGAAAAGTTTTATTGGCCAATAGCTCGCTCAATATCACCATTATCATTTACCTTTTAGTGTCCATCAAAGGAGCACCCCCTTGATTCGCTAAACCTTCTTATCATGGGTGTGGTGAGGCTAATACTTTCTGTATTGCCCTTTTGACCTCACGCAGCGTTACCTCCACTTTTTAATGCAGTTTGCAAAGTTCTCTTTTGGGAATACCAGCTGCCTCGTAGCTTTCTCATAATGTTCTCTCTTGTCCACGGCCAGAAATCCTTTGGACTTGTAAGGAGACGAATCTTAACTGTGGGAGGACTGGTAGATTCTGGTAATGCAATGTTCTGAAAAACAGATCTGCTCAAGACCTGTTGAAGGGACAGTCAGCCATTGTAAATATGACACAGTACATATGCCCACTCTAAAGCGTCTCATTGCCGACTGAGTAATCCCATGAGAGAGTTTGTGTTTTAGTATAAGCAGTAGGTCTCCTGATCGATTACCAAGATCATGGCCACGCAACCGATTCACGAAATAGTCAAAATAGCTGTATACATTCATGATAGACTTCGTTTATGCGCTTACAAACATACTTACGTTTGTATTTATATATGTGTTGGTTTGTGTGTGAGTGTGTTTGCGTGTGTTGGTGAGTGTGCTTGTGTCTGTATGTGTGTGCGTGAATGTGTCTGTCAGTGTTGATGTATGTATCTGTGTTTGTGTGTGTTTATGTGTGTGTGTGTGTGTGTTATGAGTCACCTATTGGCATTTACTGACTCCGCGATATTCTAATTAATTTGATGCCGTGGGAAAAAATATTAAAGTGATAAAAAGTACATTGACCATTGACAATTAGTTCAACGATTAGAAAATGTCATGGTTCTTTGCGAGAGATACATTATAGGACCAGCAAGGTGCTTTGCTGATGCCAAAGGAAAATTACGAAGCTCTTTTATGGCACAAATACAGTAAGCCTCAGATATTGAAGTAATTTTGTGGATTCGATAGCTATAACAAGTGGATTTTATGAAAAGTGTATTAACAATTAGAAACTAAAAGGTGCAAACAAAAATAACTTTTCATTACCCTACTATCAGATTTTTCAGTCATGGGCGTCACGGGGCCAGTACTTTCTGAACTTATCCAGCTCGTCATGCCATCTTATATTTTGTCGGCTCCTATTTCACATGAGACCTCTGGGGATTCACGTTATGAGTCACGCTTTCCAGCGGTTTTCTGCTATTCTTGCAACATGACTAGCCCATTGCCATTTAAGTTTTCTTATGGATTCTATGATATCTCGGACTCCTATCTTTTTTCCGCTAATACATTGTGCTGCCTTGTGATCTCTCCATGAGGTGTTGAATATGATTCTCTCTCTCATGTGCACGGTAAATGGTTTTAGTTTAAGGGTAATTCTTTCGGTTAGGACACATATTTCAGATCCATAGGTGACTATCAGGAGGATGCATTCATTTTATACCATCCTTTTTTTTTACCACTAATGGGTTTTCTCGTTCTTCAAAGTTGAGCTTACCCTGCCGAGTGTGATCCATCTCTTGATTCGTTGTCCTTGGTAGATGTAATGGTTTACTTTCTTCAGAACTGGAGATATAAGGGTTAGGGGTATTCTAAAAGAATGGATGAACCTATAGGCAATAGTATTGTAAGAACATAAAAAACACGTGCCCTTAGAATGCATGTCATTGAATACTACCGTTGGAACAAGTGCCGTTACAACGGTAGTTAACAGGATTCATGTTTGCCTGTTGTAGTGCGATGGTTACCAAATTAGTTTTGCATGCCATTGCTAGATTATGACGTCTATCTGGTCCTTAGGCAGCATGATTCCAAGGATTTAGTTGTTTCAGTTTTTAAAATAATACACTAAAATCTAATAGTGGGTAAAACTAGCTAAATTCAATAGACTCTAGATATTGCAGCAACCTTGGAAATTTAAGTATGTCGTTATAACGATCTGGTCCTATACGAAGTGTATTAATATTGAGAAACCAAAAGGTATTACAAATAGAAAATATTATCTATCATGGAGCGTATGATTACCAAGTTTGTGGTTGCCATGTCTAAACTATCAAAAATAATCATTACCGGTCACTGTCATAGTTGTCAACGCGTAAATAATATAGCAATAGTGGTCAGATTATGGCTGAGAGTTGCTAAATTGTCCTAAATGCACGGCAAGGAAAACAAATGATACATTGTAAAAAATTCATTAAGAGCCATTATTTACTCTCTCTCTCTCTCTCTCTCTCTCTCTCTCTCTCTCTCTCTCTCTCTCTTTCAAAAAAAACCAAGGTGTTAATGTGATCATCCGGTCAATCTGTTGTTGCTGAATTATTCATCCGTCAATTTGTCGTGAGGTCACTTAATTGAGAGGACTATTCGTCGCCAACTCCAAGATATGTTTTTTTTTTAAACTAAAATGCAGCAGATTCCTGTTACTACGACATCCCTGGGGATCTAGAGTGTCGTTACAACCGGTAGATTTTAAGACTCAATTCCATGTTAGGAAATGATTGCACTTCTAAATACAACAAGGGCTGTGTAGAGCACAATTTGTTCCATGCTCTTAATAATTACAAGTTTATCGACAAGTCGACAAGACTTTTCTGTCAAATTTCTATCTAATTTGTGTGACACTTTGGACAGTGCTGTTTTAAGGGTTTACTGATTTCAGGTTTTAATATAATGCTCTATAACGAGATTTTATTGTAAATCAAAATAGTATATATTGAAAATCCTGTGCAAAATCTGGGCAGGATTCTTGAATGAATATAGCGTTTGGGGATCAAATTCATACGGGCTAAATAGGAATCGGATCATTTATCGTGAGAGTATTGTTCAAACAGACAAACGTAAACAATTTATAGTACAAACCAATGATGAATTGTACTAATTTACCTCATAACATATTGACCGGCGACAAATTACCCTAGCACCATCCCAAGTTGGTCAGCAAATATCGAAGGGCTCTTGCTGGACACTGATGACCTTGTAAACTACTACGAGAGTATCAATATTGTTCTTTATTGAGTGTTTCCCTTATTATATCCCTGTGCCAGACCGAGCACGATTATGCAAATATCTATTGCCAAATAAATTCCTCTTTGCTGTAGAAATACAATGAAACTGGTGTTCTGAAACTGGGGTATGAGTGACCCCAAGAACACGTAAGAGAAATTACGGGGTTACGCGAGGTTTGTAAGAAACACTGGAATTTTGAACTGATCTGAAACACTAAAAGCAACACGTAGACATTGCGAACAATGTTTTAGAGCGACGTGCGTAAGAGAGAGGAAAAACAAATTTTATGCAACACGATCCATCGAGACTGATATACGACTGAATCTCAATGAGGTAAAAAACTTTGCCTAGAATTGAGTTATTTCTTGAAAAGCGTCAAGCTCATTCATTTCATCCAAAATGGAACACAAGATCGACACGGGTAGTGTGATGTTTAGCACGTCTGCCTCACAAGCAGAAAGCCTCCAAGTTCGTGTCCAGGAGCGATGAGTGTGGAAAACTCTTCCTTAGAACGAATCTCCCTGTGCACTCAACAGCTAATTGACTGCACTCTAATCTGTAAGATTGAGGTAGCAGAAAAATTTTCAATCCTGTTATTAAGTTTTGAATTTATGTCGAAATACCGTTATTTGAAAAAATTGAAGATGATTTATGCTAGCCAAACCTCTGTTAAAAATGTCAAAAATCAAGTATTTAGTTTTGTAAATACCCACCTCCTGGAAAAACTTTCAGAAGACTATTCTCTAAAAAGTAACAACTCTCAGATAGGTTCTTAGGTGTAAATTAATTGAGAGCACCTAAAAGTAAGGAAGGAAAAATATCTTCTACAAGAATTGCAAGATTCAAAGAAACAAATCTCCACCAAAAATTGTTATCCCACATTGTAAAAAAATGTTAGGCAGACCAATTTAAAAGATACTTTGATTTGTTAAACCTGAACTTATTAGATTATCTCAAGGTATATTTACGTGTAAATATTCTCTGAGACAAACTAAACAACGTTGGTGTAGTTTAGTCGGTCGGGTCTACGTAATTATATTTCTTTATAACCCACTATACTCGGTACAAACTTGAGGAAAATGGAAAATTCAATATTGATATAAGACTGATTTTTATTCTGAAGTGTTTATTTTTTTTAAACAGTGAAACAAATTTTCTTAAATGCGAAACAGTTTGCTGTGGAATAGATTTGCCACAGACGCAAGCGGAAACAATTTTTAAGATTTGAACTGAGGTATTGAGTGTATCAATTTATGTCTAGCAATTTGCAATGAATTTTGACTCATTGATTTTGCTTTTCTTTCACTTCTTTACTTGTAAGTTGTTGAAAGTAAAAAATTAAAAAAACTGGAAAAATCTGGATAATTTGATAAGAAGGTCTGAAGGGAGAGGAGGGAAGGAAGTTAGGGTAGTTTACTAAGAGGGTAGGAAGAGAGAGGATAGAAAAGAAAGGTGAGTTGTTTAATAAGTGTACAGGAATGGAAAGAGCAAAAAAGGGAGTTAGGTGGTTTGCAGAGGGGGTAGCAAATCTTTTGCATACGGAGCTAATCCACGTGTGCAAAACATTCAGATAATACCAAGGACAGGCAACAAATATTAGACAGGATAAGGGAGAGCATGAGAAGATAAAAGAATGATAGAAGAGGAAACGTGTCAACTTGCGTGGAATTTCCACGAGTCTAACTACTTCAAATGAGCGTGTAACACTGAACTAATTCGGAAAATGTTGGCTGATTTTATTTTACATTTTTTAGTTTCAATAAAATATACACTCAGTATTTTCTTGCCTACATGTACGTTTTGTAAAACTGAATAGTATTTATTACCGACTATCAAGTTATCCTACTGATTACCAAGTAAGTTACCGACTACCTAGTGATTACCAACCAACATATTTGTTCATTACCACCAGACAAATCATTTCATGAATTACCATCCAACTTATTTTGGCTGAATACATCCCAGCGGATTATTTCACTAATTACTGTCCCGAAAATTATTTTGTTGGTCACTGCCAAACAAAATACTGCTCAACGAATTAGTTTATTGATTACTGCCCAACAAATTATTTCACTACCCCCCCAAATCATTTTACTAACTACCACCCAAATTGCTGATCATCACCAGAAAAAATATGTTACAAATTACCACCCAACAAATTGCTGTTGATTACAATATTTTGAATTATTTTTTATAATCACCACACGACTAATCATTTTCTTATTATTTATTGCTAACAAATTATATCGTTATTTCAAAGGTGGTCTCCCTTTGAATAAAATAACATTTTAAAATTGCCCCGTTCAATTTAGCGAGATTTCTCTGGTCCAATCCAGATATCTCTTCACGCACACACAGTGCATGTTAACAGGCAGTTCTGACTAACAAATGCAAATAATTGTCCATTATCATTTTCTTAAATTTGTATAAAATCTTTTAGGAAAACATTACAATGCTAAAACAAAACATGAACCAAACTTATAGAATACTAAATTTTATGGCTTTCCTAAAACCCACAAACTCAACACCTCCTTTGTTGGAAAAATATCACATAAATCTTAATTTTAATGGACACTCACAAAAGCCGACTTATCGTTCGAAACATGGCTTAATGGAGACGACGAAGCCATGCATCATCATTCAGCCACAGCTGCGTACAAAAACGGAAATTAACGATAAATATGCCCAAAGATTAGCTATTCTCCATAAAAACATTTCACCTAATTACGTGCTGTTTATGCAATCCATGGTATTACGGGTCAGATTTATTCAATATCTACGTCAAGAGCTTCATTCACTCTAAACATTATTCATATAATGGCACAGCTATGCCTGGCGGTAATATAGATAGTGGTGATGCAATAATCGAATAAAACCAATTCATAATCACAGGATCAGTTATGGAAGGAACAATGTTTGGGATAACTCCTCCAGATAGAGAGAGATCAACATGGATCAGGGGAAATAATAGAAAGGGGGATATTAAATAAATAAGTGAGCAACGGAAATGGAAATGGGTTGGACACTAAGCATCAAGGGACGTCAAAAGATAGAGAAAAAAGCTTACTGATTTGACAGTGGACGCAGCCAGACAAAATGGGAGATGAGATAGAAAAGTCTGCATGTAGGACATTGTAGATGTTAGTGCAATCGCAGTCGTCATGGAATGAAATGGGGAACGCTCTTGTCTTTCAGTGGGCATAATGCCTGATGATGACGGTGATATATATATATATATATATATATATATATATATATATATATATATATATATATATATATAATGTGTACTTTAGAGAGTGAGACAGACTCGGGAGTGAAGTTTTTGGTGGTAAGGTTTATTAATCCTTATATGTCAATAGTCCATACATGTTTCGGGATTCTTCCCATCATCAGTGGTGTGTGCTGTGTGAGTGTGAATTAAAATGTACCATGTGGAACCAGAGTATATATATATATATATATATGTATATATATATATTGGTAAAATGAAAATTTTAGAGGAAAAAAAGTGTTACATATCGATTTTTTCATTATATTTGACACGTTCTGATACATTTTGATGGTTGCCAACCATCATTTTCAGAAAACTTGCTGAGGTTGAAGAGCATCCCATGCTGTTTATATGTTTGAAATTTGGAGAATGGAATGAGGAGATGTCTGTGTTGTTGTAGGTTGTTTAGTAGGGGTGGAATGGAGATGTTTGTACCTATGTCAGGGAAAATCAGGTTGGTCTGTAAGAAGGAAGATCTGTGAGAGGAGAGATCAGGAGATGCTTGTTTTCGTTTGTAAGTGTCAATTTGGTCTAAAACAAGTCATTGAGAGGGATGGTCAGGATGAAAGCGGTCAGTTTTCAGGAAAGTTTGTTTGGCTGTATTGTTTTAGAATGGGGAGGTTGTGTTTAACATTTAATGGATAGGTGTAGGCATATACTTGGCGGGATGGGAGTGAATGTATTGTTTTCAATCTTTTTGCTTGATGGTGCGTGTGATTTTTTCTTTTTTTTTCCTTAAGGGGAAATTGTTTACTCATACTATTCTTACAGTATCTGTTGAGTGTTACCGATTCCTTGTGTGCTAATGTCGTAGTATATAGTTTTATGTGATTTTGTTTCAAAATCAATGCATTTAAGATGTGTAATCTGGGAATGTCCATACCTCTGGGCTATGGTTTTGCATTTGAAAGAGTTTGGGGGTGGCTGAGATGGGCTTTTATGATAGCTGAAATCGTGATGTTTCTGTTTTCGACCAGTGCGTTTGTTTTTTCATCCAATTTCAGGCCTCTTTTGTGTTCATGTATTCTTTCCTTGAGAGGCCTCGATGTCTCTCCTATGAATAATTTGTTGCAGTCCTTGTACGGTATGGCATAAACAACTGCATGGGGTGGTGGGGATATATGTTAAGTTTTTTTTACCATATGTTCATTGGCCGTTGAGGTATTTTTAGCTTGCTCAGACTAGAGCCAAAGTAAGTGGTTGTTGGGTTGATTGGAAATGTGATTCGTCAAACGGTGATGCTATTACTCTCTTTATTTTGTTTTGCATTCGTAGTGTGGGTCATTATCTGATTGTTTCCATGCGTTGTACATGAAATGACGTGAGTACTAAAAGTGAACAGAAGGATTGTTCAATATATTTCCCTTCATCATCTAAGTAGTTGAGGCTATATATTCTGAGGACTCTTGGGTAAAAACTTATGATTAACCCAGATTTTATTTTTGGAGTGTTGTGGGAATAAAAGTGTGGCCGTTCTTGTTAGCAGAGTTGCGGCAAACGCTATGTTTGATGGTGCTGTTGGATCTGCGTAAAATGATATTGGGGAAAAGGTAATGTGTTAATGGATATTTTCTTATGTGTATTCGATATAGGATTCTACTGTTTAGTTTAATTGTCAATGTCTATTTGTTTGGGTTATAGGATTAGGGCTTCGTTGATGTAGTGAAAATAGGAAGAAGGTTTGAGTATGATATGAGAGGAAAGGCCTGATTCCAAAAATCTGAGGAGAAGACTTTGCAGGGACCGCATCGGTAAGCCGATTTCTTGCTTTTAGAAATTTCTGTAGAATTTGAAAAACATTTATTTGTTTTGTACCTACTTTGATGATTTTGTAAGTGGGTAGGTTTAGTTTGATCTTTGATTTCGAATTGGTTATTCAATAAATGCAGGTATTTTTGACTAGGATGCTGGTATAGAGTGATGTCACCATCAAGGCTGACCACGAATTCGTTTTTCATAACAACGTTTTTCTTACTTATTTTGTAAATGAGGCCTCCATAGTTTTTAAAGTGTGTGAGGCTGATTGTGCCTAGTAATAGTGATTGAATTTTGTAATTACTCTAGCTATCTTATTCGGTGTGCAATCTAAGGGAGTGTCGGGTCCGTGGGTTTTTAGGTTAGCTGCAACGTCTGTATTCTGTGAGTTTGGTCCATGTTTTGTTTTTGCATCGTAATACGTTTTTCAAAAGTTAATATTTTGTATCGTATGAGTTTCAGGGTCGAGACTGTTGATGTAGTCCTAGACATATTTAAGAAATGTGTGGTAGGATGTCTTCAAAATCTTATGGAAGCCTTTAGAGATGACTTATTCTGCCAGGCATCAAGTGAGGAAGTTTTTTCTGACTTCTGAGTGAGTATACATCAACACCTTTCCATTAAATGTGAGACAATACCTATCCATTCTACAAGAACCACAGCAACATAAAAACAACCATTTCCATTCAGACCCTTCCTTTCGCTGACCCTTCAGAGCAGCCTGATACTCACAGACACAGATACAAATATCTTATGACCTCTCTTCTCGTGGAGATTTCCTCAGACTAACCTAATTCGTATCAACACGGATAAAAATACCCCTTCCAACTGCAAAAAAAAACGACCCACAACACAGAAATATCCTCAGTTCATTCCTCGAATCCAATGTAAACATGACCCAGTTTTCTCCACAACCGCTGCAGATTCTCTGAAAAAGGTGATAGCAACCATCCAAATGCAATGGAATATGCCCACATGATAATAAAGAATAATCAATGAAGTACCTATTTTTTCTTCTTTAATTTCTCTTTCACCTCCCAATTGTAATTTTACTAATATTCTGTTGGATTATTTTACATCTCTGCAACAAACATACATACATACATACATATATATATATATATATATATATATATATATATATATATATATAGAGAGAGAGAGAGAGAGAGAGAGAGAGAGAGAGAGATGTGTATATATATATATATATATATATATGAGTGTGTGTGTGTGGTAATCTTTGCTTATTTCATACTAAAGTAACTTAAAATGAATATTGCTGAAAATTATTTCTCTTGATGGCTAGATTTCCTCTCAATTGTTCCATTTCCATCAACTGGCCCAAGCGTGGTAATGGATGACAGGAGGGCTTATCAAGAAAATGAAAATTTTGACGGAAGCGTGCACCCAGTAGGAGAAGGAATACATCCAAAGAACATAGAATATATGTGGAGGGGCCCAAAACTGAGAAGGCAGCTTGGCAAATATGATGGATTGTTTCCATTATACCTGGACAAGTTTTTACGGAGGAATATTTCAACAAAATAAAAATGCCATTTAGTATCATAACAGTTTTGATACCTGATCAATATATTATTATGAATAGAGATGAAAACAGATTGATACCTTTTATTTTCATTCTTGTGCTGATACCTGATCAATACGTTGTATAGTTATACTTTTGTGGCCTTTGTACAAATTTCCGATTGTACTGAACATTGGGGTGGGGGGATTTTGTAAGCGTACTTAACATTCTTAGATATAACATTAGCTAGAATTTGGAAAATGAAACGAACCATTTTCAATCATCAAAGCGGGTAACCATAGGCAATGTTTAAGCTGAGCGATTTCAGTACCGAATAATCAAGGAAATCCGTAATATATATATATATATATATATATATATATATATATATATATATATATATATATATATATATATATATATATATATATATATATATATATATGATGGAGTAAAGGATTTGCAACACAAACACGTTACTGTTTCCACACTGTTCGGGCTTCTTCAGGAGAATGATTTGGTTTTTCTCTTGGGCTTTCGATAGTTTTTTTTATAGAAATTTTAGCAGTGCTGGCATTTTAAGGCTACTTTACTGTTCAATGATTCTGTTTCCATTCGTTGTTTTATGAATAAAAATGGGGATTTTGAATTTGTCATACGTAATATGGGGTTTCAGTCTTCTGTCATGTGTGTGTTTGTTTTAATATTTTCTATTAGATTATGTCTGTATCTTCATTATTGATGATACTGTGGATCTTCGCAAATCCATGATATCCTCGAAATATATATATATATATATATATATATACTTATATATATATACATATATATATATGTGTGTGTGTGTGTGTGTGTGTGTGTGTGTATATATATATATATATATATATATATATATATATATATTATTTATATATGAATCAACAAAATTGATATTTTCCATTTATATATTCTGCCATACTAGATATTTGATCATGACAGGAGGATAACACTTAATATTTCATATTCAACCCTTTTTAGTGCAGTTTGGCGGTGCATCCTAGTTATGAGTTGACCTGAGTGAACCTGGACGTTGGGGTTTTTGTGTGTCAGGGACCCCCAGTGATGTTATTACAATTCGACAACAGCTTTTAGATTTTCAGCTCGATCATCCAAGAAACGTAACTCTGTGAGCATTTTTGAGAGTTATCCACCTTGTGGTCGATAGATTATCTCCCTTACATATTACCATTTGAAAACGATTGCTAATCTTCAGAGAATTCTCTGATATGTTCGTAGTGTGCTCTTCTGTAGGCGTCTGAGATGAGTTGTTGTTGATAGTCATTGAATATTTTACTCACTCTTAATCATTGATAATGCATTTGTGAAAGTTTCCATGAGTTGTTAACATTGATTAATTCTGTTGTGATATTTCATATTCGTCTCTATCAGAAAATTTGAAATGAGACTTTGATTGGCATTATTTCTTCCTCAGTAAATCAGCACTGATTTACTTACATTATAAACTGAGAGCTTTTCCTGTCTTTAACATATGTAAACAGAGATAACTACTAAAGGCTCATTACAGATTAATCTCTCTTATTCACATAAATCAGGAGTTACCTCCCTTGTATCCCATATTTTCTCTAAATTTTGAATAGTTTTTCATCAATTAATAGATATTAGGGGCTGCTAAAATAGATGATATCGACTTCAAGGGGCTGATAAAGGCCCGGATATTTATAGATACTTAGAAGGGAAGTATTGAACTTTTGGAATTTCGCTTTTATTTTCATTAGAAATAAAAATACACAAACTTGCTATGATATTTATCGTATCAGTTGATATATTATTACAACTATGGATTTGGGCGTGTTTTTTGTTTTTTTTTTCTTCTAGAAAATTAGGTATGTTTTAGTATGTGGTTTTGGTATGTCTGCTTGGGGGTTCGATCATTGATCGGGGATTCGATGAAGAGGTCAATAGTCTGAAATGTTTGGTAATTCCTCATCTACATAATTCGAACTGTTCGACTTAAAACTGTCTTCATTTTGGTCTTTGTTTCTATGTATTTTCTGGTTTACCAATTAAGGCTGTATTTGTATAATTCATTTGCTGTTACATTGTTTGAAAATATTATAAGTGTATAGGTTCTCGACTCAAAACAGTCAAGAGAGAAAGAGAGAGAAATAAGAGGGGAATCAAGGGGGGTAACTTCGATTAATATTTGAGCTGCTTCTGCTGGAACCAATGAACACGGTAGTCTTGACCGTTCAAAATCACTTGAATTTGATAATCAATAAAGGCAACTATTTTTTTTAATATCTTAAAATAACAGAAAAGTAACTGAAAACTAAATCTTTATAAAACTGATGCAGAAATTTGAAAAATTCTGGGAGCTACAAATTCCGAACAACTTGGACAATATTCAACCGTTTTCTGTCGGAAATGTTTTGAACACGAATAAAAGATATTGTATTCAAACTGTTTATTTGAAACTTTTTATTTGTACATATTTTTCACAACCAAAAAATATGATATTTTGAACTACCAAAATGACGATTAGTTGTTGATCAGGACCAAGGTATCAGATTCTTTTTTAATTCAAACAATACAATTCTGGAAAACTTTTTTTAGTAACTGAGAACCCGTATTACAATTTTTCATTCTGATCGATTCAGCTGATTCACAGTCAAATATTTTTGTATTTTTGCTAATAATTGTTTACATATAGAATGTAAAAATCAATCAGATCGACGGTAAATCACCATTTTTCAATTCATAGGGCTCTATCAACATTAGATCCAAATTTCAGCAAAATCGGTCAACATTTGAGAAATTCCCTTAATTGTAAACAAATACAAGTTTTTTCTCGTGAATTCTAAACAAACCAGTGGATCAGCCATAACTCACCATTCTCCCCAGTAGAATCATTCCATTAGCCAACACACAATATTTCGTGGAAATATATTAAAAGATAACAAAGTTATACAATTGAGAAAAAGGAGACAACGACGAGACCTGTGATAACATCTACACTGAATGATAGTTCGCCACAAACATTATTGCCTTGTTTTTGTTTTTGGTTGGTTTTTTTGTTTGTTTGTTTTTTGTTATTATTTTGTTTGTTTGTTAGTTTGTTTTTTGTTGTTTTTTTTTTTGTTTTTTTTGTTTTTGTTTCTTTTTTGTTTTTTTGTTTTTTGTTTTTTTTGTTTTTTCATGTTCAAACAAAATGTATCAGGATTTTTTACAGTTTTTTTCTTGAGGGGGAATGAAAAGAAGAAAGGGAGGATACTTCCTAATTATCGATCAATGATTACCTCCCTTGACAATTATTGCCGTACACTCGGCGTTTCATGATAATTCCGAGTAGATTTGGGTTTTTTCTTAATGGGAAGAATTACAGGACCGTATTTATTGTATTTTTCAACATATAAAACGCACATATAGTTAACTCTGCAAATATTCCTCAATTCCTGAAGTATTAGTCTTATGACAAGACTGCCGTCTTCTCAAGTTCGAAATAGATAGCCATGGGGTTTGGATGATTTGCTGTGAGTGATCGTCTGCAAAATACCTTTCTAAACCCAAAGGCTTATAAAGGCCGGAAAATACGCTTTTTCCCCCCTTCAGTTCTTCTATTTGGCTGACTGACAATGTATTTCTGTATCATTCGTATAGGTGCTACTAATGGGATTTGAAGGATAAGAATCTAACCATCTTTGCCATATAATGTTTAGAAAAACTCCCTCCCTTAAATAGGTTTTTAGTGATGTGTTCAGTTTGCAATATAAGTTTATGCTAAATAAATCCTCTCTGCGTCCGGTGTAGTTCATGCAGGTTCCTAGAAAATTCAAACTTTTCAGAGATCATGACCAAGCAAAAAGGATGAGAAGTTTTGTTTTTTTCATTTTTAATCGATCACCCCCGACGAAGCATACTGCCAAAGACATTGGTCACATGACAGTTCCTTCTGTGTGACTATTTTTTTCTTTTTTTTTTTTTTTCCCCCAATTTTCTTCCTTCGGAGAGTATCGTGCTGTCTGCAGAGCTCTAAAAGTAAAAATAAATTTGTAATAGATTGCTACATGCTAGGCAGCATTCTGTTTGGAGAGTATTTTAATGAGGGACCATTTTCGGCTTGATCAGTGAAGAAAAATATTTTTATCCGCAGTCTTTTTTATCTATTTTTCCAATTAATCCATGTTATCAAAAAAAAATTCTGAATTCAAAATTCAGGGAAATTTTAATTTTTGTACTTGAATGTTTTTATACTCATATGTAAGACTTGTAGCATTTTATAAAATGGGAATGGAAAAAATAAGGATTCTGATTATAATTTTATTTACTTTTGCCCACTAAGTTAGGGGAGGTATGTGTATTCAGATCTCCTGTCTACCTGTCCATACAATACCTCTAAAATTACTCAATGAATTTCAAAGGAAGGTTAACCTGCTTGGTTACGGAATAATTGATTAAGTTTGGGGTGTGTCCAGGAATTGGTCTTTGATTGAGAGATATTTTTATCATTCTGCAGGAGATGAGGTTTTAAACAAGTAAAGTTTAAAAAAATAAAAATATTACGATTTCAGCTAAGTAACAAAATGTTAGTACACATGAAATTCTCAACCTTATTTTTTTTATTCAGTTTTTGGCATTTTTTTTTTCCTGATTGTCATAAGTGGTGTCAGCCTTTTATAAAAGTTACAACATGCCTAAATTTATAAGGATTAAATTAATATTAGAGACGTCATTACATCATTTGTTATATTTATTGATATATATATATATATATATATATATATATATATATATATATATATATATATATATATATATATATGTATGTATATATATATATATATTTATATATATGTATATATATATATATATATATATATATATATATATATATATATATATATATATATATATATATATGATAATACGATGATTATGCAACGGAATAATAATTGAAAAAAAGATAATATTGGAAACTATTTCAACTTTTATGAGTCCAGTCCTTACTGGGTGCTCAGTTACTCCATACTTTATATCAATATTATATTCATTCTCTTTCCTCCCTCTCTATTTCTTTGATCTATGTCTGTTTCATTGTCATTCTTTTATTTATCTCTTTATCAGTTTTTCTCACTCTTCCTTCAACCTCTCACCGTCTTTCTGATAATCTACATAAAATGTGTCTATTCTCCATTCTTTCTCTCGAATTATTTCCCTCCCTTGGTCCTTGCCAGCTCCCCATCTCTCTCCCTCTCTTTCCCCCTCTGTCCCCCTTTCTTTGTATATATATATATATATGTGTGTATATATATATATATATATATATATATATATATATATATATATGTATGTATGTATGTATATATATATGTATGTATATATGTATGTGTGTATATATATATATATATATGTATATATATATATATATACATATGTATGTATATATATATGTATGTATATATGTATGTGTGTGTATATATATATATATATATATATATATATATATATATATATATATATATATATATATATATATATATATATATCTGTGTGTGTGTTCAAATGCACACGTCCCACAGACTGTTTCGCAGATTTAGTGAGTGTTATCCTCTGTATTACTCTCTACAGTTTCTTTGTGGTGCACGACTAATATCTATGAGTAATATTTTAAAAGATTTTTAAATTATTAATACTATTCTCTTACGAAATATCCCTTGAATAACGTTTATCTCCCTTACAAGAAACATGAATAATATCCCCGAGATCAAGGAGAATTATGTCCCTTGAATCGAGTGAGGATAACCTCCCTTGAAAATTAGGAACGTAGAGTTATTTCCCTTAAATATTCTCATGGCTATTTATTTCAATGTTGAAAATGATCGCGTCCCGAGCTGGATATATCTTTTACAATTCACTATACTAAAGAACTGATAAATCAAAATACTATTGAAAGATGATTTTTTTTTAAAATATGTATTCAATTCACACTGGATTGATTATAACTGAGAATGTAATAGATAGATGCTCTCCTTTTGGGTCACTCAGTCAGCAATGACTCACTACTGAACGAGAATATATATTATGCAACTGCCGTATCCACAATGGGCAAAATTAAAGAGAAACCTACAAGGCAGCTGATGGCGATTGTAAAAGATGACTTTGCAGACTATTTTGGTAAATAGAGAGGAATCTGGGATAAGCGTTTGGGGTCCAACACAAGTTCTTAGAACGGGACTAAGGTGCTTTGCCCTGGGTAGGTATTCAAAACTGTCAACTAAAACTTCACCAAATCTGTTTGCACAGGTTTTTTCAGTTTTCAGGTTGGTTCAGCTGGCTGATTGGATGACTAACTAATTTTGTATGTATGTATCACTTTTCAACGATCACTAATCAGCAGAATGTGAGAAGAGTCATCCCTTTCCCCAATTTTTCAGTTGATCACACTAAAAATTGCATGCTGCCAAAAGACGTTGGCCACTCGACAGTTTCTATTGATTGGTAAATTTTCTGTCAATATCAGATACGTACTTTGGTCGGGCCTCGTGCGACATGAGTTGTCCATTGTCTTAGACACATAGTATTGGAGTCATTACAAATTTGATCAAACTCTGCTAAATCACACCGATATGGATTAATACTAACTTAACAGCGCATCAAATTACAATCGAAGGAATGAATGTGCGCATGTGTGTGTGTGTATGTCTGTCTGTCTGTCTGTCTGTCTGTCTGTCTGTGTGCCAAGATTATTTCACAACAGACCATCGACCAGTTCAGTGTCGAGTTTGAAGTTTTTTAGAACAGCAGCTCTCGGGAAATTTAATAGAAAATAAAACATTAAAAATGATTAAAATTTACATATTAAATATCTAAATTGAGATCACTGAAGAGAAGTAATCGTAATACTTTCAAGCTGTTCAACGACAGACGGACCATTATTTTACATGACAATTATGGCCGGCTGCTCCATACACCATAGAGTCTGGCTCATTCCAAACATTTTCTAAAAATGAGTTAATAGTATGAATAGTTATGTAATTTTGAGAACAGTTTATAAAAGATCACACAAAACAACCTGCTTCCGATTTTTTATTTGTTTTCTATGGCAAAAGTCAACTTTTATCGAAAAATCAAAACATTGTCACGTGTGAACATCTTTGTTCCACACATATATACTTATGATATTATTGTCGTAAAAATACCTAGATTTGTCAGAAACTGACTGTTTTAAAAAATGTCATTGTGTCCATTGGCAAATCCAAGATTGCATCCACCATATAGAGAAAAAAATATTAGGGCATTGTTATACAATCAGATGAACTAGTTGTACATATGTATCATAATAAACTACCTATGAAATGTTCCTGAAGTAAATCTTTTCATTGTTATAAATTAATTAGTAAAGACGAAACCAAAAATAGCAGCTGCCATACACCAGAAAATCAAGAAACAGTATCTGAAACTTCTGGGAAAACAAAATAGATGCCAGCAGTCAACAGTCCACAGAGTATGTTACTGCTACACCACTGGACATCATTGTCACTTGCATCCACATAATCATTATAAATCTCAATTGTAATATTATTGCACGACCCATCAGTGCTTTCACACTTACAAAGCTCAGGGCATGACAGATTAATGGTCTTGTAATAACATCATCCACTGCATTTGCTGTCAATACATGAGCAATTTATGAGGTCCATAATCTAGTTATCAAATGATTCAATCCTAGCGATAGTAGATCTGGAACCTCTGGAACAGCTACCGTATTCTGCGCTGAAGTGTTAGCTGGCCAATTCGCTCACAGAAAGTGTTCAGTAATGGATCCTTGAGTAGGAATTATTTTCTCTACGCCAACATTATGCTTTAGCTGATTCATGAACAGGTTTGAAGAGCTGAGACAGACACTTTTCACAACCAGCCAAAACCTCTTCTCAGTAAGTGCGCAGATTACATCGTCACTGGCCTTTATGAAGTATATTCCCCCTTTTCACAGATATCACTGATATCACAATCGGTGAATAGTAATGTTATTGGACGTTCTTAGCCAATAGTCATGCAGGCGGCCCCGAGTATAATCTTCTGTCGTCGATCTTCAGAACCCATGATCATGGGGCTTTCTGTTTTGAGGTCTCGTACTCTGCGAAAGGTGAGCAATGAAACATTGGTATAACATGAATATATATATGCGGTGTTTTACCAAAACGACTCATTGCTACGGCATACATGATAAGTAATGTGCCTGCTTCCTCTGGTGTACTCATGATGTTCACCATGTTCACGTTCGTGGACAGGACACCAATTGTGTGTGTGGGCTGTGATTGTTGGTTTGCACAGCTATACAGCCTGATGTGCTACGTAAAAGACGAGGTTGGCTTTCTTTGGTTCACAGGAAGTCTTTGCTTGATGTGGAATCCTATATTTTTTATCTTTTGCTTTTCCTGGTGTACAGACCTTTTATCAGACGTTTTGCAATGTAATCAGCAAATTCGTATGTACCCACAATTTTCTGCATTTCCAGTTCTCTTGAGGACTTTGCGATGAGGAGTTGGTTGATTTCAATCTGATTACTTTGGATGAATCTTTAAGCTTGATACTTTTGCATTCTTCTTCCCAGGTAAGATACTTCGGCTAAGACATTTTGTCCCACATATCCCTTTCTCCTCTGACCCTCCCATTCACATAATTTTCAAGGGCTGTACCCCCTCGTAACACCAAGCCCAAGACATCATGCTTCATAGCTGTTGGCATTATTTCCTGATTGACAGAGATGTCAAACTTCATCCCTGACGTATCTTCATTTTCTAGTGCACTGTTCAATACATTCTTCAGTTGCTTCAAGGCTTTTTAACGTCATGCATTTCTAGATGCTGAGTGTTGGTGATACTCCTTTGGGCTGGGGTTCAAATACAGTTCGTAGAGCGCCCTGACGAGCTTGCAATTCTCTATTGTGCTGCTTGCCATTCAGTATTTTCACTATCGTGACATACTCAAAAGACCAGAATCAATCGAAGTTTCGTCCAGACTGCTGCTTTCAAGAGTCGCTCTGAGACATCATGAAGTATAGAGAACTCTCCGGAAAAAATCCGAACATGCAATGATGATGGCTTGGAAATGTAAATCAAGGGTGCTCAGTTTTCGAATCACCATCAACTTAAGATTCTTAATCAGTACTGTACTGAAGGTCGTCTATTCATAGGCAGGTGCATTTATGTGCACACCTTTCCAAGTGTCATGTATTCAATGTTGGATGCTGATGTACGCAAAAATGAATTATATGTTGTCCACACAGGTACAGACTGATATTGCACATAGTCTCCCTCATCATCTCGTGAACCATTGTGTGATTCGGCCCGATGGATTGACCCCACTGTAATGGCAATGGCGTACAAACAACAAGGCTTAGTCATCTACTGCAGGAGTTCTGACTTCTTCATTCATGCTCTGTTTGAAGTTCGAATGTAGTTGACTGTTGCTTTTGGTTGCCTGTCATGCTGCATAGTAACAGTAGGATGACAGTCTTGGATAACTTCTTTCAATGAACTTATCCCTTAGCTCTGTGTGGGGGTTGCATACTCTGTGAATACTTCCACAACGCTTGGTGCCCGTTGATACTCAGTCATGACTGTTGTATGTAAGGAATTCCTTCCATTACAGGTAGCAACATTTACATCAAGATTGTCGCTAGAGAGACGCAAACTTCGCTTTTTGTGAAGTCCGCGCGGTTGATAGTTTCTATCGTTGTCCGCCATGTTTAAACGAACTTCTTCTGAAATCTCAACGATATGGAACTCCCAGACCGACGTGTGGAAGTAAATTCGACAGTTTCTGGCTTCTCCGTTCGTTGTCACAATACACTGAGATACCGATCATTGAATCATTCAACAATTTGGCGATTAGATTGAAGGCTTGAAACCATTAACTCTGATCAAGATAAACTGCAAAGCTGTATATCTTATGATCCAAAACAGCACTGTGGAACTCCTGTGGTATGATGTCATGCACACTATTTAATTTCCCAAGATCTGTAGCATTATGTTTGTCTTCTTGATCAACTTATGTAGGACCGTACTTGCTTGGAACAGCTTCTTCGTGTGTTCTGAGCTATTCCTCATTCAAACGTTGCTCTTTATTTCTTTTTCAATTAAAGCATTTTGTGAATCTTTAGAATTTACCCGTATAAGCTTCTTTGGTGATGCTGAGAAGTGAACAGCGGGAACATTTTCCTCAATCTCTATGCTGATTTGGCGCTAGAAAACTTCCAGATATACTGCACGTTGATCTGTGCCATTTTCGGTCGATATAGATTTTCAGCTTCGTTCATCAGAATATATTTCCCTCGTTGAAGTGATCATGGATTTCCGCAGCCAATTCTATTTCAACCTTGATGTGGTTAACTCAGTCCAACAGCTGTCAAGCATCTTTGAAGTTAAACCATGCTCTGTTGCGTTTCTCGGCTTCGGAATTTGCCACTGCTTGGTGATGCTCTCCTTGTGGTTGACAATATAACATGAAAGAACATCAGTGTCAGTATATACCGTGGCATTGTTAACTTTCCATTTTTTTATTTTTCGATTTATTTATTTATTCAATTGACTTTCTAATACATCCATATTGATATTCGCACAAAGGAACTTGAATTTTTCCTTAATAGAAGGAACAGTTTCTTTCATCATACGGTTTTAACTGTGATCGGGTATTCTCTTTTGATTTCTCATCCGTTTTAGTAACCTTTGATAAGGTAGATAATCTCCCCACGGTTCGGTTACTGTGAACAGAAACAACAAATGTTGCACAGACTCGTTTGATATGTTCTTTATTGCCGCTTATAACATAGCACACTCTGTGCCACTCAACATTTTTGTCGATTAGATCTTGTGTTGTCAATTGTCCAATGTTTTCATCAAGTGCTATAAAGTCAGTGTTCGAAAATTACGATTTCACACAAACCGTTGTCAGAGATTTCTCGTAGGTTGATTGTCTTGGGGACTGGGGGGGCTGCTTTAATTATTTTTCATTTGAACTTTGGCATTTTATGCAATTTACTTTAGTATCTTCCTTTCTATTCACAGACCCTTCTTTGATTGTCATTATTTACCAACAAGAATAAATTTTGAAATACATAGTTCGAAATGAGCACTTCATAAGCTGGTCGATGGCTATTAATATAGAAAGGTTGTGCTGGAAAAACTACATAATTTTTATATTAAGAATTATTATGACACTATAAAAATGAAGGGTTAATTTTAGCAAATGACTCTATGAAAATGAAAGGCTTAGAAAAATCTGAGAGAGGAAACGAAGATGACCTTGCAAGGCTGAGTTTACTACACATAAGAACGGTTACCGAAGGGGTTTTCGAGATAAACCAGACCTTATTGCATACTATGCAGTGTCGATTGTTCCTTTTCAATTTGTGACACCCCTATGACACCTCTTTGTTCTAACGCTGCAGCATTTTTTAGCCGACAGCAGCACCCCTCAGATCTGGGCACAACATCTGAGGTCAACATTACATGCCTCATGACCTTTGCCGTGAAAAGATGGTTCCTTATGCAAAATTTCAGCCTCTTAGGTGCAAAATTATATCCTGCGAATGCTTCACTTGTCCAAAAGTAACAATAGATAATCTCTGATGACCTTGAATGACATTCGAGGTCAACATTACAAAGCAGATGTCCACTGCTGTGAAAAAAAGGAACCCTCTGCCAAATTTCAGCTGCGTTCCTTGCAGCAAAACTTTCCGATTGCCGCGAATGGAAAAATAAGTACCCAGTTTAGCATTACAATTATATTGCAAATAGAACTGCAGAGTAAGACCCTTAAAATATCGATGAACCAATGTTCTCCTCCGTAAATGGATGTATTGCTATGCGAAATTTTTGCTTGGTACATGTGAAATTATGGCGTAGAAAGTGGAACAGGTGGATGTACACACAGACTGACATTGACTTCATATATATGATATCAGAATTATCAGTGCCTTCAGGCTGCCAGCATTTTTTAATCTTTTAACTATTTATTAATTTGATAAGTTAAAATTTACTTAGCTATGTTAACTCTAAAGCAATGTACCAACGGAGGTCTAACCAGGTTACACCATTTTTTTAGAATTAATGTATTTGTTAATTTGATAATTGAAATTGATCTGGCTTTGCTGATTCTGAGGTACAATAATTTGCCTTTCATAATAAAACGAATCTCTGATTTATTTAGCTTTTCTGTATTTTATAGGTAAAGAAAGTTTTTTTTTTAACTCTATCTCTTAAATCTGTAAACTAGTAAAGTTCTGTTTTATCAATTCCATTTCTACTCACGATATAAAACAAACAAGCTTACATCCTTCTTGTGTGAATCGATCGAAAAGTCACCTGTTCTGTGGAAAATAGTCCAATATTGCAAAACAAACCATTTTTCAGCGAGATCTATGAATCTATGATAGCCGAAAATCTGGCCTAATTTCAAAATAATTAGTCAAATAAAAGTGAACATTTTATTTGCTTTACTAATCTGTTTGAGTCTATATTTTTTGAGAAACTGTCTTTTGAGTTGAAAAAAAATCTTTCAAATTGAAGGCGGCAAGAAATTGTAAGATTTTCATTCTTTTTCATTTTATCCATCTCAGCATCTATCAGGCACTATTATAGCACTCATTTGAAACGATTGTTATTGTTATCTTTTTTGAAAGTTTTATTCTAGGGTACTATCCTTGTTTCGTGGCCATGTCTTCACAGCATTTAGTTCAAGATCAAAGTATAGTATCTGTTTTTCTCACTTCAACGATATATGAAATTAATAACCTAATTGTTTTCTTCGTGAATTTCGCTTTAATTTAATTATTCTTCCAATCGACAAAAATATATGATATGATGGATATTTGACTTCTGTCTCACAGAAATGAGGTAAACTTCGAAATTTGAAACGGGAATGGTAAGTCACGTGATTTTCAGTGACGACTATAAGTAAGATTCATAACTATTGTTTTTGTCAATTGAAAAGGTATTCAAATTAAATTAGAATTCGCGAAGAAAAACAATTGATATACAACTATGATAACGATTAAAAAAAAAGAAAAAACGGGGAGTTAATGCTATGTTTCATCAACGTGAACTGAGCAGATACTACTCTTTGATCCCAATCAAAAGGCTGCAAAAAAAAAAAAACTGGCATAACGTCAAGTTCGATGGTCCACATGTTCGCTGCATTTATCAAACTTCGTTCAGTTAATAAAACAAAAAGTTTGCTAAGGTTGTTAAAGCCAAAATTCGTTAGATCGAGGTTTGTTATAGTAAGGGTTCATTATATGTATCTCACAAAAACACGGTACCTCAAAAGGTACAAAAACACTTATTGCTCTATTATTATTCCAAAACTAACATTAAATTCTAATATGATTGTTGTTTCCTATTTACAACGTTCATCTCTCCTTGGAAAAACTGCAAACAATTACATTTCTTCATATTCTATTGCAGTTGGAAAATGGTGACTCGAGGTTGATGATAAAAATACTATTTTCCACGTAAGCGTTCTTAACATTAATGAGTGGATGATTAGTATTGCCAAATTAACGCTTTGAGCGCTAAATTTAGCGTGTTTTTTGCTTAAGTGTCATTTGTTTATTGGTTTTAGCCATTTTTCAGTTATTTTTAGTGTGTTTAGCCGAATTTAGCCATCTTCAACAGTTTAAGATGGACATAAAAGGGCAAACATTGTTTTTGCGCGTTTGGGGCGTTCTTGACGATTTTTTCAGGTCGATTCAGCGCGAAAATGTTTTTTGCTTTTTGCTTTTCTTTTTTGTATGGAAGAATCATAATGGTCAGCTCATTTTGCCCTACCCTGTATTACATATTGAGGATGTGTACATATCGCTGTACGGGTATGCATTTCCGTGAATTTCTACGTATGTGTATATGTTGGAAAAAAAAAACGTTGAAGGATGAAAGGCGCCACAAAAATCATCAAATAGAATTATATTGTGAATTCACGCTGACGTGCCTGGTTGGACGATCGAATTATCGGAATTCGCCAACAGCTGTGAGACTCTGAGATCACGCGGCAATTCCAGAGTTATCAGGATTTTTTTTTAACACACACACACACGCACGCACGCACGCACGCACGCACGAATATGCACAAGAGGGAACATATGTGTACGCAGCAGCATTAGCAATTCAAATTTTATTTTTGGCAAAAACAACTCGAAAAATTGGCTAAAATCGACCAAATCTTTTACACTTTTGACCAACTCTAGGGCTACAAATGCTTGATGCTCATTTAAAGTCTAATTATCAAATAAAAGAACTCAATGCAAAAACTATACAACAAATAATTAATTAAGATGAAACATCTACTTTGATAAAACCCACCAAATTTGTTTTTGATTTGCTAAAAAAGCAATTTAATAGCTGACATTAAAATATCCTCAAAGTAGAAGTTTCGGTTGAAATTTGGTTTATCGATCCCTGGTGAAAAAAAAAAACGGAATTATGAAAAGATATTTTTTCCTGTTTAGTTGATTCGTTTTGACTGACCTTAAAAATAGCTAAACCCTTTTAAATCTTCTAATTATCAGCTTACTTTATGGCTAAATTTTACACACACACAAATATATATATATATATATATATATATATATATATATATATATATATATATATATATATATATATATACACGGGAGAGTTGTAAATTGAAATTAAATCGGCTAATTATTTTTCTAAAAGGGGCGAAGTTTCTGCGGAAACCGTCTGAATATAGCCATAAATGGCTGGTTTGGCATCTTTGGTAGTCAGCTTGAATGTTTATTCACTTTGGCCTTTTAGTGTTTTTTTTTTTTTCTTTGAGATTTTCCCCTAGAATTTTTGAAAGCTTTTTATTGTAATCATGCCAGGTTTTAAATGTTTGGTGTTGGGTTTTAGTTCATTTTTTCTTCTGGTATTTATTAATTCACTCTTGTTAGAAACTGTCAACCAAAACTGTCGCACAAACTGTCAACATAGGCTTCTTTAGTTTTCAACTGTCCTGTTTGACTGGCAATGAATGTATCACGACAACAGGATGCAAAACAGAGCTAAAGGACTGAAAATTTAAATATTAACTCTATATTGAATATATTCCCCGAAAATAAGATTTTAGCATTGGTGTTCAATTTGCAATGTAACTTCATGATAAATTAGTCACTAGTTTGCGTCCGGTAGGGTTAACGGTTGTTGTTTTTATTTTTTTGTTGTTGTTGTTATTTGTTTTGTTTTTCAGAAACACGAACTTTTTAGTGTCAAACAAAAGAGAAGTAACTATCACCCCCAACATGGCATACCATCAAAAATGTTTATCACGTGACGGTTTCTATTGAGTGACTAACCTGATCTGTTCTCTTTTCCTTTTTGAATTTTTCAAGTTTTTTTTTTCCTTCTCAAATTTCTTTCGATTTTTAGTCGCATATTTTTCTTTGTTAGATTTTTCAAAAGAATTTTTATGCTTTATTTCTGGAGTTTATTGTTCTTTCTTTTCTCCTTTCCTTTTTTTTTCCTCGGAAAGAAAGGAAGAAAAAACTGGAATGGAAAATAAAGGAAGGGAGAAAGAAAGATGTGAAAGTAGAAATCGAGAAAGTCTAATTATTGGCATAACCATTATCAACAAATACTATCACTCTGCACTTAAGAAAGGCATGAATCCACTTCTTCCTGGCATGCCACATTTGTTGGGGGAGAAGAGAATTCAGTCAAGTCAGTATTTCCTCCCAGACACTGGTATCATGTAACTCAGTAATACTTGTCTCCTGTTCCTTTGAGAGTAGATGAGATCTGATTAAAAAAAACTCCCATTGGCCGACTTTATTAATTTGCATCACCACGACTGCAAATGTGACACAAGGACGGAAACAATGTTTGGGTTAAGGGTTGGTTGCCACATAGAAACGTGCGAGCAAGATGGGAGCAAGAGTCGCCAAGACCAATCAACTGATGTCACGAGGACATTAGGACGGGTTTGACTTGGTCACTGAACGAATCCTTTGTAAGCTCTCAGGACGAATTCTAAGCATACTGGACAGGGACCCCGGGAACAAGAGCAATGCCGGGCAGTGTTGATCGTGCAACTTCAAAGTTCGAAGTACAGATACTACACTTTGATGTTAGACTTGCGTTCGAGATCTCTGATAACTATGCTTCCCAGCTTACTTCGAATCACGGTGCCCCTAGTGCCATCATTATCTTCATTATTATGTCGTTGGACATAGACCTTCCCAAAGATTTACCAGACCTCTCTGTTCTGGGCGTCGCAGACTCAATACTTTCCGAATTTGTTTAGTTCATCGACCGATCTAGTATTCTGCCGGCCTCGGTAACTCATGTGATCTTTGGGGTCAATGTTATGAGTCGAGATATCCATCAGTTATCTGCCATTCTTGCAACGTAACTAGCCCATTGCTATTTGAATTTTCTAATGAAAACAATGGTGTTTCGGACCCCCATTTTCTTCCTGATATATTGTGCTGTTTTGTGATCTCCCCATATGAGGCTGATCATGATTCTTTCATGTTCCCTTAGAGTATAAGGATATTTTCACGAATAAGAAAATACTTAGCAACTGCATTCACGTTAGATTTGTTAGGTGAAAATAGTAATCAACCATGAAATTTCAGTTTATAAAAAAGTTATACATTGTCATTTCTTTTGATAATTATGATTACTACTGCGATGGAAAATCCATGAGAAAACTCAAATGGCAATGGGCAGGTCATGTTGCAAGAATGTCCGAGAGCAGCTGGACATCACGACTCAAAATGTGGATCCCCAGAAATCAAATGCAAAAATTTGTCACAGTATAAGATTGTGCGACGAACTGTACAAGTTCTGAAAGTATTGGCTCCACGACGCCCATGGCAGAGATGTCGAGTAAATCTTTGGGAAGGTCAACGTCCTACAGACGCTAAAAGGCTGTTGCTGCTGCTGATGATAATGATGATCAGTGCGATGAGTGAGCTTGTTGTTCACCAGAGAGTTATACGTCACTTCTCATAATTGCAGCTGAATTAGCGCACTGAATTATGCCTCGAATGATTACATTTTTTGAATATCCTGCGGCGCACCCGAAAGATAACCGCGGCGCCCCGGGAAGTCCCCAGACACGCGCCGAGAATTACATAAAATAACCTACAACCAAGTTCATTTCCATAAGCTGTGGTGGTGCAGAGTTGCTGAGTAGTTAACGATACGAGAAATGGAATCGGGTTCTAACTATGACTGAAGCAGCTTAGTTTTTTGTACTGAATAAATGGCTTGGCTTCACGAACAAAGATTGTTGGGAGACTTTTCCACAGCAGTGGGGCCATAGATTGTGGGGCATATGTTCAGCATAAACTTCCACCCTGATCTATGTAGTTTTAAGGTGAAGTCATCTTGCCCTGGGCTAACCGCACCCATTTAACGAAGGTTTTATGGTCCACCGATGTAGCGCGAATAGAAGCCACATTTCAAAGTCGTCGAATTGACTAGCGTATTCTCTTGGCGCAAACGAGCTATGGGGTTCTGCCACTTATGAGGGGGCGTTCCGACTGTAAAGCTGACCTGTAGTTAATCTACAGCACAAGAACATCCTACAGTTGGTAGGTGCCTGAGCTGACTATAGAGTTCTACCGTCCACTAAAAAGAGAATCAGGATACTACGACTATCTGCAATTGCATGCACTATTCCCAAGGACAGTGCCACACAACTATTTGCAAGTTTAAGCCCAGATATTTGACACACTAACAGGAGTATTTGTGCGCTGACTAAAGAGGTATGCTACCCCTGCAGGGAGTGGCCTGACAGTATAAGACACTGAGCGCATTGGAACCTGGATCACACCCCTAGAAAAAATTCCTTGTGCCTTCCCATCAAGTTATGTCCTGACTTTTTCTCTGCAACCACTTTTTTGGCCAGTGATAATCTCCTAGCCATACCCTCGGTATGAATTCATCTATTCTCCACCTAAATGTGGATAAATCATGGGGCAGACAAGATTTTCTACCCATGGTTTGCAGCCAGTCCAAGACACAGACAAACTTGATTATAGAACCAACCAGGTGATGGTTGGGCTCCATTGGAGTATGCACCTTTGATACATACACATGAAGAAATTATCTATCAAAACGACAGTGCACTGGGTTTCGGGATACGTACATAGGCCCCGGGGGATGAAAGTGAGTCAAGCACTTTCCATCATATAAAAGATCTTGACACCATAGAGAACATATTGACGCATATCAAGCCCAAATTGGTTGGAAGAAAATTTGGGAACACTGACCAGCTGTGGGAAATCAACAGAGATGAATGGAAATATATTTGCAACACACAGTGAACAATTTCTGGACAGCTGACCCAAACGGCTCAGCTTTCTGAATAACAAAAAGGGAAAATACATCCAATAGTAAAAAATAAAAAAAGTATTTTTCACACAAACACGATATACACTGTAGAATAACATTGTCGAATATTTCACCTATAATTGTTAGAATAAAAAAGTAATTGCAAACTGTGTTAAAAGAAAAGAGTTTTGTTCATTTTTTTGCTTGGAAGTGTATGTAGTGATCTGTGTCCTGAGAATCGACTGGTACTGACTATTGTGTGTGTCTCGAGGAGTAGAGACGGCTCTAGGAGTCCCTGGCAAAATGAATTTGATACTACTACCTTATTTACGTTTTGTGTTTTACTTTGAGAACAATAAATATATGCATAATATAAAAAGTTGATTACAATAATTAGGTAAAAGAAAACAATTCCGACAACTACAACAGAAAATATTCAACTGCCAGATATTCCTGAAAAATCTGTCCCCACACCAGGGAATTATCATAGTTTGACTGTTTTTACTCAGTTTGAATTATTCATTCTCTGTCCCATTCCATTGATTTGGTCCCTTTCTATTGATTTTGTTCTTCAATGTTGAAATCACTGAGTTTATCCTTCCTTTTTTTTGTGCACTTTGCTGGTTATTTCCAGCTTGCCTGCCTTTCTTCCAAAACCCCCCTTCTTTCTGCTCCCTTTCATTCTTCCTTCATTTTTTCCTCTCTCCCTTCCTACCTTCCTGATCTCATTCATCCCAGCCTGACTTCATTCTTACTTCTGTCTTTCTCCTTTTGTTCTCCCCAGTTGGCAATCCTTCCTTCCTTCCTTCCTTCTCTCTTTCCTTCCTCCCTTCTTTCTTTATTTCCTTCTTTCTTAGTATGCGTTCTTTTCGTTTGCATTCCTTCCTTTCTACTTTCCCTCCAATCTATATTTATCACTTCTTTCCTTCTTTCCGTACTTACTTAAGTAATTACTTACCTCCTCACTTCCTATCCTCTGATTCTTAAATCAAAACAGCTTTATTTCAGCTGTGTTCAGACAAAAGCAGGTCGTCTAATTCTCCAAACATCTCGAAGTAAGACAAAAGCAGGTCATTTAGTTCTTTGACCGAAATAGCCCTATTTTTGTAGAGTTTAGATAAAAGCAAGGTACGTAATTATCAAACCGTAACAGCATTATAAATATCAAATTCAGTCAAAAAACATAATGTAATTCTTCAACCATAACAGCACTGTTTCTATCTTAGTCGGACGAAAAATGTCATGGTTGGAGAATTAGATGATCTGCTTTTGTTTAAACTTGATAGAAATAGTACCCTTATATTTGGAGAATTAGATGACTTATCTTTGTCTGAAAGCGATAAAAAATATTGCTGTCGTCGTTGACGAATTAAAAGACCTTCTGTAGTAAACGCTCGATTTACATACTGCTGTTATGGTTGAAGAAATAGATGACCTGCTTTTGTCTGAACCCGATAGAAATATTGCTGCTATAGTTGACGAATTAGAACACTTCCTGTAGTATAAACTCAGAATAAATACTGCAGTTATGGTTGAAGAATTAGATGACCAGTTTTGATTTTAACTCAATAAAAATAGTGCTGTTACATTTAAAGAAATAAATGACACACTTTTGTCTGAACCAGGTAGAAAAAGTACCGTTATGGGTGAACAATTAAATGACATGCTTTTGTCTAGACTCGGTAGAAATTGTTCTGTTATGAAGAACTATACGACAAGCCTTTATTAGAAGACAATAAAAATTGGCTGTCATTGTTGGAGAATAGGATGACTTGCCTTTGTCTGAATGCAATGAAAATATTGCTGTTATCGCTGACGAATTAGATGACCTTCTGTAGTTTAGACTCGATATAAAGCGCTGTTGAAAATTAGATAACATGATTTTGCCGAAGCCCGATAAAAATAGTGCTGTTACCATTAGAGATTTCGATGACCGCTTTTGTCTGAAATCGACAGAAACAATGTAGTTATGGTTGAAGATTTAGATGACCTTCTTCCAACAGAAGTCAATAGAAATTGTTACATTTGGAAGATTTGGGGACATGCTACTTTCTGAGCTCGATAAAAATAGTGCTATATTCTATCTATCGACAGAAAGGGGTATTTAAAATCTTGAAAAATTGCAGCCTTAATTCTATTTTGTCCAGACAAAAGCAGTTCATCTAATTTTCAGTCACAACAGTACTATTTTTATCTAGTTTAGACAATAGCAGGGCATCTAATGCTCTAAACATTATAGCACTATTTCTATCGATTCTCTAATGAAAAAGGTCATTTAAATCTTCGACCAGGACAGCACTATTTCTATCTATTTAGGACAAAATCCTAAACCGTAACAACACTATCAATATTGAGTCCAGACTACAGAAGGTCAATTGATTCATCAACGGTCACAGAAATATTCCAATCTAGTTCAAACAAAAGCAGGTCATCTTATTCTCCAATCATAACATCACTATTTCTATCGGGTCCCAGAAAGTCTTGTCATAAAATTCTTCAAACCAAAACGACACAATCTTTTTCAAATTAAAAGAAGAGCAGATCATCTAATTCATCAAACGTAATAGCACTACTTCGATCGAGTTAAGACAAAAACATGTCATCTAATTGTTAAACCGTAACAGTGCCATCTCTGTAAAGTTACGACAGGGGTCATAAATTTCTTCGGCGATAACAGTACTATTTCTATCAGGTTTTTGAAAAAAAGCAAATGATCTATTTTTTTCACCTAAAACAGCATTATTTCTATGGAGTTAAGTCAGAAGCAAAAAATCCTCTGAACATAACTATTTCAGTCGACTTCAGCAATGGAAGTGTTATTTCTATTGAGTTCTATCATCTTTAGACAAAAGCAAGTCAACTTATTCTTTAACGATAACAGCACTATTTCTATTGGGTTCAAAGAAAGGCTTGTCATCTAATTCTTCAACCATAATCTTACTATCACAATCGGGTCCAGACAAAAGTGGTTCATCTAATTCTTCAATTGTAACAGTTCTACGACTATCAAGTTTGGACAAGAAATGGATAAAAAATCTAATTCTTCAAACATAACGGCAGTAGTTCTCTCCAGTTTAGACAACAGCTCAATTTCTATTGAGTTTAGACAAAAGGAAGCCATCTAATTTTTCAACCATCATCTTTCTATCAAAATCAGACAAAAGCAGGTCATTGAATTTTCCAATCATAATAGCAGTATCTATCTATCTATCCATCTATCTATCTATCTTTCTTTCTGTCTCTCTCTCTCTATATATATACATATATATATATATATATATATATATAGAGAGAGAGAGAGAGAGAGAGAGAGAGAGAGAGAGTCAAGTGTGACTTTGAATGTTTCTCTTTTTGCATTAATGGACTTTTCCACTTTTGAGTTTAATCACTTTTAAATAAATGATCAGGTGAAAATTTCCACTGTATTAGCCACTTTGAAGTAGTCAACGTTCAAGTCGCAAAATAATACATATATATATATATATATATATATATATATAGAAGTTGACCCCATGCAATCATTCATCCATAATTTTTAGCACACGACTAAAACTAAGGTCAGCATATTAGATAATTATATGAGTAAAATCAAAAGATATATATATATATATATATATATATATATTTATATATATATAAGTTTATAGATAGACTGCTATGAAGAAACTGTAATGAAGTGAGATAGATAGATTCCCACGGCATGCATTCACAGCCGACCACGTTTAGGGGCGACACGACCTACTCCTAATATTCCCCACTGTATCTATGTGGCCGTGGGCGCATGGACGTGCATGTGATGCTTCTGCACATCCGTGTTTGTGTATGCCCACCTTTGTGCATGTATGTAATTATACTTATGTGTTTATAGCTATGACAGCTTTAGCATTTATCAGCATCGTGCATCTTGGTCAGGCGTGTCTCTCTTTGGCGTAAGGCAAGCCTGATAAATACCACTGACGTCATACTGGTCATTAGGTTAGCTATGACGTCATCATGGTGTCAATAGTGGGCGTTAATGCATATCGCACGTGTGCAACAAGAGTCGGGCTGTCAAATAAATGCGCCTTTCGGCACGAATAAACGCTGGTGAAAATACATAGATAGAGGAATAGATAGATCTGCTTGGTCACTCTTCGGAAACTGTCACGTGACCAATGTGTTTTGGCAGTATACTGTGTTGGGTTGATCTATTGGAAAATAAGTAAAAGGGTGATCAATGAAAGTTACTTTTCTCGCCTTTTCTTACCCAGCAATCACTGAAAAAGCCGAATTTCAGAAGGAACAAATATGAATGCGACCGGACGCAAACTAGGGGACTCATTTAGTATAAACTTAAATTGTAAATTGATCCCCCACAAACACACCATTCGTTTTTTGTTTTGTTTTTCTAAATCAACGTTGTTTTTTTTTGTTTTTTGTTTTTTTTATAGGAGTGATTGTTAAAATTTCAGCTCTCTAACTACGTTGGTGCAGCCTGTATGCATGCTATATACACAGTCAGCCTGTCAGCCAGACCAACTTAAAAACTGGAAAAGACTTACGTTGACAGTTTTGGTTGACAGTTTTGGTCGACAGTTTTGGTTGACAGTTTTTATAGATAGATAGATAGATAGATAGATAGATAGATAGATAGATAGATGTTCAACAAGAGTCGGTCAGACAAAAATTAATCTATCAATCTTAATAAAAGCTGTTTATCAAAGATCATAGACAAGAAACATGTTCTATTTAAGTTTTTTTATTTACGCAGAAGAGAATGCATGTCTAGATCTCTCGATTTCAAATATTATCTGAACCTTTGTGAAATAAATTAGAATATATTAAAAAAGTATAAATACATATATGTATATATATATATATATATATATATATATATATATATATATATATATATATATGGCCTGTCTAGGAAGTAATGAAACTGATTGTGTAAAGATATCAATCATCAAATTAATTCCATATCAACCATATCCCTTTCAATGTAGTTCCTTGATAAGTCACACACCGAAGGAGACATAGTTCACACTCCTGGAAATAGTGCTGGAAGTCTCCCAAATTATCACATTAAGATTTCGAAACTCGGGATTCTGTGAAATCCCTGTGGGTTTTATGAAATTGCTGAACATTTTGGAAATTTGATGTAATCCCTAGGATCACAATCAGTGAAGTATTAGTTAACAAGCTTGTGATGCTGACCATTACTACTGTCTTGAGTTTGATCTTGATTGCAATCCAAAATATTGTGGCCTTTTATCAAACTAAGGTCAACTTTTTGAATATCAAATATATTCTGCTCCAGTATTTACAGCTCTTCAAGTCTAGAGCAACAGTTGCCGGGATACCAAGTGAGGATCAAACTCTTTACAATAGAAATGGTCAGCATCACAAGCTTGTTAACCATTACTTCACTGATTGCGATCCTAGGGATTTCACAGAATTTTTTAAATGTTCAGAAATTTTCAAAAATTTCAACAGATTTCACAAAACCGTTAGCCTCACTATCTTACTGTAACCTATCGATATATATATATATATACATATATATATATATATATATATATATATATATATATATATATATATGTGTGTGTGTGTGTGTGTGTGTGTGTGTGTGTGTGTGTGTGCAAAATAGTAAAATAGGAGAGAGGTGGGAGAATAATTAATTGAGAGATAAGGAGATAGAATAAACATATATAAAACACACAGATCGATATAAACAGATAGATAAATAGATAGATATAAACAGACTGGTATAGATAAATATAATCATACTAATATATATATAAATAGAGAGAGAGAGAGAGTGGGGGGAGGGAGAGAGAGAGAAACTGACTAAGAGATATGAGCAGACGGATAGATATATAGATAGATAGTAATAATATATCTGTGTGTGATAGTGGGCTGCTGGGTGGGATTGTAATCGAGTTGAAAAGACTATTGCAATAGAAAGGCCTTCCAAAACTGCGCCAACGATCAGTGCCCTCGCTAAACAGCCGGCTCGGCAACCGGACGATGTGTTATTTAATCAATCTGAATACATTCAAAACCCAAAGTAACAGATCAAAGGGCTTTGCTACTGAACGGTGAACGGTTTGATCTGACCACCACGGCCGCCATTTTCTATATATCGTCTGTTCTTTCCTCATTTCTGTCTTTGAACTTTTGCCTTTCATTCGTTCCCTCTTTTATTCATTGTTTCATTCAGGCTTTCAATCACTCTCTCTTTCATTCATTGATTAGTCCAGACTTCCGTTTGCTTTGAAAATAGTTTTTTTTTTCATTTATTTTCCCTCTTTCCTATTTTATTTTTCTTCTTTCAAGTTTCTTTCTTTCTTTTTATTTCATATTTATTATTTCTTTATTTCTCTCCCTCCCTCTTTCTTCTCCCCTTTATATCTTGATCTTCCCCTTCTTCATTTTCCTTTCCTCTCCTTATTTCTCATCTTCTTTTCCCTTTTGTTTCCCTTTTGTTCACTCTTCCTACTACCTCATTTTTTTTATTTTTTCTCTCTTTTATTCATTGTTTCGTTTAGGCTTTGTTTTTTTTTTCATTTGTTCATTCCTCATTGCCTCCCCCCTTGTCTCTTCATTCATTCTTCCAACTGCACACTAATTTCTTTTCACTGTTTTTTGGGGGTTTTTTTCACATTTTCATTCGTCAATTACTTCTTTTTTTATATGCATCCTCTCATTCTTTCTCTCTCATTCCGGTATTTTTCATCTTCTTAATCTTCTTTGTTTCTATATATCGACCTTTCTTTTTATCTCCTGTTATTCCCCCCCTTTTTCTCTCTCTTTCTTTCTCCATCTCTTTTCCCTTTCTTCCTTCTTTCCATTTATTCATTATTTTTTCGTTCATTTTTTACCATCATTCCTTCTTTCTTTGCGATTCCCATCCCCTCTTTCTTCCTACTTTTCTTTCATTTTCTTCCGTTGTGTTTTTTTTTGTTTTTGTTTTTTTTTTTTGCTTTTTCCTTTTTGGATTATGCTTCCAGCTTTTCTTTTCTTTCTTTCTTCCTTCCTCCATTCCTTCGTTCCTTCCTACTTTCTTTCTTTCTCTATTTATCTATCTATTTCTTATATTCTGTCTCCTTCCTTCTCTTTAATACCTTCAACTTTCACTTCCCTAGCTCCCTCGTTTTTCCCTATATCTGTCTTTGACTTTCCGACCGTCTTCTCTCTCCTTTTCTCATCCTTCTCCCCATCTTTGCACTCTCCCCTTAAATCAACATTCCCCTTCTTATATTCCTCCCTCTTCTACTCCTATTATCCATTGTGTTTCTTTTTTTCCCTCTCACTAACACACACACACACACACACACACACACACACACACACACACACAGATATATAAATACGTATTCTCCAAGATGATAGCCTTCGTTGTGAATGCACTTAATTCAGTGGTGAATATCAACCACATAAATCGAACACTATGCATTGAAAGATTCAGATAGAATTTAAACTAATAACCACGTATCATGTCACGGACCTATTGATGCACCCTGTATGAATACATCCATCTATATATATATATATATATATATATATATATATATATATACATGGGGTGGGTGTTTGTGATTTTTTTGACCGAATGGAGAACCAGAGAGAGAGAGAGACACACACACACACGCACACAAACACATATATATATATATATAATCATGCATATATGTAAAGGAAAAGGGCATTAGAAAAGAGAGGAAGAAAGAAAGGAAAGAAGAAAGAAGAGAAGAAAAGAAAGAAGGAAAAAGAAAAAAAAGTAAACTGAAGATAGATATAGTTGATGAAGCAAAGGAGCAGAAAAAAATAAGAGAGGAAGAAGAAAGGAAAGAAAGTGATGAATGAGGAATAAGAAAGAGAGGAAAAAGAAAAAGAGAGAAAATGACTGAAACATCTGTGTGATGTATTTTATTGCTCTCTCTCTCTCTCTCTCTCTCTCTCTCTCTCTCTCTCTCTCTCTCTCTCTCTCTCTTTATGTATATATATTTTATATTCCCTTTGCAACATCTCATTCCCGGTCTCTTGCTGATTATCATCGAATTCTTTCTGAATAGCCTTCATGTTTGATGACGTAAGGGAGGTAACTGAGTGCTTTCCAAGCGGTCAATGAGTGTGAAGACGGCCATTTGCATAACTGTAGCCATTCCACGGTTCATTGGCGAGAGACCTTTCTGTAACCAGGGGAGAGAAAAAAAAACACTCGGCATTTTCTTTGTCTTCTCCAAATAATTTTCCATTTCTGAAACTCGACTTATCCATTTACATAATTCATTGTTTATTACATAAAGCATTGTCAACAACTATTATCAATCTTTGGATAATGGAGGAAGGTTTTGTGTTGGAATAGCAATACCACCCTTTAGAAACCTACTTGCTACTGAAACCGAAGCAGCCCCCGCCCCTGTGCGTGGTGAGGCTGTAGCTCTATTCTCCCCAAGAAGTCTACAGGAACAAACGATCACAAATCATAACACGTCTGGTTACTCATTCAATGGAAACGGTTACGTGACCAACTTCTTTTGGCAGCTTGCCGCGTCAGGATTGATCGAAGGAAAAAACTGGACATAGTGCTGATCAATGAATGAGTTACTTCTCTCGACTTTTGTTAGGCAGTGATCATTGAAAAAAGCCGACACAAACTAAGGAATCAAATTTGCATAAACTTACAATGCAAACTGAACCCCCATCTAAAAGAATATTCAGCGAGGTTTTTGAAAAAAATATCCAGAAGGAATAAAAGTTCAAGTTTTCAGCCCTCTATCTCCATTGCAGCCTGCACGTGTGATAGATACATACATAGAATGCCAGCCTGACAGACAGACAGACACATCGAATGGAAAGAAATTCATGTTGACTGTTGGGGTAACAGTTATAGTTGATGTTTTTGATATTCATGTTCATTGTTTCCTGAAAATCGTGTATTTCGACCGATGTGTTCATCATCATTCCTTTTTTGTTTGAAATTCTGAACTAAAGTACTTTCATAATTTTACATATTTTAAGGCTACTGGCTTCATGCTGTTTTTAGCACAACATTTCAGCCAACATGATTTTCGCCCATCCTAAGGTGCATATTCTAACTGGTTTTCACTATATATATATATATATATATATATATATATATATATATATATATATATATTTATATATATATATATATATATATATATATATATATATATATATATATATATATATATATATATATATATATATATAAACACAAACTAGCAAATATCTGTCGAAAATTACCAGGTTATTTATGTACTAAGGAGCCTCAAACTATTTAATGAGTTATTTTGTTTGTTCGTTTTTTTAGTAATTCAAGTATTCTGATTAATTTTTTTTTAAAGTCACGAATCAAAATCAAAATGTTCTGATGTGTGATCAGACACAAAGTCTTAAAAGTTTCTATGACGTAATCTTTATTGCTGATAATTGAAAAGTAAATTAACCAAAGAAACCAATGCACAAACGGAAAAAAATTGCATACATGGCAAATTTTTTTTTTCATGTATAAATATTTATTTGAAATTAACTCCCGTAGTTACACAGAAAAAGAGTCACTTAGTTTATACACCAACAACAGTGCAGATATAGACGGTGAATGAACAGTACGAGGGGAGTGTGGTTAAATCGGTTATTTGGGCTTTTTTCCTCACCGTTAGGTTGTTTAGCTGGTCAAAATCGACGTTATGTTGAAGTGGCTACCAACAGTCCCTGGTTCAATTCCTGAAGCAGACTTATCTTTCTTTAATTATTCATTCCATTTACGCTGTCCAGGCCATATATACATATATATTGGGTTGCAAATAATTCTATGCCTGTTAGAGAAAAATTGGATATTATAAATACCCGTAAAGGGGCTAAATCTATCTCAACTTGCAGGAGGAAATAGTAAATACATTAGGTTTACAAACTCTAATGCTTCTTGGTGTAAAACAAAAAAAAGATCACAGATGTCCCAATGAGAATTGATCCTGCCCCCTACTGGCCAAGTTTGTATTTACATCGATACGAATATATACTGATGTTATCTTTCATTAAAAATAATATAAAACGATCCTGTTTATTTTTAGGTCGTACCTGGTTTATAGATGACATGTTCTGTTAATGATGACTGGGAATTTGAAAAATCGCATCGTGATGTATGCTCTAGGGATCTTGAATTGAAATGTGAACATAGATGAATGCAAGCAACCTTCCTAATTTGAATATTAAAATCAAGGATGGAATGTTTACCTACAAATTGTTTGATAAGAATTCAGTGAGAATGGCTTTTAGAACAAGTCCTATACCATCTTATACATTTTACGGAACAATATTATCAGAATATTTGAGAATCGCTAATGCAACTCTAAAGTTCATTGATTATATACGGAAAATTGTTTAAGTTGAAAGAATTGTCAATCAAGGCAGTGAAATTTGTGAGATTTTTAGACAATTTTATGAAAATATTATCAGACGTCCTGATTCAGTTACGACTTTTCAGCTCGACCATTGTGAAATGATATCGAGAATTAAAGAATATGTCAAAGACAATAAACAAATAAAACAAATTAATAGTGTACATTAGAATAAATCAATGATAGGGGAATTATGTAACCCGAAATGATGGATCCAATCTTTGTCAATGCAAAATATCATTGTATTGACTGGAACCAGGGAAAGGGGAAAACATTTGGCTCTGGTCCATTCATCTGACTGATATGTAATTGGTTGGGATGGAATATCGAACATGGAATCATCATCATCGTCATCATCATCGTCATCATCATCGTCATCATCATCATCAGTATCTCAACGTCCGTCGTTGGACACAAACCTTCCCCAGGATCCGCCACACATCTCTATCGTGGACGTTCAGGAGCCAGTACTTTCTGAATTTGTCTTGCTCGTCTCACCATTTAGTACACTAGCGGCCTCGGTTGCGCATGTGATCTCTGGGGCTTATATCGTGAGTCGCGATGTCCATTGGTTGTCTGCCATTCTTGCAACATGGCCAGCCCGTTGCCATTTGATTTTTCTTGTGGATTCTATGATGTCCCTCATCCCTGTCTTCTCACAAGTGTATTGTGCTGTCTTGTAAGGTTGATCATAATTCTTTCATGTGCACGTTACATGCTTCTCAATTTACGGGTCTGTCTCTTGGTTAGGTTCCATGTTTCGGCCCCATAAGTGATTTTCTGTAGAATGCATCGGTTGTATACCCTTCTTTTCAGGATTAATGGGATCTTCTTGACTTTGTAGGTTGAGCTTGCTCTGCCAAAGGCTTGCCATCCTAGAATGATTCTTCGCTTGATTTCTTCTTTTGAGGGTCTCGTGGAGATGTAGGTAGATGTAGTGATCTACTTTCTCGAGTTCCTCGATTTTGATCTAAGTGTTTTTTTCTCCGATGTGGTTGTTGGACATGATCTTCGTCTTGCTGAAGTTCATGTCTACGCTGACTTTCTTGCTCTGTTTATTCTGTTCATAAAGCATTAGTTGGAGGTCGTGTAGGTTCTCTGGGAAAAGGGCTATGTCGTCAGCAAATCTAAGGTTGCTCAGATACTCGCCGTCTATTTTGATTCCTTTATCCTCCCAGCCTAGTATTCTGAAAATCATCTTGAGGCTTGCTGTGAAGTATTTGAGTGTGCTTCACACAATGAACATGGAATGCCACGTAACAAATTATCCAAGTGTATTAATGGAATCACTCATTGAGGTGTTATAACGCGATGGAGAATGGTTTCATTTTGTTTCAACTATGTATATAAGGATGCGTTATTTGATAATCAAAAGTGTTAAAGATCATTTTATAGAAGCTAATGGAATACAATGTGGGAAAATCAACTTTGAGGTTAGTGGAAAAAATGCCAAATTCTTTGGTTGAATATGTTGATAGAGAGTCAACTCGAAGAAGTTTTTTCTCCGTATTCCTAAAGATGATATAAGTTGGCTTGCATACAGTCTGAGTTTAAAACTGACACACTAGATTTAATATTCACATCGGTGAACATTCAATAGACACGACACAAACAGCGAGTCACGTCAGTTGTTATGCTAACTGATCCCTCATCGGTAAAGACGTTTTTTGGGTAACATAAGTAAAGAAGCGTTGTTTTAAAAAATAAGTGGTGTAATATAAAATGATATTTTTAAAAAAACACATAGTACCTTATATATAAAATGACAAACTACATATATGGCAAACTATATAGTAAGAAAGGGGTTGTTTGATCAATGCTGCTCGAGTGCAATGTTAAGAAAAACAGTTTGTTTTTAAAATCCCCGAAACGGTTACACGGTAAACAACTGATCATCCCAACAACAGATAGTATATACATTGTACTGTAATAACAGAGTATATGTGAAACGGTCAAAAAAAAAATAAACACTGAAGAAAATTATAAAAATTGCATTGACAGATATTGGGGAATAGGTGGCTAAAGTGACTCAGATAATGTTTTAAAAATGTTTAAATGTTTAGTGTTTAAAGTTGTAAAGCTTTCTAGACTATATATACATAGAGAGGGAGTTTGTGTATATACATATATATATATATATATATATATATATATATATATATATATATATCGAGAGAGAGAGAGGGAGAGAGAGAGAGAGAGAGAGAGAGAGAATATACATCGGCTATCCCCAATCTTCCTGTCTCCAATTATTTCCATCCGGTTCTCAAACATTCGTGGCTTATGTGACTCAAAATGTGGAAAAGATGGAGCAATTGTTAAGCTTAAGTAATTCACTCCTGTCAACAAAATTGCGATATGTATTCATTTGTCCACTAGTGTCCACACCATATCTCCAAAAGTTCTCCCCTATTGGTTCTTAACTTCGTTTGATACAAGGCTATAGTAATGACGCATCCAGAGAGAATCAAACTCGCAACATTTTGTCTCCTATATTTGGTTACTAACCATCGAGCCAAGACGGACTACCAATGAAGATGCATGTACCTTTTGTTATGTGTGCACGTGCACACAAAGTCCTTATGCTGGCTACGGCTTTATGCATCTCAGTATGGGCTCCACATATTAGAAACTGTCAGCTAAAACTGTCACTGAAACTGTTGACATAGTTTTCTCTCATTTTTTTTAGGTTGGTCTGGTTGGCTGTCTATGTATGTATCGCGTGTGTGCGTGTGTATCATGCATACATGCCACAGTTAGAGGACCTACAATTTCAACATTTTCTCCTCAATATGTCTGGACAAATAGCTGGGGGTTTTTTCTGTTCAAAATTAAATACCTTTTTAGGGAGCTCAGTTTGCAATGTGAGTTCATGCTAAATTGATCCTTTAGTTCGTGTTCGCTTGTGTTTTGAAAATTCACTTCATGTGATGTTCAACACGATGTGCACGTTGCATGGTTCTCAGTTTGAGGGTGAATCTTTTGGTTAGTTTCCAAGTTTCAACTCGGTACGTTACTCTTTTCTTGGTTCGTTTACGATTTGGGAAATAGACTTGGATATGACAAGCACCCAAAGTGACATCGCACACTTCGCTTTACAATATTTTACCCACAGTCAAAGGGATATAAATCCATGCTTTTTCCAAAATGAACACAAACTACCCCACCGAAGATTGAACTCGGTCCGCTGAGTCCATTCTATGTGCAGTACCTGTTTGTTTTGGTCTTTGTGTTTGTGTCATAATGATTATCCCCCTTTTGCAACTGTACCTGCTGAACTTTAGCCAGCCTCTGGGGTCGATTCGCGAGGCTGACGTTGGGCCAATATCAAAGAAATGACTGCGGGTTGGAATCATGGTAGGAATGAGAAGAGGGGGTCGGGCAAGTTAAAATGGAACTGAACGACCGGTTGTGGGATGGGCGTGGCTGGGGAAGACGGAGTGGGCCGGAGGCTGAGGGACCTTAATTGAATGATGATGGGATGGAGGGTTTTTTGAGAGCTATGGCGTCAATAAAATGCAAAACAAGATGATTCTGTTTCTATACTTGTCGTTTTTGGCGGTAAAAAGTGCCACTTCGCGGTTTGCTTTATATAAACCGTGCCAAACCATT